>OZ022564.1:52726795-53245933 GCA_963991005.1 Barypeithes pellucidus | reverse complement strand
CGAACAAACCCGAACAAACCCGAACAAACCCGACAAACCCGAACAAACCCGAACAAACCCGAACAAACCCGAACAAACCCGAACAAACCGACAAACCCGAACAAACCCGAACAAACCCGAACAAACCCGAACAAACCCGAACAAACCCGAACAAACCCGAACAAACCCGACAAACCCGAACAAACCCGAACAAACCCGAACAAACCCGAACAAACCCGAACAAACCCGAACAAACCCGAACAAACCCGAACAAACCCGAACAAACCCGAACAAACCCGAACAAACCCGAACAAACCCGAACAAACCCGAACAAACCCGAACAAACCCGAACAAACCCGAACAAACCCGAACAAACCCGAACAAACCCGAACAAACCCGAACAAACCCGACAAACCCGACAAACCCGACAAACCCGAACAAACCCGAACAAACCCGACAAACCCGAACAAACCCGAACAAACCCGAACAAACCCGAACAAACCCGAACAAACCCGAACAAACCCGAACAAACCCGACAAACCCGAACAAACCCGAACAAACCCGACAAACCCGACAAACCCGAACAAACCCGAACAAACCCGACAAACCCGAACAAACCCGAACAAACCCGACAAACCCGACAAACCCGAACAAACCCGAACAAACCCGAACAAACCCGAACAAACCCGAACAAACCCGAACAAACCCGAACAAACCCGACAAACCCGAACAAACCCGAACAAACCCGAACAAACCCGAACAAACCCGACAAACCCGACAAACCCGACAAACCCGACAAACCCGACAAACCCGACAAACCCGAACAAACCCGAACAAACCCGAACAAACCCGACAAACCCGACAAACCCGAACAAACCCGACAAACCCGACAAACCCGAACAAACCCGAACAAACCCGACAAACCCGAACAAACCCGACAAACCCGACAAACCCGACAAACCCGACAAACCCGACAAACCCGAACAAACCCGACAAACCCGACAAACCCGACAAACCCGACAAACCCGACAAACCCGAACAAACCCGAACAAACCCGAACGAACAAACCCGAACAAACCCGAACAAACCCGACAAACCCGAACAAACCCGAACAAACCCGAACAAACCCGACAAACCCGAACAAACCCGAACAAACCCGACAAACCCGACAAACCCGAACAAACCCGACAAACCCGACAAACCCGACAAACCCGACAAACCCGACAAACCCGACAAACCCGACAAACCCGAACAAACCCGAACAAACCCGAACAAACCCGAACAAACCCGAACAAACCCGAACAAACCCGACAAACCCGACAAACCCGACAAACCCGAACAAACCCGAACAAACCCGAACAAACCCGAACAAACCCGAACAAACCCGACAAACCCGAACAAACCCGAACAAACCCGAACAAACCCGACAAACCCGACAAACCCGACAAACCCGACAAACCCGACAAACCCGACAAACCCGACAAACCCGACAAACCCGACAAACCCGACAAACCCGACAAACCCGACAAACCCGAACAAACCCGACAAACCCGACAAACCCGAACAAACCCGAACAAACCCGAACAAACCCGAACAAACCCGAACAAACCCGACAAACCCGACAAACCCGACAGACCCGAACAAACCCGAACAAACCCGACAAACCCGACAAACCCGACAAACCCGAACAAACCCGACAAACCGAACAAACCCGAACAAACCCGACAAACCCGAACAAACCCGACAAACCCGAACAAACCCGAACAAACCCGACAAAAATTTTATGATTTTATCGTATTGTACTCGTCGCGCTCTTTCAAATGAACCCAGTTGATAGTCCAAAAAACGGGAGATTACCACGAGGAAATGAACGGGGAATCTTTTGAAAAGTGGTTTGAGAACATTTTCGAAAACTAGAAAAGGTCCCAACAACAGCGTCAAGGAAAGTGGATGTTCAGAACTGGCTCCGCTCAAAGCAAATCGACTTTGATGACAACATGCTGAAATACCAGCTGTTGGATCTTGTTAAACCGCATAGGTCAAAGTTTAACAAGTACGTGGTTGACGAAATGGCTAAAAGTCAAAACAAAACAGTTCTTCGTTTGCCACCTTATCATTGTGAGCTCAACCCAATTGAGCTCATATGGGCGGATATGAAAAACTTTGTGGCCAGACATAATACTACCTATAAACTTCCTGATGTTAAAAATTTATTTACACAGGCATTGGAAAATATTACTTCTGAAAAGTGGCAGAAATGTATGGCACATGTTCAGGGAAAAGTGGAGAACAAAATGTGGGAACTGGACAACATTATGGAGATCCAAGTGGAACGTCTTGTTATTCACATAAGCGAAAACGAGGATACCGCTAGTGATTCATACGTATCTGACTAGTGATATAGTGCTTTTTTGTTTTAAAGTGTTTTTTTTGCAACCGTCAAACTAACCTAACCAACACATCCTAAATATAAATGGTAACTCGTCATATAGCATTTTTCACGGATTCTAAATGCGGCCCTGATCAATCTAACTTTTAGCGAAATCACGTGCACAAGCCGTGATTTTGTTTTGGTCGTGATTTTCTTGAAAATAAATAGACTTTAGACCCATCGAGTTTGGGCTCATTTGAAAGAGCGCGACGAGTACAATACGATAAAATCATAAAATTTTTGTCGAGCTGTAACTTCCTTAATATTGATGCTAGACCCATCGAGTTTGGGCTCATTTGAAAGAGCGCGACGAGTACAATACGATAAAATCATAAAATGTTTGTCGAGCTATAACTTCCTTAAGACGGCCGTTTAATGAGCCTAAATCCATAGCAACCACCGATGGCGTTAACGGCGCATTATAATGAATATATTTTATATCGTCTTTAAACCAAACACATATATAATTTTGAACAAGTTAGTTTGTGGTATCACTATTCCGCATAATGTTATCCCTCCAAGTTCATGTAGTAAGTCTAGCAATAGATGGCGCAACATAATTATTTTATTTTGAACGACGAAAGCTTGGATTTGTGTTTTAATTTTTACAAGGACTATTTGCCTACGAGTGTATGTGAAAACGTTGGTGGTATGGTGGTCAAATAAATGTTATACAGTAAAGTCGAAATAAAAGAAATAAATAAGTATAAAAAATATAAATTTTTATTGGCTATGACTATATCATGACTTGGAACTTATAAACATAATAGACTTTAAAAAATACGGTTAACAATTAATTAGACGGTAGTCGATGAAATCGAACGACAACAAATTTTTGTTAAAAGTGTTGAGTCGTATTTAATATTCTTGGAATAAAAAACATAATTTAGAAAAATACATTTAAAAAAAAGGCAGGGGGTAAGAAGGAATGAGTTTAAAGGAAAGGTGATGTCATTTTCAGGGTTATTACTATTCACATTAGGTATTAACTTTCTAACAGGCTTTGTTGTATTTCAAAGTATAACATATTATTTAAAAATTCGATAAATTAATTATTATTTTCTTATATTTGTACGGTAGACTACTATGACTAGTGAATTTTAACTGTAATCGTGTTTTACTTTTTCTGTAGCCGATTAATGACCTAATAAAAAGTACTTGTGATAATAAAGGTATATTTAGGTATATTCTACTTAGTGCCAGTACTAGTAATTTATTTTAATAATACAAATAAAATTTTACTCTTAAGTCAGTACTTTCTTAAAACTTTTAGAAAAATCATCGAGTTTACATATATAAATTTAAAAAAAAGTTAATTATAGGAACGTAGGCTAGGGGTATTTTATTATATTTGCAATGCTCCTATGTCTAAAATTTATAAGAATTGTTGAAATTATTTTATAAAAATCATTTTGTACTTAACCATGCGAACTAAAATGTTAACATTGGTATTGCAATGAAAAATAAAATACACATACAAAAACCTTTTTTGTGTAATACCTAACGCAAATAATACTTACAGAATATTTATTTCTTCTGCTTATACGAGCAGATTTGGAAGCTTTGCTGCGTTTTTAATCTCTTCTAGTACTTCTCGTCATAATTTAATATCAATAAAAAAGACTAATCACGAAAATAATATTACGGTATACCTATTTCCACTATCTTATAATCTGTGGGCTCATTTGAAAGAGCGCGACGAGTACAATACGATAAAATCATAAAATTTTTGTCGGGTTTGTTCGGGTTTGTTCGGGTTTGTGCTATAACTTCCTTAATATTGATGCTAGACCAATCGAGTTTGGGCTCATTTGAAAGAGCGCGACGAGTACAATACGATAAAATCATAAAATTTTTGTCGGGTTTGTTCGGGTTTGATCGGGTTTGTGCTATAACTTCCTTAATATTGATGCTAGACCCATCGAGTTTGGGCTCATTTGAAAGAGCGCGACGAGTACAATACGATAAAATCATAAAATTTTTGTCGGGTTTGTTCGGGTTTGTTCGGGTTTGTGCTATAACTTCCTTAATATTGATGCTAGACCCATCGAGTTTGGGCTCATTTGAAAGAGCGCGACGAGTACAATACGATAAAATCATAAAATTTTTGTCGGGTTTGATCGGGTTTGTGCTATAACTTCCTTAATATTGATGCTAAAGTCTATTTATTTTCAAGAAAAACACGACGTAAACATTGTAGCCGCATGACCAGCGCGTGATAGGGGCGGGTCGCTTCAAGCGTACCCCATCTCATTGGTCGTGCCGAGGGTGGGAGAAAGAGGGTACGATCTCCGTCTTCAGCCGGTCTGGCTATTGTTTTTATACAGTATTGTAATAAGTTTCCGTGTTTTTAATAGATTTTTTAATAGTGCTTTAAAAGTATATATTATTTTTATTAATATTTGTTGTTATTGTTATTTGTAGTAACCGGTGGTTATTGTTGTTATTATTTGTTGATTTTGTTGTTATTGCTATTTGTTATTAGTGTGTTACTGCTCGTTGTTTTTTATTAAAAAGCAAAATGTCCAGTACAGACACTGCGGATGAAGCCCAGGAACATATGACTTTAAGTCCGTCGAAAAAACGTTCAAAGAAAAATCATTTAAGTGTGAATGAAGTAATGAACATCCCGATTTTTTTAAAGAGGAAATTGTTCAAAATGTAGCAAAAAAAGCTGGTGTATCTCGCTCCTCTGTATTTACCGTACTTTGTAACAATTTAAATTTTAAATTGGGAAAAACAGAACTTTACATGGTAGGAACTTGAAAATCACTTTACTTACTTTATATCTCAGTAACGCCGGAAATACATATAAAAAAAAATGATCCATCGATTACCATATTCTTTTACAGAATCCCAGATAACCATTGCTAATTAAACAACAAAAATTATAGCTAATTTATTATATAAAACCAGGTCGTTTATTATGATTGAAAATGGAACGAGGTTATTGGTCTAAATCGTTTCCAAATATTGGCATTAGCTGAACATCTGTTAAGTGCAACCAGGATTAGAAGCCATGCCACGCTTTTGTTTCTCAGTGACGCAGGGAAGGCGCAACATCATTCGGGTACATATTGTTCCGTTGTCGAAGTCCGAATGAAATGGTACTAAACTTCCGCTGCTGAAATTCCCTAGATGTTATTTTTTTGTTCTGGTAATCATATTTCTCGACTGTGTGTATTATTTTCAGGTTGGATTTTCGAAAATAAAGTAAGGTTCGATGCAGGTTTGTGTTCCAGCAGGAATTTTTCAGTCTCTCCTGTCTAACTTCAATTTCCTTAACAAAGTTCCAGCTCGCGCACGCCTTGACAGAGCCGTGACAGCTGACTATATAAACAGGTGATTTGAGATCTTTATCTCCCTTTTTGCTGTTAAGTTTTATAGAGTTAATACCATATAAAAAATACCAGTATTATCGTACCATTATCAGCAAATAAGAAACCATGAGGCCACCCAAAAACCAAGGTAATAGAAAATTGATATTTTCTTTCATTACTTCCTGTTGTGAAGCTTTCTGTCCCAAGTTTTGTGAACGTTAAAGAGTACAGGCACTCAGAATCGTTTTTTTCTCCATTGCAGGCCTCACCTCTTCAACTCGACTTTTCAATCTCGCCCTTCAACTTAACCTCTCCAATTTCGCCTTTTAAGTTAGACATGTGCTACGTCCTATCGGCCCCAAGCACCAAGGTGTCCACTTAGTAGCAGTATGAAGATGAACTACTAACTCACCAAGGCGTCTATTTAGTAGTAGCTGTGTAAATGTCCTAGTGTGATGTCCGTCTCCTAACGATGCCAATTTTAATTCTACATAGAAGCCAGGACTGTAACCTGCAAGTTTGGCTGCAGCTAGATGCATTTTAAGCACCATACTTGGCGTGAGACAAGGAAGTCTCAGCGGTAACTAAAAAGAATTCTTTTTTATTGATCTATTTTTCTCATGCATTATAGTAAACGTGTAAAATCCATGATATTGAATAATATTACGTAAATTTTTCTGTTTAATTTAAACTTTGATATATATAACCATGTTAAGGCACATCATGGCCTCGTGTAACAACTTTATTTTTCAGAAATAGGTAAACCCCGAATAAATGCATTTATCCCAGGTACCCCTATAGTCTGTTATATTTCTTTTGCATATACAGTGCGAAATTTAAGGGTATTTATGTGACCCCCAACATATTGTAATTTTTTCATAACCTTTTTTAAACAATTTCAAGTAATTTAATCAAACCGTAAACCAATGAAATCCACCATCAAAGGAGATTTTTGTTAATTAAGTAATATGTATTTATAATATATAATATAAATTCCTTTTTTTTGAGTTTTTAATAAAAAAAAGTCTAACTCAAATATTGTGTTACATTTTATTCCGTTCAGTTTATCAAGTCTGCTGAAGACGACCGTACAACTTTTCAATAAATAAACAGGAAGACTTGATTGGCGCCCAAACCTCTATATAGGTAAGAGAAAGTTAAACTCACGAGCTCACGACCCAAAGTCACCCTTTGTCTAGCCTGGCATAACAACACGTATAACCTACGCGAATTTAGGTTATAATTGTGACAATGTTAATGGTCGAGTATAATAGAACTAGAACAATAATAATATATGGAAAGTTTTAGAAATATTACGAAAGCGCGATTTTTTCGACGGACTGCTTTATCTCAGGTGTAGGAGACAGGGCTTTATTACAAAACCACCTATCTTTACGGATGTTCCTGGAGTTAAAAGTCGTAATATCGTAGTGAAAAAAAAACAAAATTGATGAAATTTAAATAAATAGATTTTTACATAAATACCATTCAGGTGGAAACCTGAAAGATTGTCTGTCCATCCTAAAAAAATAAAATATGTAAAATAAGGACGTAAAATAATTATGTATTAACAAGTTTAAAAAAACGGTCATTATTGAAATAATCTTATTTGTAGTGATATCTGAGATATATTTTACAGGTAATACTAAGATAACTTAAAAACCCAGATATTATTATAAAATTAAACCTGAGAAAAAACTAGCTAAGATAACTTAAAAACCCAGATATTATTATAAAAATTAAACCTGAGAAAAAACTAGGACATCTTCAAATGTCCTACATTTTACTAACAAGAGGTTAACATATTGCATATTATTGGCATATTGCCAAGTTGCATAATTTAAACCAATAATATGTCACCAAAATTTTTCAACTTTGCCTGCAATTTAACCTTCCATGTATCTTTATAGTTTCCGAGATCCCAATGCTAAGCATCGAATTTAGGCTACCTGGCTGGACTACATCGTACATATTTTCGTTAGAATAAATCAATATTTAATTTTTTTTCCAAAAAACAGAAATTATACGAATTGGACTTTAAAAAAAAATTCTTTCGAGAACAAAAATTTATATTTTTGCTCATTTTTGAAATTAAAAACAAAAACGACAGACTTTAGTCCCCTATTTTATAACGCCGTACGATAGCTTTAGCTATTTGAACATTTATAGAGGAAAGTAAATTTTAACAGGAATCCTTGGAAACTATGAATAATTATAGTTTCGCCCCTGTTAACCCTTTCGGTATTATAAGTGAATGAATAGTTTTGCACAGCATGTCGAGTTTGTATAGCATTGTTTGATAACTAATAAATGTTCCGAAGTACATGCAAGCGAGTGTAAAATTTCTTTCATTGTTAATATGAGGTTATTTCGAAAACTGGGATGCCGGGCGCAAATTACGATTTTTCTTTGAATAAGATTAAGGAAAACGCAACCTTAACAAACACATCTCCCAAATTTGCAATTTTATGTCGATGTGTGTGTTTTTTATGTCGGTAAAACTAATAAAGAAATAACACAAGAATGTTGCAGTTTCCTATGGACACAAATGCAACAAGCCCGATACCGCGAGGTATCTTGCGATAGCTAAACTTAACAACTAAACAGTAACTTTTTTGCACTAGACAAATATTATACTAGGTACATAGAATTAATTTAAATAAAATTAAATCAGCATGATTATTGTATTATCGGTAAAAAAACAAGAGAGAGTTACATAAATTGACACTTTGTGGAAATTATTTTTTATTTTTTTCAATATAGGTATTTCTTTCACTCTGTATACCCAAATCTAATAAATAATTGTATGGGATCGGGGATCAAGGGGAACAATCCCCCCAAGACGATATTGGTTTGTCTAGTAATTACTATAAATCTTTGACCAATTCATATATTATTTGAGCATGTTCCAAAATAAATTTTGTCGGCAGCGAACCTTTTCTACATTCCTTGCACTGCTATCCTCCCCTAAAAATATATCACGAGCCGCAACTGTTCCCCCTTCCAACGACCTAGCTATGTTTTTCCATTTTTACAACAATTTTAATCTGTTGTAGTTATTGCAACGACCACTGTAAAATTTATGTGTTCGTTATTATTATTATTATTTGTCATTGAAATGTGGCGACAAGGATACCACGGCCTCTCCTTTATGTTATTAGGGTTCGACTGGGTCGACCCTTTTATTATCTATATCTTTATATTGGGTTGAAATCGCTTATAGTGCCATAAAGATGGCGAATATGGGTCATTTCGGGATAATTTCAAAGGATCAGATTAAATAAACGCGTTTAAAGTTGGGGTTTTGTTTTAATGAGCGAGCTGAGCCAGAGGTTTTGCATCGGTTCGTTGTAAAAAGAATTTGATTTTTGTCTTCCAAGTGTGCTCACTTCGAAAAAATTTTCCCACTCATTGTAGTCGTTACCCCCGTGGATGTTTGGAAGTTTTTGGACGAAGCAGAAATTATAGTCTGTGTTTCAAGACGTAGAAAGGCGGGCCATGATGGAAATATAGGACCAAGTTAATAACAAGAAACTATAAAACGCCGACTATTAGTTTTAATACACCGGGCTAAATGAAATATAAAACAGAAATATTTAAAAAAAAAATTAAACCTCTCCGATCCATGTAATGTTTGCCCATTTTGTTGATATCATAGTTTTTCCTGCGGGGCGTTCTTGTAATCATCTTGTACTTAATACAGGCAGTGGCCCTTCAATAATTAATTGCCGCCCGAAACTTGGCAACAGTGCCGGATTTAGAACGACGACACTTGGGCCCCAACATGAATCGACACAAAAGAAAAGGTCATCAACGTTACTTTTTTCTTGTTTTAAAGTCTGCAATTAATTAATACAGCAATTAATGAGGCAATTAACCAATAATTATTAAATATAAACGTAAGTTTATAACAATGCATTATTGACCGACCATAAATTTGTAGGAAAGCACCCTCGATTATAACAAATAATGGTAAACCTTGTTTAATCAACTTGATGCGCTTTTCCTCATTTGTATCAAACATGTCGTTTAAGAAATTTCATGGATTCTATAGTCTAATTATCCTCGAGAAGTAAATGAAATATAATATCAACGGGTAAAGACACAACGTAATGAAAAGTAAAAACGAGATTTACAATAAATTCGGCTAAGACAGGCATCAGTACAACTTTTCACCACGATTAAATACCTTGCAAGATAGTTAAATCGGCATAGCAGCTCACTGTGTGGGATTTCAGTTATGACTAGTTTCTTGAGTCGATACCCCATAGGGGAAAATTTCAATGTTACACAGGAATGTTAATAAAACAAGGGAGTTATGTGCAAAACATTTATGTGAAATACAAGGAATTTTGTAATTTTACATACTCTTTATTTCGTCAATTTTCCACGCATATAACGTCATAAAAGATTTATGAAATACAAGGGTTTAATTAAACAGTTTGATTATCTACGAGAGGCGCTCGACAAGTATGCGCCCGAACAAAGAAACAAACTGATGCGTTATAACGACAATGAGAGATTGAATAACATAATATTGTGCCTAAGTTTATAAATCATATTTTGCAAACTGTGTTTTATTTTACTTCACATCGATTGAGTTAATCACAATTATTGCCCGAAAAACACAGTGATACAATTGTTGTCTAACACGTGGTTAGCCCTATTTGATCAAATATTTTATATGGAAAAGTTTTTTACAAAAATATGCTAAAAGCAAAATTGCTTATACATTGCCGAAATAATATATTGGTATATGGCTAATCTGCCAACATTTCTCTATCCCTTTAAAAAAAATACTTTATTTTCTTACCATTCATTTCCATTACGAGAACCGTGAGAACCCTCTTTCCATTTCAAATAAAATAAATTGTAAATAAAGAAATGTGACCATTTTATATCGCCTAGAGTCCAATCAGTAAAAGTAATTTCCCCGCGAGGTGTGTAAATGACGTTCCAAAGGGATTTACATACATAGTAATGAACTTCTACTGGCAATTGTATTTATGTAAAATTACTTTTGTGAATGGTTTTTTCGCCGCGTTGCCACAATTGGTATTTCATTATAACATGGTCAGATTTTTAGATTTTAACAGAACCTTATTAGGTTGTTATCTAAAGGCCATTTTTCTATTATGCTTAATGTTCACTTTATGCAACGGGATGTATTTGAACAAACTTTAATCATGGCCCGCCCCTTTCTTTTCATGTGCACGCATCTTTGTATGTTCTACAGTTAAAATAAATGTGATAAACAAACAATCAGTGACGTCAATTATTCAGTTCTCTTTTTAATTGTTGATTTTATTTCGGAATTGCCCATCTGTACTCCTGGCGCATAGTATTGATAACGAAACAAAATTGACAACATGTTCTAAACTTCAATTCAAAAACCACACTTTGCATGCTTTGGAGCAATTTCAAGTTTATAGATATAGTTATGTACATTTATTTAAAAATGTCATTTTTCTATGTTGAGATTTTAATCATAATAGGGTTGCGCATTATTATAACAGAATTGTTTATGTCGAATAATATCTGATGCGAGCCCCATTTCGTAACCGCCAACAATCGTAGGAAAAAAGTAAACATCAGTTTTCTCGAGGAATGTGCAGCGTTAAAGAAGGCAAAAGGGCGATAATATAATAATACTTTATATTATTTAAGATTTGTAACAATTATAATAGAATTTGTATAATGTTAAATCTATTCACTGCGTGGAATTTAATTATCTTTAATAAAATTAAATTACTGAACGAAGTCGATACTGCTCAATAAAATGGCTCAAAGGAGCCAGTGACGGTTGTAAAGAAAACCTAAACATTTCAAATACAAAAAATGTCAGATTCTTCGTTAAGTGAGTTTTGTAAATATGTAATTATATTCTAAATGTACCAACAAATGTTATTAAAATTATTTGAATAAAACATTTTAACGACCTGTCAATCTATTATTCAGAGTACCTATGTAAGTCTTCGATAGTGAGTGACGTGTATAATATGTATATCGCGTACTACAGATTCAATCCGTCTTCTAACTATCTAATGCGCCAAAACGTGCCTAATTAAGACGAAAAATGAATATTAAGAAAAAGGATTGCAAATAATTGTATAATTATGAAGTCAAAGAAAAATTCCCCTTAATTTCCTCAGGTTCACCTGAGCCCTCGAGTAACTTACTTCGAAAGGCGGTGATAAAACAAAAACTTTTTTGTTGAGAGAATACTAAAATGAGTTTTTTAATCCCTCGAAAAAGCAGTTCCGACGGCAAGACAATGGGCCAATAATGAAACCGCGACAAGGGCGAGGAAAGACACAGGTGTTTTTAAAATACTTACCGGGGAATAAATTAGCGAATCTCGAATAAGGCCCCCTTCAGAGGGGGACGGTACGATGTATTGTAATTTATTTTAGAAAATATCAAAATAGAACAGATTTCATGATAAACTAAGCAGTTATTTTTTTCATTTTGGATCGATCCTCCGAAAAAAAACTGGTCGGCAAAAAACACAAACATGGTTCAATGTCTACTTAGTAATATGTTTGGCTACGGGGCTCATATTGTAATTGATTAATTACAACTTTGTAATATTATTATTATTATTAGAAATGAATAGTGACCTAAGATCAAAAATGAATTGCAATCGAATAGGTGAGTGGGGTCCAAGTCCAGTTGGAGAAATTTCGCAGAAAAATTAAATATTTCGAAAAGCGACTTACAATTTATAGGAATAAATATTATTGAAAAGTGTACTTTATGCCAAAATTGTTTAATAAGCTTCCTGCTTTCCAAGCTTTTCAATTATTTGTTACTCCATGTTGATCGTATCCGTTTATTGTTAGATACTTATGGCTCAATTTCATTTCTGCTAATAATAGCATCTCGTATTTTGATAGTAAGCATTTTTAATAAGCCATCAACGTACGAATCTACCTACTACCTGGTCCACTTGCGGAAGAAAGAACGCTTCTTTAGTGGCGCTCTACGAAACCAATTGGCGTGGCAAGCTTAACAAAGGCCTTATTGTTTTAAATTGGCTGGCCCGAAATTAAATTCGCCCGAACGCGGAGGCAATTGGCCCTTACGCTCGTCAAAATTTCATTTATGAAATAATAAAATTTCCACTTCTGTGTAATGGAAAACGGCCAAAAAAACTGGATTTCCATCGTTCTCCATGGTTTTTCATCTCTGTGTGTTTGATTCCTCAGATTTGCTGTGCGAAGTTCGGTATATTTAGAATTGCAATAAGGAATAATATTTTTCCGCAAAACTGTAATCGATGACACATACTGGAACGCAGGGCTGTCGTCACACACAGAAAGAATAAAGGCGACAAAAAATAAGTCATCTCAAAACCAGTGCATCGCTAAAAACTGTAGATTTTCGACAAAATGGCATCGTTAGATATTCAGCATGGCATTGTCGCGGAGATGCGAGTGAGCATCTCTAGTCAGGCTCGTTAGAAACATTGAAGCGAAACGTGTACAGTAGACAATGCGCCGTTTTCTTTTCACTCCAAATAAGCTAATTGGACGATGAGTTCGAAAATTTTACAGATACGGAGCGGAAAAATGGGTATGTTTCAGAAACGCACCAATAAAATTAGTTGTGAATCGATTTTAGCTATTGTTAGTATGACAGACCAATTACCTGATGATACTTTACTATATTATCATAGGTATCAATAAAATCACATTGAGATAAGAAACAGAATAATTGATGCACAATGCCATTCGAATTAAGTGAACAAATTTATTTCATAGATTTATGATAATACAAGTTCTTGTTTCTGAGCCTGTTGTGCGTCAGGCTTCCATGCTCCTGTTCGAATAAATTTAGGAATTTCATTCATATGCTTACTTGTATATACTGTATTATAGGCTGAAGGATTGTTAAACAATGTAATGTAATATTTACTACGTAATTTAGTACCGTAGTAAATGCAACTTGCTAAATGCTCTTCAAATGTATTTTGTTGTTACATTTGCTACATTTACTACTTTCCCCTTTCATTTTTATTTAGATTAATTCGTAAAGCAAAACCCAACAGTAGAACAATATCCGGAAACTACTATTTTCTACTTTTTCACTCGAATTTCCAACTTTCAACATCAAATTTAGAATCATAAAGTTGAGATTATTGAGGTATTTTTGACACTTTCAGCCAATCAAAGCAATAAATATATTTATTAGATTTACTAATAACAATGTTGTAAATTCAATTTTTCTGCGACATTAACAACCCTGATTGTAGGGTATATTTCCGGTACATATTTTAGCATATATAGAGTGGTCTAAAATGTGTGATAACATACACACATCAGTATTATATTGCGTATTTAAGTTCGTAGATTAACTAGTTCTTAGAATAATTGCCTAAAATTATATTTAATGTGGTTTGTTAGTTGAAGAGCAATAATAAAATTAAAAGTTTGGGAGCCCTGGAGAAAATGTTTTTGTAACACAAGCATACGACGTTATTTCCAGCCGTTTTCGAAATAATTGTAAATTTCATAAATTATGTTGTTTAAATAGGCATTTTAAAAATTAAGCATAGCCGTGGGGATGGATGGATAGAGTTATTGCTCGAAGTCATTTAGAGTTTAAGGAAACTATGCACATGAAAATGTAAATGGGGGCTTAAACGGTACTCAAATTTATAGGCATTGTTCCCCATCTTTGGCCCAATTTTTCCTCCAAGCCTGTTGCGCACGTACACCCTGTCTACAGGAGCAAATGTCTTTGTACAGCAAAATCAGTTCAGTGTAACGCGAGGGGTGCGTGAAGGACGTATGGCCGTCGCGTCGGCGTCAACGTAGCGACGCTATCGTCATGGCGACGCAAAGACGCCGTGTCTTGAACGTGGCGAGCGTACGCGCGTATTTCCTGATGGTGATGGCATGGATGGCAGACGGACTGGAACTAGGTAAGAATTAAAAATCAAGAATGACAGAATCACATTTTAATCATTTCTGCTGTAGAAGTGTCGAAATAAGTTCTAGAAATTTTTTCAATCAAAATTCACCATTCTCCAATGAGGCGCGACGTATGACATAATTAAGCAGTAGGACCTAGAAGCTTGAGATTTATGCAAAACCTATCTATCAATAATTTATCAGATACATAAAATACCTATCTGTAGTACGAGAAAACACATAAATCAATTAGAAATTAAATTAAATTAATAAGGACTATTTCGCAAGGCGCTCCGTTTCACTGTAAAAGGTTTAAAATTAGCTTCATCGTTTAATCCATCAGGGAAGTTTAAAATTAACTCGCAAACAATAATTATTTCCAAACGTTGTACGACAATAAACCTCTTTTGTCATTTCGGGGCGCTATACAGAACTATACAACCCATAGAGCTTAGAATATAAGAAGCACAGGTACGGATCTAGCAACTTAGTTAGTCCCGCTGAAAGAGTGTTGGCGTTGGGTTTTCTGTTACTTGTCCTCCAGAAAGGATGGCTTCGAATATTTTTACTACAATTATTTGTACTTTGAAGAAGATTTGTTTCGATAAGGAGACGCTCTCTGCTGGATACGTCACTGTATGGAGGCGTCAGACTGGAATCACACGAAATGTAAAGCTACGTTATTAAATTAATTTCGGTATGTTTGCAGAAATGCGCCTGGAACTTCGCACAAAGGGAGATTGCGAATAAATCCAATTAGGTAACTAAAGTAAACTAATTCCGTAACTTTGTCGCTGATAAATACGAGTTTGCGACATTATTGTAATACTACAGCACACACACACACACACACGTCATATTATGTATAATACACGTATGCTTGATATTATAAAATATTGGTCGGCCAGAGCTGCTGGAGAGGTGAAAATTTACCTGATGGCTAACTCGGGAAAATGAGTGCATCTTAAATAAAACACCAACGTTCTTTTGGGACAAGAATTTCTTTCAAGGAGAGACGGTGGTTTTTTATAAATCATTTATTTTTGGTATCGATTAAATAAGGGAGGCCAGCCAAACCCGCAAGGTTAACTGTGCAAGCAAACCTGTCAGACATAACTAAGTTCCATAGAACACTGCGCCCACACGTAGCGGCAAACCTGTACACACCGCAGTTGAAATGAAAACACGCGCGCCGACGCATTAGCGAGGTTTATTAATTTTAAGCGTGAAAAACGCTAAAAACTTAGGGAAACGAATAAACCGCGTAGAGTGATAGTATAAGCATGGTGATTAAGAACTAAACCATGCGGTAAGTTTCAGAAAGAATTAAAAGTGAGTCCTCTATTATTTCGGCCGTAATGGCCTCGGGATTTATAAATTTTAATTAATTATTGTAAAATTGCATTTTGTTTTGACAACCGAGACCTCCAACCGCCGCACATGTCGAACCGCGGAAATAAAATTTCTATTACTTTTATGTTTTGTAGCGTTGTCGAAATATTAAAACTTAACTGACATTTTCTTCCATTGTCACTGGCTTGCTCTGTTGTTTCCCTTAAGCCGTTATTTAATTTAATGGAAGGTTTTTAATATAGGAAGAACCTTGCGAGGTGGTCTAAAGGAAAATGTAATTTTTAATTAAATTAAAAAAGTAAAATAATTGTCCGTTGATCGTTTTAAGCAGAGAAATTCTTCCTCGGTCCTGATTAACTTGCTGACAAATGAAAAAAAAAAACAACATTTTTCTATAATATTATTTAGTCACACAATAAGTTAATGTATTTTTTCGGAGAAGTAGACAAGCGTGCTGTCATATTGAATCGTGAACGCGATATTTTAAAATTAGTGTGAAAAACGAATCGTATTCTAATTTGAATAGTGTTGTGACCGTGGCGGTAATACATACCATTTTGCGTGCATGCAATCCTCCGAGTTATATTTTCATGTTCCTATTACAGATAAAGCCTTAAAAGTTCCAGAGAACATAAATATTTTTATGTTCTGGTTCGGTGTCTCTTTGACAAAGGAAACCACATAAAACCTCCTGCTTTATTGCATATTGAAGGCTCGGGAAAATGTGCCTTCCGTAGGTCAAACGTAACTTTGCTTAAACTTTCAATACTGCTGAATTTACAACGTATTGCTTGTTGGAAAATTTAGGTCATTTAGTATACCTGCCTCCATCGTTAAGCGGCTCGCCCGGGGGTAAATATTTTCAGAAAATAATTGTTTATGGAGACACGAAATTTGCAATTATTATAATTAAGGGCAATTTATTTTAAGACAAACGTAAATTCACGGTATTAAATGAATCTCTGTTTAATGTATTGTGTCATTTGCCTTTGCGACAACAATAGAAAGGTTCACGATAAGTTCAATTTACCATAAAATTCGTAGTAAGCGAACATGAAGGTAATGTTATTTATGTTTCAAATCTTTTCTCGAGTTTACAATATTTTGTGAGACTTGCATGTGAGTAGAGCAAGATCTCGCAACGATGACCTACTTTTATCCGTCTCTATAAGTTTAGCATAGACTCGGGATTAATAGAAAAAGTAATGCTATGTCAAAGAAAATGCCGTAATAGTTAACTGCACATTGAGAAGGTCAGCTAAGAAATTCTTTACTTTCGTATCTCAATGTATAACACTTCATGATAGCAACTTAGATGAGACGTTTCTTTTCAGACATAAATTCTCAAATCTCCGTCACTGACAAATTCAAACCGGACAGTTGGGACCCCGATTTTCCCGAAATCCCTAAGAAAGCTGGAAAACAGTTCCTAATGCCATTGTGATGGTAATCGGGAACGTCATAGGGTTTTGTCCGTGTGAAAATGGCCGCCATCTTATCAGATAGATGTCGTTCAGACTGTTAAGTCTCCTGTTACAAATAGACGGGGTTAGTTAACCCTGCGATCCTAATTTTGGAAAATAACCGACGGTCCCGAGGACTATATTTATCTCTTGCGGTGTTAAAAGGTAGCAAGGGTCGTAGATAATAATCCTACTACGAATGACGATGACTCGCATATTTTTTGTCATTCCATTATACTATTTTTGCATGTCTTTCCAACTATTCCTATATAGGTACATACAACGTGTCCAAGATAAGGAGGGTCAATACAGGGATCTCGGAAACCGTAAGAGATACGAAGTCGGTTAAATGGAGGTAAAGTTGCGCATTTACGTGTCTTATAGTATGCCGTTGAGAAAGTTTTAAAATTCCAAGTAGATCCAGAGATATCCGAAAAAAAACGAATTTCTGAAAAATCGTTTTATTTTTTTCTGGATTTTTTTGAGATCGAATTCGAAAGTAAATTGCACTTTTACATTGCCACTTCTTCGGCTCTATCTAATAGCGTTAATTCTTTTGTAATCTGACGAGTCGTCTTCGAAGGGCCATTATCAAACTTTCCTTTCTTAAATACGGTCCTGTTTTTCTGATATTGGAATTTGAGAGTTTTTTTTCTTCCGAATGCAACGATGTATGACACATTGGGGTTTAATGACGTTTCGAGGGTTTTTGAACAACATCAGGAAATTTCGGGATACGGTAATGTGTTTCTCCTAATTTTATAAATAATATCTCATAAGTAAGCTCTAAATTTTTTACTTATATTGGACTAGTTCAATAAATAACAAATAATTTAATAATAAACCACAAATAAGTGAACAAAAATAATTCCAAAACTCTCTAAGCACAAATAACATCTTCGAACTGCCACATAACAGTTTTTTTGAGATTAAATAAAACATGCCATGCCATAGAACATCAAACTTTTCAGCATTTGTAAATTTATGTTCCATATTTTCTGGAAAATAGAAAAACGCTTTCAAACTATCACAATGGGAATGTCAAGTGAAACAAATCACGCGTCACCATCTTAATTTTTTTGTTTCAAACGCCTACTTTTCTTTTAAATCCCGGATCCACCGATGTTTGAAATAATGTTTCTGTATTTTGTTCACTTATTTGTGGTCTATTATTAAATTATTTGTTATTTATTGAACTAGTCCAAGATAAGTTAAAAATTTAGAGCTTACTTATGAGACATTATTTATAAAATTAGGAGAAATACAGGACCGTATCCCAAAATTTCCTGATGTTGTTCAAAAAGCCCTCGAAACGTCATTAAACCATAATGTGTCATACATCGTTGCATTCGGAAGAAAAAAGCTCTCAAATTCCAATATCAGAAAAACAGGATCGTATTTAAAAAAAGAAAGTTGATAATGGTCCTTCGAAGACGACTCGTCAAATTACAAAACAATTAACGCTATTAGATAGAGCCGAAGAAGTGGCAATGTAAAAGTGCAATTTTCTTTAGAATTCGATCTCAAAAAAACCCAGGAAAACAAAAAACGATTTTTCAGAATTTCGGGTATCTCCGGAACTACTAGGAATTTTAAAACTTTCTAAACGGCATATTATTACTCACGTAAATGCGCAACTTTACCCCCATTTAACCGACTTCGTATCTCTTACGGTTTCCGAGATCTCTGTACTGGCCCTCCTTATCTTGGACACGTTGTATGTACCTACTTACTTTAAGATTCCACAAATTGCGGCATGTTCCAACAGAGCCGACAACAGAAATTCAAGCGATATTTTTTCTTTTATCGGTTGATGTATGCATTTTTTTACATCTGTGGTCACCAGCTAGCTTACTTAGCTAGTTGATCAGTTACTAGTAAAAGTCAAGAAAGAATGGGAATAATCTCTCAGCGTTAATACACTAATTCAAAAAATTAAATAATCTAATACCGGTATTATGGCTCTTAAACGGTGCTTCGTTTATCCAAAAGCGTTCTATTTTCGAGCAGAAACAATTTTTTATCGATCTCTTTTCATAGTTAATCGAGATCACGCTATTTGAAAATTTGCCAAGTACTTACGGGATTTAACAACCCTTAAAGCTATACATACCGATCTTTACGGCAAGACTGTGATGGGTTTTCTAGTTTGTACAAATATTATGTTTAAGCGTCCAATAGGTAAATTTACAAAAGTTTATAAAATAATATATTTTTAAAGAATTTCTTTTGCTCACAACAAGTTGAAATGTTCTAGTGTACCTACCTATAGGGAGGGAATTTTGGAAGTATTTATCAATTAAAGACCCCTTCTAGACCGACAGGACGATATTGCAGTACTCGAGTAGGAGTCCCTCAAAATGTACTTCATTAAGCGCTCCTTAAAACAAATCTTTCCAGATACCCTTAAAACATCCAACTTAATCCTGTATTATAACGGCTCCAATAGCCCGTTTAAAAGTTTATGAAATGAAACTGCTGCGATCGAATTTTCCTCAAAATTTTTCAAATGTTCCAATTTCGAAGCTTTGGAACTCTATTATTCCCAGCAAATTTCCCCGAAATATATCAAGAAACGCCCATTTTATCGCTTGGAACATGTGCTTACAATGTTGGGAGTCTTTTAATAATATCCTCGCAAATAGACACGGCTTTATTACTGTTTCGGTTAAAAATAGTTGAAAAATACTAAATTTATCGAAGCCATCACAAACTTGCCCTAAGCTTTCCTTATTATTGCATTAATTGCATATCAGCTGATATTCATTGCTGCGATAAGCATTATCTAATGGTGTCTGGTGAGTTAGATGTTACTATTGTGTTTTTTCTTGTTGTGATAAAAAAAAACTATTCAAAGTATGTATAATGAAAGTATAGTGGTTGCTTTATTACTGTTTAATTAATTACAGTATCGCATGGTGAAAAAGAAATACTATTTTTTGAACAAAACAGTTCATATAACTATATGTTTTTAAAACTCTTCCTTGGCCCACACACTGCTCAAGCTAAGACAACCAGGCGGTAATAGGGCCGGCATTAAGGATAATCTCAACTGACCCTCTTTATAGGGTTACTAAGGCTTGGTGACATTATTATATTTTAATCCAGTGGTAAATGCCCGATCCTCTTTGGACAAAAACACTCCTTTTTCAGGTATCATCATGACAATTAAAATATTTTGCGTTTGCGGCGCTATTGACCGACCGATCATCGATAACTTTTCTCCAAATTTTTAAAATCCAACTGAAAGTACATAAATATACCACCATAAGTGATCAGTGACAGTTTACAATTATTTTCAGATGGATCTTGCTCGACCCCGTTAGGAATGGAATCTGGAAAGATTTGTGATTCCGCAATTTCGGCGAGTAGCAGTTACGATTCTGGAAGTGTGGGACCTCATCATGCCAGGTGCGCTAAATATAGCATAAAGTAAACATGATACATTAATTTAACAGAAAAGGTTTGTGTTTACCTTTATTCGTTTCTAATTTCATAATAGTATTCCTTCTTGTGTAGAAAAAGTATCTGTTAGATTTATTTAATGTTGAAATCCGTTTCTTATTAGTTATTATACGTATGCCAGTACGTTTATCGAAAATGGATTAATAACAACGGATTGGTGTCATCTGAACTGGTTTTCAAATGCGGGGTGACAAACAAAAAACTTGGTTGCGACAAAACATTGCATTTTAATGTGGTTCTTCGGAAGACGACGACGAGATCCAGTTGAAACGATATAATTTACACAAATAATGTCCAGAATACGACATTATCATTTATTGACAAGAAATGATATTTCATAATAAGATATTTGCATAGGGTGCTTCGATAAAGAAATAAAATATTATTACATACATGGTATACCTTTGTGATGCCTGTATTAGGAAATTACATCGGAAAGATGAATGTGTGATAAATTAATGAGGAGCATAAATACACCGCAGAAATGCTTTGTTGTAAAAAGGAAGTAACCGATTCGAACCACAAAAGTAGTCATAGTTATTGAACTTTTCAAAAACTTTTCATCTTATCCGAGGCACTTTAAAACCTCAAACTCAAACGTTCAATTCCAGTTAAAAATTTGTTTTTAATTTAGGTCCGAAAAGGAGAAGGCGGTTACGAATAGCGTCAAGTTGTTTCGGTATTTATTCAGAAAATTATACTTTTCAGCGTTTTTACAAAGGCATCGCTGCAGCAATTTGGAACATTTCCTTGTAATATTTTAAGAAACTTACAAGTTCGACATTAAACTCTTCTAATATGACCTTTGGTCTACGGTTTCCGATATTCCAATAGTGCGACGGCTATAAGAGACATATAACTTTGTTTCAGATTAAGAAACAATAAGCAGGGTGGAGCATGGTGTCCAAAACATATGGTTTCGCGGGATTCGCGGGAATATCTTGAAATCGATCTAGAGGAAATATTTATTCTGACAGGTAAAATTGTTATACCTGCGCGAGTGAAAACTTTGCAACATAAATATTGGCTTTCCCGAAGTGGATATATATTTTATAATTGTTTTAGATGTAAAATCTCAAGGACGTTATGGAAATGGACAAGGACAAGAATACGCGGAGCAATACATGGTCGAATATTGGCGACCCGGTTTGGCTAAATGGGTGAGATGGAGAGACAGAAGTGGAAAGGAGGTACGCGTATGGATTCCCTTAAACAAGAAATGGGTCGCTCCTGTTTACTCTCCACGGCGCACCCTTTGTGAACCCCCTGTGGATTAATCAGACTTCTTAATTGTCAATGTCTACCAATATTAAATACGAATAGCGGAAAGTAAAAAATAAAAATAAATGTTAAGATAACATTAAGAAATTGAATGGCGTAAAAACGATCTAGTCAAAATAATCATGATACGTTTATTTGTAGTAGGTACATAATATATAATATGTAGTTGCCAAAAGAAAGAGTTGAAGATATCATATTTTCACACGGTATACTCACATCCATCCAAAATGATTGACAAATCCATCAATTCGAGTCGTAAAGCCCCCAATATGGCAGTCAAATTTGAAACACAAAAATACGGCTTTGCCGGCATTTTTATCTTATGTCAGCGGAGATCTCGCATATAACGCTGGTAGCGTGCGGCAATCCATCATGGCTATCTTGCCGGAACGATGTATATAGGTCAGTATCCGCAATATATGTGGAAATGGGACTGGATTTACATGGAGCGTGTTCCTGTTTTCGGACCGTTTTGGCTGTTTTGAGTTTTTAAATTATAACAGTTATAAAACGGGATAGATAACCCGCTGAAGGTTATTTAGGTCCGGGTTAGACAAAGCGATATACAGTGGGCGGTTAAAAAAGCGGCTGAAGGAAAAAGATACATTTTGTGTTATTTGTATTAAATAGAAAAACACCCATTTAATGTCCGATTTTTTTTTGTACTTTATTGATTTTCACTGTTTATTGACAAACAACTTTACATTTTATCAAAATAATATTTTAAAATGGTCGCTTCATTTGCATGCTTCGCGTTATATTTTGCTAATTTTATATTTTCACCACGTTCCATGAAAATTCGAATTTTGAAGTCGTTTAATCCGGAACCTTACTAATAATTATTATTATTGCTATCTGAACGTCATTGAAATGTTATCATGTTCCTTTTTAATAAATTGTCGGATTCAAAATATTATGACGCATAATTAAAATACAATTTTTGATGTGTTTGCTGGGAAAATTCCACTTGCTCTGGCTATAATTATTGTCATTTCGGAAACGCATTTTATTATTTCGCATTTTCAAATAATAATTATAATAAATGTACACTATAAAATATAGTACGTCCAAACAGTCTAAGTGCCAATATTTATATTTTGCGATAATAAAGTAGCAAACACTGGCTACTAGACTAATAATATTCTGTATCAGTGAAGACTGTTTTTATTATCGTAAGTAAGGGGCAGCAGGAGTCAATCAGAAATACCCCGACTCTCAGTAATAACTTCTCAATAATTGCGTAGAACTAAAATTGTAATTTTTTTTCCGTGGAATCGGCCGAATAAAAAATGTTTTCCAAATTATTCGGCATCTGTTCATGTCTAGTCCGAGTTCTAGATGTTCAGTTCTAGCTATGGAGAACGAGGAAGGTTAGCGGGTTTACTAAAAATCTCCGTTAGAAATTCTCTCAAAATGAATAAATATGCATCATGCGAGTAAAACTTCATTTGAATTTAAATGACGTTCTAGCAGCGATAAACCGTAATTATTATTAATTTATGATTATGCTAATTGCCATACTTTGTTGTTGAAACATTGTTAACAATCGGGTCATGGCGTTAAAATATTTATAAAATTTGCTTCAACACAAATACCGTGCCGGAAAATGAACGACATTTTGATAATTTCTATTATTTATTCGTAAGAATTAGCACGATCAATTATCACCAGTGAATTTAAAATATTTTCAACTCTGCATTTTACGATGTAAAGCATGTACATAATATTTATACTCGCAGCTCCACACACGATTAAACCTTCTCTAATAATAAGTTTATTTCCATTACTTACTGTTTTTTATATTCCCGATATATTTTTTAGGCTAGTCTTTCTTCCGGCGAGACAAAGTAAGAAAATAGCGATAAAAATTCAATGAGAAATATATTTTATCGGGATATATTATATAAAAAGTAGTTTATGATGGATTCCCAATGTTATTCAATGAAAACACCGTAAACCCTCAGTTTTGTTACTTCTAGTCAAATTTAGGCAAAATATAGAAGATTCTCATACAGAGAATGGCTTCTGAAAGATGATAGATTGTTGCAAAACCTTGCACTTTGAATAAAAGGGTTCCCTCGTTTGCTCGCTGTGAATATTGAGTCAGGCTATGATAAAACGGATATTTAAATAAAAAGGACAAGGCAATAGTTTCCACAATATTTCAAAATTAAAATCATGATAGTATATGATAAATAAATTTATCGGAAAACCTATACATTAATTTGCAAAATAAAACTTTTTAAAATTGAAATTAAAAATGCCGAACTTTGAGCGGTTTTAAATTAAAAATACCATATGCAGCTGTTCCAATCAATAAAATTGAGTGATTAAAAATGTCTCAATTTGACGATTACCTAAGTGGCCGTTCAAACCGCCAGAATTTTAAATGAGTCATTCTCGTAATCAACTGCGCTAATTAACAGATTAACCGTCATTTTAAATAGGCACTGGACGTGTTGGAAAATATTCAGCGTTCAAAAATACATTTCACGTGCGTTGAAAGATTTATCGAAAATATATTTTTTGCCCGACCTGTTTAGCATTCAAAAAGTCAGTACACATGTATTTAGAACTAAAACAAATACCGTGAAACCTCTCTTAGGCGGGACCGTCTAAATGTGTCCGCCTAATAGAGGTGTCCGTTATGAGAGGTTTCACTGTAATATAATTAAGTTTAAGCAAACGTTTATCACATTTTTACGACAAATGCTAAAAAAAATTAATATGGAACTTCAACGTGATAGTTATGCATTTAATTTTGAAGTGTTTTTGATTTAATTTTTATCCCATTTTTCATAAATATATGAATTGTAAATTTGTTGCTGATTCATGGTTATTTGATTATTATGCCAACCTCGGAATTTGTTCCAATTATTTAATCAAATTACTATTTCGACATCTATAGCAATAAATATTTAAAAACTTTTAGCTCCTGTCTGGCAACTCTGATACGTTCACCATCGTGGATCAGATATTAGATCCTCCAGTGATTTCTTCCAAAGTTCGGATTCTTCCTTACAGTGACCACGTTAGGACAGTGTGTATGAGGATTGAACTGACAGGCTGTCCTTGGAAAGGTAAGTGGACACAACAGATTTTCGTGTAAATTTTAATAGAATTGAGCTTTACACTTTTTAAACTCTCACACTAATACTTTCTCTGTGACAATTGATGATCGAATAAAAAACCAAGAATAATTTAAAAAATTCTTATTTTAAAAAATAAAACCGAGAGGAGATTGTTTAAATTTTTGGTTCAGCAGTAAAATATAAAAAATAAATTAATGCGAAATAATTACAAATAGTAAAAATATAAGTAGCAAGAGTTGTTGAGCAACATTGTTGGAAAAATCGAAATATTATTTAATACCTTCCAAGCTCTATTGGAATATTACGTGCATTAAAATAATAACAATGAAGGATTAATCAACCGAAATATCAATTTTAACTTGAAAAGTGATAAATCTATGCATATTTAGTAGTAATTAACCCTTGATAATGTCATCCCAACGCCAAATTAATATTATTATTATTGATTTTAAGATCGTTTACATATTATGCCCTTTGGACATGTCCATAAATCTCTGTGCTCTGTATATCGCTCCTGGCTATATCTAGAGTTATTTGCATGATATTAAACTCTGTCCTCAATTAAATATAGATATTATATTATATAATTATTTAAAAATGGATCCGCACAAACATTCTCAGTATTTTCTACACACAGTTTGTTGTTGCTGCTGCAAAATGTGAAACGAAAAGATCATTATACCGTGTAAGTGTGAGTGTAAGTGATCAGTCGATTTAAGTAATTCTAATTGTTTGATCAATTTTTTTAGAATGTTTTCTCGTTAAATTCCAGAGGGACTTGTCAGCTATAACATGCCTGAAGGGTTTGCGAAAGGAGATCTGGACCTAAGGGACAAAACGTATGACGGAAGTAAGGAAAATGGTCAGCTTAACCACGGTTTAGGGCAACTAACGGATGGGCAAACGGGCAAGGATAATTTTAACGGTTAGTAATAGAGATTAAAAATCCAATTATATACAATCTGAGGTTAATTATCTTCTGTAATTGTGGAAGGGACAATTATTGCTTAGGTCAGATTGAAGAAACAAACCTTGAACACCTGCAGGCCGTCCTTCCTACACAACTTCAGTTTAGTTTACTGTACATGCATAGAATAAGAACATAAATATGGATGCAATATAACAGATGACACGTTCCATTTGTATTTTATGAAATAAAAATTCGCCGACCGCGTGTCGGACATTTGGACGTTTCCGCCACATTTTTAGAGCCAATATATGGAAAGTCGAAAAATGGCAACGCAACTTGTTCGGTACCGATTTTGTATTGGCAGGTCCGGCGCAATGTATAACGGCCTCGCACATATTATTATGTAGTCACGATGGCGTCACGGGGTTTAGGTTTGTTACATCAAGCTTTGCTATGGAACAATAATTATTGTGACGAACATACCTCAATTAAATAAAGAATTGTCGGGATGTAAAATATTTTTGGTTTTATATTGTGCGTAAAATACACAGATTACAGAAAAAAGTTGGCCAACTTACCTATTGTAGACAGTCCAGTCCGTTGCACTTTTTCCGAAAAAATCGTTTTCCTCTTTTTATATCGCCATTTTGCCCTGCAAATATAAGGAAAGAATATAAAACCGTTAGTGTTTTACTTGACAGCATATTTTTAGGTTAAAGCCTATAAAATACAAGATGTTCTTTATCTTTATTGAGCTATAAACCTTCCTTAAAACATATTTTTATTATTTGGGCTTAAGGAGCTTTACTACGCACAAAATGCAATTCCACACTAAATTGAAATAGGCAGATGAAACGATATTTAAATGTCCCTGGTCTGTTGTGTGTTTGTGTGTGTGTGTGTGTGTGTGGTGTACCTTTTTGTAAATCTTAACTACCATAAAGCAATAAAAAATAATCTCTTTACAAATTTATAAATCTCTAAAAGATAAGTTATTTGCTGCAAAATCCTATTCGATTAATTTCCTCTATTCTGTATGCCATGTTTTTACTTATCAAACACATGCTTCCTAGGCCCATTTTGGTAGTTATGATCGATTGTGACGTTACCTTTTGCACCCAGCATAGGAAATTTTTGATTTATTGTTATTACGACTAAGAAAATACCTTTAGGTTGGTAATATAGAATGTAGAAATATTCGGCAGACAAGACAGACATATTATACCACCTAATCGAATTTAAGATGACTCGAATGCTTTCCCTTTTATGGAATAATTATTGTTTTACTGCCAGAAATTGTACGAAAAGATAGGATCGTAACGTATTATTGACGTAAATAATTGAATGTAACGTAAAATTGATCTAATAAGCGATAGCCGCCAAGTTTGCGAAAGTTTCTTTAAATAATATGTCGCAAATCGTTGATGCTGCAACAACAATGGGTACTCCAGATTCGTTTTGCAAACTGTGGTCCATAACGACATTGCAGATTATAAATGAGCACTGTTATATTTAACGGATACTTTCGATATTCTGATCAAAACGAATTGTAGTTAATATGAAGAACAATTTTTACATATATTTCCTTCGAATATACGTATTTATCTATATATGGTTAGGTTTTCGTATTCGTTCAACTGTGAATTTTCTTCATTAATTTATGTAATTTTATTTAAGGCCATGAATGGATAGGCTGGAGAAACGACACGCCAGGTTGGGCTGGACTGCCTGTAGAAATATTGTTCGAATTTGACAAAGTCAGAAATTTTTCAGCGGCTCATCTTTACACGAATAACCTATTTAGCAAAGATGTTCAGGTAACAAAGTTGAAAGAATCTTATAGAACATAGAACTGGTATTAATGCAACGATAACAATTTTGTCAAATTTATCGCCGTAACTAACTAATGGGTTTTCACGCAACGGTTTCGAAATAGTATACAAAAATAAAAGTTTGAAAAAGGCCGCGTTTGTATGTACTACGAACAAAATGAGTCAAACCGACATTCTGGCAACAATGCCAATCTGAGGTCTGAGTGAAACTAATGGGTTCTTAATAGAACCTTTTCCCGAAATATTTCCAGCATAACCGCAAAAAGAATCTATTTACTTCATACTGCACATTCCCAAATTTGCTCGAAGACGTTTAGTATGTTCACGAATTTCGCTTAAACACGTGAGATTACTTCAAAAGTCACGAGAAACCTTTAAGAACATCGTGAGCCGCACCAAAGTCACTCTGTGGTTTCTCGGGTTTCATAGTTTAAATTGATTCGTTCGTTAAACTACAAAGTTCGGTGGATTATTTAGATTTTGTTGCGTTTCCTACAAGTTTACTTTATTTCCATTCTTCATTTGCAATTCACAGCCGTACTGGCCAAAACGTTTCAAATTTAAAGTAGTTCTTATTATTTGAAATAAATTCTCACGTGTCTAGTTGTTTGTTCGGGCATCAATTAATTACATCCTATTGAGGAGGCAGGACCGCTTCCTTTCCATTAATAATAATCTTCTCCAACTTTCAAGTACGATATTTTTGTAGGTTTTTTCTCACGCCCGAGCCTTTGTTAGTCTAAATGGCAACAAGTTCAGTCCCGAGCCGGTTCATTTTTCCTATATGCCGGACCTGGTGATGGAACACTCCAGAAACGTTACAATTAAACTTCACCAAAGAATTGGAAAATTCTTGAAGTTGCAACTTTACTTTGGGACTAGGTGGATCCTTTTAAGTGAAGTGTCTTTTGACTCAAGTAAGTGAACTTTACGGCAAACATGTTTAAGGATGTCGTGTTGCCGCACAACTGCATATTTTAATGTTTAATTCAATTTTGATGCACACACAACTTTCAACCCAAATGAATTGAAATTTCGGTTCGACGTTTCCGCGTGCAATTAAATATTTTCCATGCATGTCCAAGAATTAGTTGTTCGTCGTCTTGTTACGAATAAACGTTCTATGATATATTTTACCAATCTCTGAAATTTGCATCTTTGCAGTGGTCGTCGGCGGCAACGTCACCACCCAGGAACCGGACGCGGAAATGGGAGCGACGTTGCCCGACTTTGTCGGGCGAGAGTATCCAATACAGCGGGATGAGGTGAAGGCCGCCGTGACTAAGGGAGCCGCACCAAGGTGAGACTTCATTTTAGTCATTTATGAGAAGCGATTCAACTTATCGGATTTTTCAGAAACGTAATAACCTCAGAAGACCATCCGCCACCTTATCAAAAATCCCCATCGAACCAAACGTCGGAGCCTAAAAATTACATCGGCTTTGTAATAGGAATACTCACAGTAATAATCCTAGTCCTGACAGCGGCAATATTTTTCATAATTCTCAGAAACCAAAGGCTCAGGAACACGTTGACCAGCCTGCCAGTCATGGGAGACGATTTAACGAATTTGGAACAAGAAAAGGTGGTAAGTTGTATCGTTATTTGCTCGAAACGGTTGTTTACAATTTTTATTAACATTTACTTTCTAATCTGGGAGACGTGATTGGTAATAATGGGAACGGTTGTATTTCTGAATAAACTCCATAGCTTGAATCGTTCTTGAATCTAATAAACTTTTTAATTGCCTACATCCGTACTACGTTTATTGCTATGAACAACACGTTACTTTACGTTAATATGAAGAACAATTTTTGACTACTTCTTTCAATTACATATATTTCCTTCGAATATACGTATTTATCTATTCGACCGATAACTCAACAATGCTTTTTGTTTATCGGGGCCTATCTGGTGGCTTATTTAAGTTGTGTCAGGAGAGAAATCTATTTCTAACCAAAAATCGATACTGAACAAGGAAATTGTATTTTTTTATCTTGAGTGTTGTTTAGTTTTAATATAATAATAGTTTGATATGTTCTTGGTTTGTCTCGGATAAATGTATTCATTATTTTGATCTTAAGTAGAGTAACTTAAAATGATTAAGTCACAATTATTATGCATTAGGGAACTTTTTAATAATCGAATTCTATGATGTCGCTTTGTTAATATAAATCACGGGGGCAGATTTTATATTATAATACGTCCCTTTTTAACCGCCAGACAAAACATCGTTTTGTTTTACTAAATCTAAGAAACTTATAAGCCCTTCCCTAAACCCCATAACAAAAGTTTTCTAACGGAACCACAGACTTAATCTGGTTGAATAATAATCCTGCGGTTAAGACTGGACATATTTTTCCTGGCTTTGTATAAAAGCAGAACGATGTGATGCACTTTTTGTTCAAGATTAAAATCTTTTTATCGAGCTCTTTTGAATTTAAAGCTTTCAGCTGTTTGTGTCGCGTTTGTTTGTTTTTAGACCGATGTTTGTTTTGTTATTAATACTTATCGTGCTGCCGTGGAAAAACATGGGCAAAATTTATCCCCTTAATAATAAAACATTCAATGACGTGCTGTTGCTGCTGATGCAAACATGTTTTTCTTCCATTCTTGAAATTAACAACAAACTCATTTTAATGTTCCTTTCCTGAGCAATCGCCATTACAGCCATATTTTCAAAGCCACAAACGAACAAATATGCAATTACAAAACGCAAATTTTCGCGCTGGGGACGTCTTAACACTTTAAAGATAAGAATGTTAAGGCGATGGCCGATTTAACCTGGCCGTTCCGCTATCTAAATAGTCCTGGAGACCTGCGACTACACTTCCGTTACCGGAAATTAACACGTTTTGCTACGGGGCCCGATATCAGGGAAATACGTGTATTGTTGTATTTAGGAATGGTGTTGTATTGTATTGAAGAATGAATTTGAATATGGTTAAGTTGATCCGTTTAACCCCGTATTAAAGGTTGAGTGTTTCAAAAGTGTAAACTATAACAGGTGTTGGATTAGGGCCGAAGATCGAACCGTCAAGAAAATGAAATAGAGCCATAATTTCAAGCTCTTCCCTATGCTTGAAACAGATAAACTTTCTTCTGTGTATGTACTTTCCATTGAAAAATAAGAACTGGGCAAAACATATTTTGTTTTAGAGCACAATCAACGAAGAAAATAAAGAACACCGTAACGCAGAGGGTGGATCATCGCACTACGGTCAGAACCTCCTAACAAGCTGTCCTAAATATAGAGGTAATATTCGATTATGAAAGTATATATTTTTGGTGTCGTCTACAATAATTGCTGTAAAATAAAATGCCACATCAACGGCACGCTACCGAGGACTCTAATTTCCTTCAAATCGTTCCTTTAATTTTTGCAAATTGAAAATCGATCGAATATTCTAATCACTGCACGATACTGTAAAATTGAAAGTTACTTAGAACTTAAAACACACACAAACAGAGTATTCTTATCACTTTCCAATTATTGGAACGGCTTCATCGATGAACGTTTTAAATTTGCAGGGTTTCAAGAATAATTTTACGAAACCTATCGAGTTCCGACTACGATTTCGTATTTAGTTTTACGATTGTTGTTATGCGATTACGATTATTGACCTAAATAGTCATATGATTAGCAAATTAAATGATGAATGAAAGGAACACTAAAGGTTTTATTTATATTCTTTGGATATTTATTAAGACCTATCGTCAAATACGTAAAAAGCTTCAAAACCGACTCAACTCAAAAACCTACAATTTTAAAAATCACGTAAAAAACTAATCTGTTAATGGCCAATGGCTGAAAGGGTTATAAATAATATTCGTGTAACATAAAGAATCGTAAAATAATCGTATCGATTAAAATAATCGTATTGATATTGACGGTTACTATACCTGTGGCTTTAAGTCTTGATAATTACAGCTTTCTAGGTCTCGCCTTCTATCAAAAATTCGTTATATAATATTTCGCTAAACTATGTATATTTATATAAAAAAAATCACAATATTGCTGGTAATTAGATCATAACGCGCGCGCGCCGCCAGCAGATAAAACTTTTAAATACAATAGATTAAGCAACCCGACGCCGACGTTCTCGCCGCAACAGGGGCACATTTAGGGCCACACGAGCAACAAATTAATTATCCTCCAGTGTGCATATATCATCCGGTCAAGTTAGCTGTTAGTTAATTTAAGGATTAAATATATAAATGTTGGCTATTGAAAGCGGGAGCAGTGAAAATATGAATATTATGGTGTTTTTGATGGCACACAGACGCACAGCGCTGTGAGACACAAAGATCGACTTTATTTCAGTCGTTCTGCGATATGTTTTCCGTTTGATTTATTTTCTCTGACCTCGTAGAAGGGAATTTAATAAAATGTTACAGCCAGAAAAACATATTAAAATTATATTGAAATTTGTGGAGCCTCCGAATTCCATTAAAAGTATGCCGTGTCTTTTATAATCTAAATTAAAAGAATTAAACTCAAGAAACAAATTAAAATACATCCATCATTGTCGTTTGAAAAATGCAAAAACGTTTCAACGCTGACAGCCGTAATTTTACTTCTGTAGTTGGAAAATAATAATTTCTTATATCAAGCAGGCCGGGGAGTGAGCTACGCATTTTACCACCTAATTTTTCATACAATTTTGATTTAATTTCAATTAATCTGTAGTTTTTTTGTTTTCGGAAATTATCTCATGTGTGTTTCAGATATACCAGATTTAGTGTCAAAAGGTTACCCTATGCAGCAAATGGACGAAATGTCACCTTCGGATGTTTACCTGCCAAAACCACCTCCTCTACCCCCACCACCGCCAAATTACTGTTTAAGGGAAAATGCACTTGACGAACAAATCCGACCCTTAACTCAAAGGCCTCTGAATAGGTACGGAAATCAAATTGCATAATGAATAATATAAAAACGTTTCTGCCAGTTCACTTGATTAGTTGAGGCAAAAAAAAATTATAATATAATACACCATATTATTATGACGGTGTTGCAAATATGTAGTGATATGGTGGAATTACGTAGCCCTTGTAAAATTTTCACACATTTTTGACTATTTACTAGAACAGAATTTGCACAGTCTATTATCGGTCTTAACAACATGTTTAAACTCAATTTCTTTTCCAGATCGACTGCACGTTCACATCTAATTCTCCCCCTGAGTCCGCATAAAACGTCTGAAAGCGATTACAGACTCCTGGAGCCTGAAGAAAACGTTCGAATTAAAAAAATCTCCAGTGAAAAATTAAGAATAATAGAAAAGGTCGGGAAGGGTCGGTTCGGGGACCTGCATTTGTGTGAAATAACTACGGGGACTTCGTCGAAAGATTGTGACACTAGTGTTTTAAGTGGGGATTGTGGGAAGTTGTGTGTAGTGTGTTCGGTGGAAAGCCAATCGGTTTTGGACGAGTTTAGAAGGTAAGTCACAATATATTTTAAAAGCGTAAACTTTTTGTAAAAAAAAATATTTTTGTAGTAGTAGATAAGTATAGAAATAACGACCTGATCAACAAAAAAAAATTAATACACTCTTTGCACAAATATTTTCACGGTAATTAAATGAGAAAGTATTATTCTGGAATGACGTAATTTTCGAAAATTATGTTGGTAAAAATTGGAAATTTCACATTTTATGTTGAAGTGAACAATCAGGTATAAGAAATTGTTATAATGAAACAAACTGACAACTATGTATATGAGCCGGACTGCATTTAGGGCCATTTCAGTAATGCTATTATATGAACACCCGCACAAAATATTTACCTAATTTTAGATAACAATTTAAGCTCTTCAAAAATGGCCTCAAATTACTAAGCATATAGTAAAAACTGAGATTGTTAACCCAGTTCTGCCTAGATAAGAGAGTGACTTAAATTTTATCACAGGAACATAAAATTTTAGGATTATGTTAGTTCATAACATAATACGAAATTGAATGTTCTTTCGAATATCGTAAGTAATATACAGCGAACTTGGTCGATCCACTAAGGAAGCATAGGAATGACTTTATTATTTCTGTTACTAGGATACTAGAAAATTCGGAATAAGACTTGATTTGTTTGAGTAATTTACACTAAATCGGTTGCAATTCAAAACATTGACTATTTAATATCGTCGTGAGATTATTTGCGGATCTGAGCATAAATTACATACCGCGTGTAAAAGCAAGAACTATTAATCCGCCAACCGATCTGATGGTGCATGTACATTTCACTAGTGATGTCCGTACACAATGTCGTTTCAGAGAAACAAGTGAACTGTCAAAATTGGAGGACTCAAATGTAGCAAAACTTTTGGGAGCGTCCCTGGATGATAGTCCCTACTACAGCATTAGGGAATACTCACAATTCGGCGATCTGTGTCAATTTTTGCAAGATCATGTCGCTGAATCTACCTCAGCTGTTGCTACAAATGCCAGAATATTGAGGTAAGTTCGAATTTTTTACAAAATATATAAATGAAATAGCGGTTGACGTCATATTAATTCGAAATAAGAAGCCCGAATGATCTGGTCCAAAACAATAATATAATTTGCGGTTTGTACAATCAAAATTAGTTGTAGATTAGAATTCGATCTGCGATGCGCTGTCGAATGAACAACGGAATTCGGCAGAGACAGCTTTCAACTTAACAACTAAACATTGTAAAAAATAAAATTTTAAATTTGAAGAATTCAGATAATTTTAACATTAAAGTTAGGAAATATTAGATCCATACCTTGTATAAGTATTTAGGTTTTGTTCTATGTCTTAATAGTTAAGGTAAGTATACTAAAAACCGGATTCTAAATCTTAGAAAATATATAATATAGGTTTGGTCGGACGAAACTTGGGAAAAATATAAGAAAAATGCTGTTGATAAGGGAATAAAGGCCGCAACTCGCTAAATTCATGCATCTAATATCTTAAGGAAAACCAGCCCAATAGCGAAACTTTCAAAATTATAAATATAACTTTACCAGTCGGCCTAATTTCGCGTAGTTTATTTTATTTCTGGAGAAGCCAAATAAACTCGGCGAACAATTTAAATAAGGCGCTTAGTTTACTCTCTTGTGATCTTAGGAACGTTTCGCACGTCTCGGAAAGTTTAACGGTACGTTAAAAATACACAAGGAATACATAAGGAAAGACAACTATGGCCGCCTGATTCCATTTACCACAAGAAATAAAAATAGCAAAATTTATTAAAATTAAGGGACCTTTGTTATACGAAAAAAAGTTTTACTATCAGATTGTGTATTTAATTTGACGACGTATGTAATAGTATTCGTGCAATATCTCCCTATTTATTTCTGAAGCAAATAATTGAAAATAGGACTTTCGTCTAATTGTAATTTAACTTAGTGCCTTTAGTTTCTAATTTTGTTGGCACGGATCTGGTGGAATAGCTTAAGAATATTTATTGAACGTCAGGTAACGAGGAATTAAAATACACTTTAATATATTAATCGACAATAGAAACAATATTTTCAACATAATTAATGTTAATTTCTTATGTGTACGTTTAAGACCTGTAAGCGAGGGCTCTCGCAGTGCTGTAGACGAATTTTAAAGCGAGCGAATGCTTTCAGATCCGAACAAACCACGTGAGCATTCATATAAACATGATCTTGCTAATTTGTTCCGGACCCGGCCTTTAAGAAGGTGAAATTTAACAAAAGGTATTCGGGAAACCAACAACATACCTACCTATAGACATTTAAAGAACACTACAACAGTTGTTTCTCTTATAGTTATGGATGTCTCATTTATATGGCCACTCAAACAGCTTCTGGTATGAAATACTTAGAATCGGTTAAGTTTGTTCATAAGGACTTGGCTGCAAGGTAAGTATGTTTTTTATAATCTTTTCGTTCTTCGCTCTGTCGTGGAAATCATACGCGGGAAGCATTTTATCTTCGTTTTTTAATTACTAGTTTACTGAAATGAAACCGTATTCAAGAAATTAGTTTTCTGTTCAAATTAATTACAAAAAAAATAACCGCCGCTTCAGCCCCACAATTTATTTATAACCTACGTTGAAAAATAATTGGATTACTAATTACCCACGATTAACTTAAGTGATTTACTCGGCAAATCTCAGTAAACTAATTCAATTTCGAGGAAAATAATGACTGCACGCATGAATTAAAACGTGTAGAGGAGTTTTTACTAATGTTAAACTCCATAACCTTTATTGGTGAGCACCAAGCAAAGAATTCCAAATTCATTTACGACAATGTAGAACGTGTTACCGATCTTTCATACAATGTCGCATGTAATAATTATAGTATGTGATGTAATATACCACGAAAGTAAACATTAAAACTCGAACAAAAACAACAATATTTAAATTTTAATATTGGATTGTTTTAATAGTCGTATTTGTTATTTTTATGTGAATTGATTACTTTTAATCCTGGTGTTCTCTGGCCAAAAAATCTCGTGTCGAATAGTCGAAATTATCCAGACACTTTCCAGTTTTCTAGACGTCTGCATCTCCGAACTGCCTGTATTGTATTGCTCACTGAAAATAATTACCACTGTTTCATTGAAACGACCGAAAGAGAAATACACTTAGTCCCACGCAGCTGTTGCGCTGTTTATATGTCAAAACGGAGTCATAAGCTCAATTTGACATTACTAGATTGAATTTAAAATAAAATTCAGTCGTATCCTCAACCCCTATTCTGGCGAGAAGTAGGGTGATGTAATGAATATTTTGATATGCCCAACACGCGTGCCAGTAGATGTGTTTTGAAAATAAATAAATCAAGTAACACAAATTTTACAAGGCAGAAATTAGAACAAAGGAACTTCGTACACTCCGGTCTCACAGTACCGCTATTAGGCGAGTACAATAAAAAAAATGAAACTGTTGTAATATTTCCTTTTTTACGAGAATAATGATTTGCGATTAGATTGTCATGCCTTTAATAAAATTTAAACATATTTTGAGTCTGACACTGAGACGACGACGACATTCAAAAAATATAAAATTCTTCTGCAGACGCATTCTCGAATTAGATTGGTAACATGGTTGTTCGGGATGGGCTCCATCCATATTCCTCTGAAGTTAATATGTCAGTAATAATGCACCTAATTATCGTTATATCTGACAATTATCGATAGAGTATGCCAAAGGGCAATCGAGCGGCCACAACTAACTGGAACTGACACATCACTGTCTCAATTGGCAACAAAGCTTATTAACGAACGACGGTGTTGTTATTTCCAGCTTTTCCGGTTTTAATAGGTTGTCAATCTGTACGGAATTTTGCATCAGTTCAGCAGACTTAAATTATTTGTAACAATAATTATAATTTTGTATGGTTTCTCTAAATATCTGAAAACTACTACGTGTCCAATTATATTTTCTTTTCGTTATGGGAATCGAAACACTAAGGAACACTTCTTTCAGTATTAACATATTTTGTTAGCCTAACTGAAAGGTGTGACATAAAAAAAAATTCGTGAGGCTGATGCTTCGTCCTTGACAATACTGAAATACCTACAAGCGTAATTATTGCATTTACCTAGTTCCATCCATTATCTATGGGATCCAGACTTTTCATAGGAGCTAAGATTGAACCTCCGAATGCGATGTCGATGTCGTCGGTCATTGAATTGTCTGAATGCAGCCCTCCACCGAGGTCAGACTACGAACTTCATTAATATAAGGTTTGTCCGGAGCCGCGTCACTTAATCACAGATGTGGCCGGTCGATTACCCTTTGAAACTTCTCTGAAGTATCAGATTCACCGCCAATTAGAAGCTTTATTGATGACATGGACACCGCTTTGAAAATGTTGTCCTGGCAAAGGAAAATGCACATTATTCTGCATTATTGTTTCGTCTGCCTGTAGGCGCGCATACGAGTTTTAAAATACGTTTAAAAAAGACGACTTTCCAAAAATCGCATTATTAAAACAACATTCGGGCACTTTATTAACGTTGTATCGCGTTAGATGTCTTGTGTCATGGCATAATATCGGATATCGTAATTGTTCCAGGAATTGTCTGGTAGGAAGAGATTACGAAGTAAAAATTTCTGATCTGGGAGCGCATAGGAACATCTACCTACAGGACTATTGTCAAGTGGCGGGTTCGAGCCTGGTGCCACTAAGATGGATGGCATGGGAGAGTGCTCTTCTAGTAAGTTAAAGAAATTAAGAAGGTATTTTCCGAAAACATTTTAAAATGGTATCACCTTATATGCCTTAAGAAAGCAAGTTTTGTATCCTCTGAATGAATTTATATTTATTACGAACTAAAAACCATGATTGCCTTCTGTCCAGAGCCTGATTGCACTTGATTTTAAAAGATACATATTCACAATAATATTGAGTATAATAGTTATGTTGGTCAGCCATCACTTTGAAAAATGCACAAATAAAAATAGAAAGTATTTTAATTTCTTATCTTTCGATTTGAAGGCTCAGTGTACGATGACTTTTTTTTGGGTAACTCACGCCGGACCACCGTCCGTCGTCGTTAACATTATTTTAATCTATTTTAGGGAAATTTTTCAAGTAAAAGCGACGTTTGGTCATTTGCCGTATTACTTTGGGAAATTTTGACATTTGCCAGAGAACAGCCCTTTGAGTTGTTGAGCGATGAAATGGTTTTAGAAAATTTAACTCATTATTACCAAAATAATGGAAAACAGGTACGTTTAGCAAACAGACAGTAATAAGTCAGTTTGTGCAATTTAAAACTTATTATATGACTTTTTGCTACGTCACGAATTATAACTTAAAAAAGCAGTTTTCAGTTCGAGAAACCTTATTATTTATTGACTAACAACAATACAAAATGGTAATAAATTTTCATTCGGTCTAAAAGCAAAGCATAACAAATAATCCTTATTTAAATATTCGAAAAAAATATTTTCTTTCCATTTCAGCTTTTATCGATAAATTTATAATTTTGATTCTGTCACCTCAAAGACAAACTTTTTGAAACTTCCAGATTATAATTTGCTTTTTTTTATCAACGCTGTCGAAAGTAAAGTCATAAAACATGTTTAAAAGTTACCAACTTTGAGAGAATAAACTTGAAATATTTTTTTTCGTACCGTATTAAATATGTTTTATCTTTCCTGTTCAAAAAGGTTGGCACGCTTGTTTAAGAATGTTCGAAATTTTATAATATATTTTATTTCAATATCATAGCCTCTTTTCATTTCCAGGCATTCCTTAATATACCGTATAACTGCCCCAAAGAAATATTCGACCTGATGGTGGAATGTTGGAACCGAAACGAGTCCGACAGACCGACCCTTAGAGAGATTCACTTGTTCTTACAAAGAAAGAATTTGGGTTATAATCCGAACACGCACTGACAAAAACTTGAGGTAAATTTGTTTAATTGTTGACAATAATCGATCGATTAGGTGAAATATTAAAATTGCTAGCGTAAGTGCGACTGACTGTAAAGGCCAAGATGGATCCCTTTGTTTATTATTACATCGACACAATTGAATCTTTATTTATTAGTGTTTTCTATAAGCTTCGTGCCTTTTTGTACTAAATAAGATATGTCACTGGGCCGTTTCCCATTTAGAACGGACTTGTATTGCCTTTATGGACTTTTCTACTTAACTTATTTGCATTTTTTGTTAATGTTTTCAATCATTGTACAGATTCATTCATCGAGTGTTTATTGGAGACCATATTGAGCAGAAAAAATCTTAAAAAATAGAGGGACATTTTCCTAAATTATACGTTTCAGCTGATAAAAATAGGTATATTAGAAAGTGTACTTTGTTATCTTGGAAAGCACCCTATAATAAAATTACTTATGTATAATAGCTGGAATTTAGAAATGTTCTTGTAAAAAATATTTCTTCATAATTGCGACAGCCGGAAATAATAAAATTACATAATATCTATAACATAAGACGTAAGTGTGGCGATAAATTGTATGGGGAAAAGCATCTAAGTTGGCGAAGTCTGTTAAAGCCTGCAAATAAACAATCATAATTAAGTTCGTCATCGCTCTCCTTCATACTGTTACAAATTATTGGTAGAGTAGATACTCATAAAGCATTGCATTAAATTTTAAATAATACGGTTAGAAAAATTACGTAATGGTAAAAAAATGTTCATTATTAGACCCCAAATCACTGTTTAGAAGATATAGGAAGTAACAAAAGTATCGTGTCGATCTGGTTTTTAAAGGAGACAGATGAATTCTATACAAAATTGAAACTTTGAAACCCCATTTTTAATTTAAAAGTAAGTAATCGATTTAGATATGACTGCCCCCTGAATATGAAGGGGATGCTTAAATCAGCATACGCTATGAAGGTTTTACTTTAATTGTGACAAATGCGTAAACTCACATTTCTTTCTGCCAAGTTTAAGCGTCCCTGAAAATGGCTGTTAACCCATATCCGCAATCATTAGCGGTTTGTATATCGAAAATTAGTAGAAAATAATATTATAGGCTGTTATAATTATTAGCGTTTGTATAATTTATGGTTAAGAAATAAATCAAAACGTTGTTATAAGTCGCTATAGTACTTTGGACCAAAATAAAGATTTTTAAATCAAACTTTTATTCATTTATCCTATTTACCTTATCAATCCTTTTAACAGTGCAACGGAAATGGACAGGAAGGAAATATATAAAGACAAACACGGGAGTTCAACTCGCACTTGACTGCCTTTTTTCTACATTAGTTATTTTAACAGTAATCATCGTATTACTTTCAAATCTTATGTACAATACGAACCTTGGAAGGGCCTCTAATACATGCCCTCGGCGGATTCCCGTTGAGAAAAAGGGATAAAATTACAACCTTAGTGACAGTCCAAAGGGTTTTCCTCAAAAGGGTTTCAATATTTGTCATTCGTACGGCGACTCTCCTGAACTGAATACAAATCGACTTTTTTATTTTATTTATGGCGAGTTCACATTTGGCATAGAAATCAATTTTTTAAGACTTGGGGATACATTTCTCGTTTTGTAGTGTGTGTGTGGACATATTGTAATAATCCCCATCCGGTTTAGTTCCACAGTTTGATTTTTTTTGCCAAATATGCATTTAAAATTAATGTTCACGGTTGCCGTAACGTCATTTTAGCAACATTAAAAAGTTACCGCACCACAGGCCATAACATCCCCGCATAATAGTCATCCCTATTTACTATTCAAAGAGCAGAAGGCTGCAAAACACAGATAAGCCGACACCAATAAATAATTTGTGTATAGATTCCGACTGCAAACTAATTCAGGAAGTTTTGGCGGTTATAATCTACTACTCTAGATCACTCTTTCAGCTAGTCCCATCCTTCCTTATTGCCCTCAGGGATGGAAGGATGGCGATACTGCCTAGGAGCACTAAATTCAATACCCCATTTGTCGCGTATTATTTTTCCATTATTTAAAGTGTACAAACGACTAGCGGTGTGATTGGAAATTATTATCCTTCGTAAGCTTTTTTTATGTGTAGGGGATGACACCGAAGCTTGATTAGGTGAAAATCGATAATTAGGGGGTGCGTTTTCTACAGAGCCATTGCATTTTTTTTAATAGTTTTAACGTACAGGAAGTGTAAGACAACACCATCTCAACGTCTGAATCTAGGAAATGTTTCGAGTGTATTTAGAAACGTTCCAGGCCAACGGCCATTTCACGAACCCGACCATAATCCAAATATTAATTATGTCACTTTTCGTAGAGACCCTTCAAAAGGGCATTAATCAAGTGCGCGGACCAGCAATCATAAAAAACGAACAGAGGGTCAAAAGTGCTTTTTTGCTTTTTTTAAATTCGAGTTACGTACCAATTTTGGAGAAGGCGTGGAAAGGGCAAACCACATAAATCAAAATAAATGAAAGTGTTTTTTAATGTTGTAATGGTTTGCAAGTGGAAAAAAAAATTATTTGCATTGGAACGCGTAGCATCCAGTAGTCGTCCAGCAGTAGCTCATAAAATGCATCCCAACTTAACTCATCAAATAAGTCATCAAATAAATTCCTCGACAACTGATTGTGTCGTGGCATTTGTTCAAATTACATAATGACCAATCAGCTCTAGTTTCTGATAGTGATGTGTCATTACCTTGGTTCAATCACCATAGAAATACTGACAAAACCTAATGTTTCTAAACTGAAATAGAATACAACTTTGCTCTATTGTCAAAGCGGGGAAAATATCCCTTTCGACCAATCAATTCCGAATTTCCGTTTTCCAATTTCAGGTATACGGCTGCTCTATGTTGACTCTGCTCTATATGCAATCAAATATGCACATAGCGTTTCTATATATACAGGGACGTTTAAAAACTACAACTACATAATATTTTATATTTATAGTAGCACATTGCAAATAGCAAATGGCGTTTATTTATCACACTTAGTGTCTGACAGGGTCACAATAAATCAGTAGTCACTAATTTCACATGAGGATTAAAACGTTACTTTTTTACATTTTACCGATGTAAATAAAGCATGAAAATATGAACATTTATTTGTCGATGACACCTCGTATGACATGTCTCCTAGAAGCGCACGGACTAGTGAATTTCTCTTATATAAAAGGAGCTATTTAAAACACATGTTATTTCAATCGAACAAGCAATATAAAGGAGACTTTTGGGCCGAAGGAAACGATTCAATAACATTTTTGACCCGGCATCAGTGGCAGGCATTTTCTATCTATAATTCCTGTATATTTTCGTGGAATTCACGCGACATACGTAAAATTATATATTCTAGTAAAGTAAATTCTAAGTTTGATATTTAACTTGTTTAAACAATTTGCGTACGAAATGTTAACCTTCCGTAATTGGTCGGGAAAAAGGTAAAATTGCTAATATTTATTGACATATAAGGCGGGCGTTCGTGCCTGTCAGGTTTGTTCCGCTCTTACGAGAGAAGCTATTATATTTTTATTCGCCAATTTCCTTGATGAGACGCCGCTGCAATATAGAGTAATCTCTGGCTCAAAAAGACAACTCTAAAATTTCATACGTAGACAGGGGACTTTATATTGAACTGGTATAGCCGCCGTCGGTAGATACAGGGTAATTTTGTCTTTATATTAAAACCCGTATAGGTGTACGCCGAGTGCGATAAAAATGAATAGGTTTTAGTTCGGCTATTCGTTTTTGAAACTGTAGGAAAGTTAGCCGTTTTTAACAGGGAGTGGTTCTAAATAACTCCGCAAGGAATTAGAAGTGCTTCGATGTGTCATCTGTTGTAGAAAAAGTAATTTGCCATAAAAGTGCGTTGTCCTCTAACGCGGGAACACATCACAGTTATCGCTATGATGGATTTTGTCAGCATATTTTGGCGTGTAGCGATATGGTAAGAGGAAATTAAAGATTTCGCGATAAAGAGTACAAGCAACGCGCCAGAGGCTGCGACTTAAGATATCGGGCACGTAGAGCGAGATTAATAAGGGGGACTTTTTCTCCTTACTTTACGAGTGGATTTATTGATTTTTAATAAATATGCGTAATTTTTCTTCAATGTAACATGAACAAAAGATTTTAAAAAACCACTTTTCCACCTATCATTAAAATATTTGATTAATGATGTATTTTTCAAAGTTGTGGTGTCGGAAAGAAAATGAAGTGCGAGTTTTCTTGTCTGCATTATAGCGGGAAAATTTTCATATTGATGGGTCGTATTATCGAAGCTGTAATATCAATTTGAACATAAGTATATTGTAAAAAATGAAACCTACTTCAAGGATGTCCTCAAGTGTATGAAATCATTTTATTTTAGGGCTAGTGATGGGTTCTCGATAATAATAACAAGTAGTAGTAACGTTTACGTCATACCTAATTTCTTATGTAAGCTTCCGGATGATATCAGAGAAAACATTTAATATACGAACGAATAACCAGGAAGACGTTGCCTTATTTCAAATGTTTTCAATGTTCCACCCACGCCTACGCGTTCCTTTAAAACAAAAACATAACGCCAGCCTCTTTCCGCCCAACTTATACGTTCCCTTAGGGGCTTCGTGACGAGAATTCCCTAATGTGCCGTTCAAGTGTGCAAGTCACCCCTATGATAAATATCAGTAATGGAAAAATAATAACGAAATGAATGGGAAAGTCAACGGTAAATCCTTGGATAAATATCAGTGGTGATATACCAGGAGACGTAAGTGAACATTTACGACGTTCACTGTATGATATCACTATCGATTCGAGTTGGTCTTTTTTTATTTTTTTCACATTTTTTTTTAACATTGGTTATGATTTCGTCGTGTCGAAAATCGAAAATTTAATTATCACGCTCGTATATTTTTAACGAATTTGAAAAAATTTCTTATCAACTTTGCTACGATTTGGCTGTTTATAAAAAAAAGGATAAAAAAAAATCTTTAAGTTAACGAACAATGTATTGTACAAAAATAATAACAATAGAGCGATAGAATACAATACCAATACTCCAAAATAGCGTTTGATATAGCGCTAGTTATCCCTAATTCTCAAGATCACACATCACCCTTATATAACAATAAACAGTAATGGAAAAATAATAACGAAAGTAAATCCTTAGACAAATACGACTGGTGATACTGATTTTTGTTTGCACTCTGTGTATTTGACCGGGGTATACGCGTGCTTCGCACCTTTTTAGTCATTGAAAAAAGGGTTAACTGTTTTTTAAAAAAAATTGAAATTATTATTTAAATGAGCAGTTCCTAAGAATTGTTTTTCACACGTTTCGTAAAGAGAAAGATCTAATTGTGCATTTTGTGCTAGTTAAAATCAGAATAGCACTAACTGGCCTAAAGAAATTCTCCGCGAAAATATAAATTGTCGACTGTCAAAAACAGACATGCTGAGTTGCCAACAACTATGTGTTACAGCATTCTAAATGGCTTTCTTTTCCGCAAAAAGAGGGAAGTAATTTTTTTGTCTTTGCCTTTTTACCAGCCCTTAAGTTATGGTGCTTAGTTTAAGCAAATTAGCTATTTAGCTGTATGAATTGTGTAATTGTACGAGCCAAAAAAAAATAATGATTTTATGATAACATATACAAATAGCCCCGCGGGCTTGACCGACGCATGTCTCTTGCAAAATCCCTCTCTTTAAAATTAAATAGAGCTCTTATCTTTCTGAAAATATGCTTATAATAACAAAAACAATTCACATACAATATTTCGTGTTAAACGAAATTGAAGAAATTTAACTTCAACACGCACCTCCCTACATGCTCTAAGTAATTCAATTGAAAATATATCCATATGCCTTTTATTGGTAATAAAATCCACATAATTAACACTCTTTTGGCTCACTATCGGGAAATAAATTTTCCTTGCAACTTTCCTCATTGCATGTGGAGAAAAGATTATTTTTTAGCACTATGTTCGTGTTAATTTCTTTTAAATCCGTTCTTGGACTGTAGCAACACTGGCACTTTATATAAGTAGTAAGTACGTCGATGATACCTCCATCTTAGAGGAAAATCCTTTGACGCATCATGCATATTATAAATCATATCGTTTTTATAGATTTTCATAATCTACACCAGTGGTTCTCAAACTTATTTGGCCTACCGCCCACTTTGCGAATAAAATTTTTTCTAGAGCCCCCCAGATTTTTTTTCCTAATCATCAGTATTTTCAATGAGAGCAATTGAAACGCATACTTAATCATATTTAGAAGTATTTTTATTCACAATAATTACAAAAATCTATCTGATTACAAAAATATAATACTAATCTAATGTGAAGGATGAATTTGATGCACTTTAACGAGTTTGTTAATATCAGGTACTGAGCAAGTTAGAGGGTTGTTCGTTTGGTCCGCTAGACCTGCTGGAATCTGCTTGAGATGACGTCAACGCAATGCTTTTAGATACGGATGTTGATATCTCCAGCAGGTCTAGCAGACCAAACGAACAACCCTTAGATTAACAAGTAGGGGTGTGCGATAATTACTACGATTAATAATCACTACGATAATCGATGGTTTTTAATTTAATTTAATTAAATAATTGATTTTTTTTGGGCAAGATGAAATCATTATCGAAACAGTCTTCTATCGCCCCCCCCCTAGACCGCCTTGACGCCCCCCAATTTTCTCCAAGGCTTCTACCGCCCCCCTGAAAGCCTCCAGCGCCCACAGGGGGGCGCTATCGCCCACTTTGAGAAACACTGATCTACACCGACCTAGTACCTAACAACATTTTGTTGGAATATCGATGTTATATGCGGAGGGGTAAGTCAAGCTACATTCGCCATTATTGGTCTAAGGAATAGGTACCAATACTATGAGAATACGCATTAATACTATAAATCTAGATTCGTTCATGTTAACCTTTTATACTGCAGGGACATTACAACCCATTAACTCTCTATCATCCCTGCGCTCATTTAACCACCACATCTACATATAGGATAATCTCCGGCCATGAGTTCTTTGAGAGGAGGAACCACTATAATATGCTGGTTGTTGCTATCTCAGATACATACCATTGCTGTCTCTTTTTAGAAAAAAAAAATACATTTAGTCCAGAATTGCTTTTATGGTGCCAATGAACATATTTCCTTGATACATGATATGGGACACTAATGAAATGACTTTACCTGTGATTAATAAATCATCCTTAGTTATATTATCAAATGTACCTTCCCTCCTAGATGCGTCTGTGCAAGAATTCCTTCTCAACAAGTTTTAATAGTCGAATTTAATTTTTATCAGTCCAAGTTAATATTGTTCTTTTAAATAATTTATTTCAAGTATTTTAATATTAATAAATGCATGTTGTACATTATAATAGAGGTAAATTTTACTCCAGCCTTCGATAACCTTTTGAAATTATTCACGAACAGTTCGAGTCGGTTTTAATAACGGAAATTATGGTTAATATCGGCACGATTAGGTTATGAAATTATTTTAATGAAGTAAGTGGTCGAACATTTCAAACATTTGCAAAAATTTATACTTAAAATTATTCAAATTCGAAAATGGTAGTAGATAATTAATTTTTGGTTGACTGAAAATTACCTTGTAAAAAATACATTTTACATTATTAGAAGCAGCAGACAGTTGAGAAACCACTCTCTAGTGCCGAATTGTAACATGTTTTACTGAAATCTTCGCAAACAAACTTAACTAATCCGTTTTTATAATTTTATTAACGACATCGTGTTATACAAAATTCAATTGTGTACAGGGAAACAACTTTAATACGTTTTTGGCGGTGGGCCTGCGGAGAATAAGACGTAGGCCGGTACAATACGAAGATAATCTTTTTACTTGCATTGGCGTAGGTACGAAAAGTTCCACGGTTGGTGGTGATCGCTGAAGAGGTACGCCCGGCGAGAATGCTCATCTGAAGACTGAGTAACACGTAATGGCAAGTTAAGATAGTATCTTACCAGGACAACAGTATCGTGCTTCTTTAACGACACTAACTTGACCCCTTATGTACGTTTTAAAATTGTGAATTTTTAAGAAATGTAATCGAGTTCGATTCGCACTTTCTTACCTGTTATTGTTTACTTAAAACTATCAAAACCACGTTATATTATGCAAACTAGGGACATTTCGATCTATGCGACAGATTCGAGACATGCAGCGGGCGGTGCCGCTGCGTGCGTTAAGCCGGCGATTGAAATTTAATTTACGACAAATTACACATATTTTTGGTACCTTCGAAGTGCCAATGCTAATTTGTGTTCATTACAACGGTTATTGAGGTCACTGAATCTATTTACGTTTAATATACATGGTGTATCTAGAAGAAATGCTCATTCTCTTCCGGAGAAAATCGACTAACACATAAACCTAATTTTCGGATTGATTAGATTATTATTTAAAATATTCATAATTATAAATGTTGAAAGAATACAAATTTAAAATCAGTTGACAATCCTTCCTTTATTTTATTTTTGCCATATTTAAACAAGGATAATACTTAACACTTAAATCTATGTGGATATTATTTTCTGTCAATTTGTTAATTAATAATAATTACTTTTTGCATGGAACTCTCATCCATATTTATTTTGATGTTAATCACCAATTAAACTCCGACAATGCTTGACGGTCGTAATATTCACAATAAATTTCCTAAAATTTCATAAATGCAACCCTTTGATATAGACGATGTTTTAAAACATAAAAGAAAGTGTTCTCAGAAATAACTTTTCGCTTTTACGTAGTCACAAAGAGGGTTTCGTGAAAAACTAAATTACGATTATGTCGATCGGGACAAGTGTGCGCATTTTGCTTTTTTAGTACTAACGTATGCTACATATTCGAAGTTAATTCAAAATTGATCGTTATACAATAATGACAATATATTTATCAATTTACATGCGCTTTGTAAGCCGAAATGACTCTAGACTAGATGGTGTCCGTATTGATATTACGGGACCAGAAATGAGTTCATTTCCCATGTTCGTTTGAAATTAAAGCAATTATTTTTCAAATTTAATACCATATAATTGTTGCTTAGACGGCTCTTTTAATTTCGACCTTGAGGATAATAGTCCATTAACTTTGACAGCTCTTCTACTACCCTTGTAACAGAGGCATAGCTATTTAGTTACTGCTAGCAAATCGGCTTTTGCATATTTTCCAGTAATTGCATTGTTCTACCACCTAATAAATTTTTATTAAAAACTCGATACGATGGTTAGTTATTTTTAAACTCATATATGCCATTGGGAAGCCATAAAATGGGCATTTAGTGTGGACTTAAAATGTTTATGGGTTAAACTCAATAAAAAATAAACGACCCAAGAAAAATAATTTCCTCTGAGGGCAATTAACACTTAAAAAAAGGTTATAAAGGTGAAAATATACCATAAAGTTATGGCCTGTATGAGAAGGAATTTATTTCTTAATAATTAAAATATGTTACTCTAGATTGTGTGAAGAGCTTTTTTTTTAATAATCTCAAATAATTGATAGTAATGTTGGCAGCAATAGGCCGCCGAGGTACGTAGCGTAAAAGGCGGCTGGCTACTATGCCCTCTATTTTGAGATATTATAAGATTATTTTGAAATATCAATTCCTTGCTAAGAGTTTAAGTGTGCAGTCTTGCCAGTTTTGCATTTGCAATCCATTCATGTTTTATACAATTTCTTGAGGGTTGGAATTTGTTATTAATTATTAAAGTATTTATATGTATATATACTATAAATATGCAAATGTACCACTTATTTGCATCATGACACCCAAATCCCGACGTCATCACAATTTCATAGCCTACTCAGTCAGCATACTAAAATTGCCAAATCCGAAATACAGATCTCACGAAATCAGACAAAAGAACATCGCATGGTTATTAGCATTATCGGGCCGGTCGAAACGGAACAACCTGTCTACCATGTGACAGTTGACGATCGATATCTAGTTATAAATTTAATTCTGGCGTGCTGTGAAACGGCGTAATTGTTTCCCTGTGCATTTTGTAGCAGGTCATGGCGAGCATTTGTCTATTTTTCTTTATTCGGATATTTGTGATGGAATAATAATATAAAATTTTGGGCTCCACACATAAGGACGTGTTCAACCAATCCCTTTAAATCGGACACGATCAGAAATAACATTAGAAAAAGAAGTTTCAGTTAAACATCAGAAGACATTAGTCGATGATCAATCCTTTAAGACACTCTGGGAGTGGTGCACGTTGGCTTTGAACCGTTGGAGGTTAGATTCGTTGGGAAACGCGACCCCGGGACAGTCGTTCCAACCGGCTTATCTTTCATAGAATAAATTATTGTACTATTAAAAAAAATATCTCGGACTAGCCACATGCACGAGGCTAATTTCATCCGCGTTTCCATTTCATAATAATAGTTCACTAATCTACGACAAAATCATTGAATAATAGAAAACTATCGACATATATCAGTAATATGGAATGATATGAAAAATTGATCAGGATATTTCAAGAACTATTAGTCCGAGTTGATACCTGGCTATTATGTTTAAAATGAGCGCCTTCCGTGACTATTGAAAAAACGCACTTCATTTTTTCCCGTTTTATTATCAGGTATTATGTTTAGAGTATAGGAATGTTTCCGTTAATTAATTAATCAGTATTATATGATTTTTATGGATTTATTTTCGTGGATTAAAGATTAGAGCACAAATGCCAAAACAGTATGTTTTTAATGACTTGTAACTGGCGCTGATCATGCGCTTACTATCAAGAATACATTCCTAAAATAATTCGTTTTCATTCCTTGATAAAGAACTAAGAAAACACATTCCTACTAGCCAAATAGAGCTCACAAAAGGTAGACTCAGTTAATTAAATAAAAAATAAGGTGTATCGGCTTGAAAGGGTCGGTAACTATTCTCAAAGAAATTAGTAAGTTTTTTTACCTTCCAACGTTGACAGAAGTTCTAAGTTTGCCATAATTTATTTATTAAACGAGGTTTTATTTTAATTCGCTCGCATTTAGGTTAAAATTATCGCGTTCGTATTATTTTCTACCAAGATAAAGTAAACAAAAATTGCTTTATACTGTTATATTTATTATGTAAGTAATAAATTCGAATAGACAAATAATGGAAATATTTATAAGAAACTGTTTTTATTTCAATCTGGTTTTATGATATTTTTGGGTAAAATTGTGCCAGAGTTGAAATTTTGCGAAAGAGCCAATAAATTACGGGCTACGCGATTTTCCATATTATGCAAAAACGAAAACCTTTTCATTTGCTTAATCCGACAGTCGGTAAAAGGTATGGATCTTTTTTCCACAATGTAGCATAATTGAAACACAAAAATGTTTTCCTATTATAACATATTGCGAGGGACTGAAAAAACCATTCGTATCAATTTGGCCCTTTTGGGTAATATGAAACGGTGAGACGCAGGGGTGTATTGGAGACATTTACTCGCTGCAATCGTCGACGTTTTCTTATTTGGCAGTAACATATTTCGAGCGGTAATGTCCAGAAATTAAACAATTGCTGTTGAGCACATAAAATTAATTCCCTGAAAGAACAAGTATGTGCTCAACTTATTGTCGATTTTAAAAACAATAATTTCTTCGTAATATTGTATTTTAAAATATATTCGGCTATGGAGGGCGTATGAAGCAGAACACTACAAGACGAGACAAGAAAAACAGTTGGGAGCATAGCGGACATCCAACAAGTCTCAACCTGGATAGCTCGGTATCTCGAATCCGGCAACCATTCTTGTGGACAAAAATCGCAGTTACTGGTATTTTGCATACAACAATTTTCCACAAAACCTTCTATTCCGGTCCTGTAGTTGAGGGATATGAGCCAGTGGAAAAGGTATAAAATGAAACGTTCCTGAAACGGACATTTGGGATTGAAAATCTCGTTACCCAAGACACTGTAAAATGCCAGACCAAAGAAACAAATGAATCGCGGGGCAGAGGGCGTCATTTTTCATATGCGATTCTTAACCGACTGTTATAAGAAAGATGTGGATTTGAAATATGTAGATATCATTTGCTTCAACTTTTTATAAATATTTATAATGTTACGCAGCGAATGAGACCGTGCAATTTATTTATTATAGTCATTATTAAAGCGCAATATTCGTCATTTGATACTTACATAATATCATGAAGCTTATATTCTACTCCTACGACCCCCAAAATGTTTACCAACCTAATGCATTTTGTTGAGAAATGTACATGCATTTTCAGTATAAGCAAATGTTAGCATGTTTTAATCTAACGTAGTCGACTGTTGGTCAGTTGACCCGGAATAGAAAATTAGAGCAATAATTCCTTATTGCTATGCGCTGAATACAACTCGATCCTGCCAGAATGCAAATTACAAATCTAGTTAGACTTCTTTTCTAACTTAATTATCAGAGCGTGATTCGCGAAAGACTAATTGAATTAATTAGAGCCCTGCTTAAGAACATAGTTATACATAATAACAAATGTCAGTGTTTCACAAATAATATTACAATTTTGCCAGAAATTGTTTAGTTCTTGCGATACGACTGGCGCACTAACTGTGAAGAAGAAATGCAAACGAAAAGGCCGAAAAAAAACCGGTTACGCCTATCATAGTGTCCTTTTTACGAAACTTTGTCCACGACACGATAATTATTAGCAACCAAACGGAGAGAAACAAACACAAAGTGAGGCAATGTAATCCGGGAAACGTAGGGATGTTTTATATTCGGCCCTAATTCAGGAGAATTAAGGCTGCTTACCGAGCGGGATTATGTCATTATGTTGCTCAAATCCCTCCGTATTCATATTTTAAATTTAGGAGAATTTACTTCGACGTTTAGGAGCACGGGATTTATACGAATATCCCTTATTATTAGGGACAAACATAGTAATAAGATTCTCAAAGTTAGCTATATAAAAATCATTCCGATTTTCTATTCAGAACAAATTAATTAACAGCGACATTACAATATGTCGCAATCTTGCTCGGATTATTATTGACATAACGATGATATTATTATTATTATTATTATTATTGTCGCGGTTTGTTCAACAAATCCGAATATAACAAATGCCTGACAACACAAGCATAAAATTTGAGACCAGCAAGGAGCAAAAACTAAAATTTCGGTCCGCTTTATTAAAATCTGACCTCGGTAATTATTTATCGGGGGAAGCCGTGGGGGACAAAAGTTCACATTTGTTGACTGTAATATAATTTTCAAGTATTTAAAGAAAAATAGCAATATTCTTAACCATTTTTTGAGTTCCGTATCAAAATGTAAACAACATTTCGGAGTACGCCTGATCGACACAATGTATCACAGCACCGATTGAACTAAAGCGTGTAAAATTATGAGAAAAGAAACATCAGAGGCACACGATACCGCTTTCCTTATAGTATAAACGATGATGATTACATTTTATTTGGAAATAAGACACTGTGTGACCCACCCCTGCTCCCACAAGTAATAAACAGCTCTAAACTGAATTGAAGAACTGGAGTTGCATACAAGCAAAGCAGTACGGGGAATAGAACAAAATTAACACGATTTTGGGATTTACAAAACTAGCTTTTAGATGACATGCCGTAAATTTAGTGAATAAAGAACGCGGTCACGGAACAAACTCCATAAGGTTTGTTCGCACTCACTCTTAATTTCTATACTCGTTGGTATTAGCCCTTTGGCCCGTATTGAAAATAACAAAACAGAATTGAATAACCCATTAATAGTTGAAAAGATAAACGAATTACCGATTGAAAATGCTATATAACCAATTAGCCGAATGTCAATCACAGGCTAAAAATAAATCTATTCTTTTTTATGAAATTATTTCTATTATATTTTATAATTTAACGCGAAATGGACAAATCTGTTTGTTGATGTAAAATGTGCCCCGTTCTTTAAACGAACAAAACATTTTACGTTATAAATAAATTTAAATAACACTGTCCCTATTATTAAAATACTATACACGATATTCAGAAGTCGAGAAATACTATAGTGCTCTTAAAAACGGACGCAGTTATTATTTAAATAATTACTCTCGATTAATAATATACAGATTGCTTTATCAATCAAATGAACACTATTTCCTAGTATTAGTCGTAGCTAGATGTGTAACCAAATTTGGCACATACTCTGTTGTTGCGTTTTTCATTCTTTCCATTCCTATTAATATTGTCGTCTACGTTACTGTGTGTGAAACTGCCAAAAAATAACTTGTTGCAACTCCATCCCCCCCAATTGCCATCCGATATAAATCCTCCCAATAAATCAACTATTGCTTCCTTTTATTACAGACTGGGGTCGGTTTTTCGGGTTGAATGAAGTAAAAAATTTATATCAATGACCTGCCAGAAAATTTCAACTCTGCTGACTTTAATATTTATGCTGACGATACAAATATATCAATAAGGAGCAATAACTCTGATGAATTGGCCACGAGGACACTCGAGGTGCAGTTGGGGGTCGCAGGGTGGTTTGCACGGAACAATCTTATACTTAACGAATCAAAGACCCAGTGCATGATATTCTCATTGAGACAACATGACACGAATTTGCAGACGCAGGACGCTGTGCGCTTTCTGGGAATTACTATGGACCCGAAGCTCACATGGGGTGCTCATGTTGACGGCTTAGCCGGAAAGCTAAGCAGGAATATCTTCCTTCTTCGCGGTTTGACAAGTGCTGTATCTGCTGGGGTCTTGAGAACGGCGTACTTTGCTCTCTGCCATTCACTGCTTTCATACGCAATTATAGTCTGGGGAGGTGCTGCGGAAGGCAAACGAATATTTGCCCTTCAGCGCAGGGCTGTCAGACTGGTAGCAGGGATAGGATATAGGGACAACTGTAAACTAAATTTTATCCAACTAAAAATACTTACCTTTCCTTGCATCTTTATCTTGGAGAACGTGCTTCACGCAATGGCTAATTTACCAAGGTATAGCACAAATAGTAACTTTCATGAACATCAAACGCGTAACAAGGATAGCCTGACAATTCCATTTTACAGACTGAGAAAATGCCAGAATGGACCAAATTTTCTTGCAATAAAATTTTTTAACAAACTCCCAAAGGCAATAAGGGATCTACCGATCAATCAATTTAAGTGTAAAATGAAAGAATACTTGATATCGAAGGCCTTTTATTCAACAGACGAATTTTTAGAATGTAATGTCGTCTTTTAGTATTTTACTATTTTATCAATTTATTTTGTTATGTAATTTTAAAAACATTTTTAAACTGTTACTACTTTGTGTGTGTGATATATGTTGTGGTTATCAGATTAATATTTTAGTATTTTATTTTGTATTGTGAATTGAATTGACTTGTGTACATTTTTTATAATATTAGCACCAATAAAATATATGAATATGAATATGAATATGAAAAGGGACGAAGGCTTACATAGGAAACAACCGAGTTTCTTTTCGCTATTCTGGTGCCCTGTGCTGGTTTAGAATAGCTTGTCTTTGCATCAGTTCCATAAATAGCGTCACACACGCAATTTCAAATGTAACTAAGCCAAATTTCATTGTCAAACGTCTCCGAGAAACAAACCTGTGCCGGTCAACGAATCGTTTCGTTTCTGATACCGACACTAAAAAGGTATTTCTTCATAAAATCCATTTAAAGCAAGAAGCATAGGCGTGTGAAAATTCCTACGGTAACTTAATATACAATCGAAATGCTTCAAGCTGGCGTTATTGCAGGATTAGTTCATTTTTAACAGTGGCGGCGTGCATTCGAATTAAATAAACAGTGGTATGTTTAAATGTCCGTGTCATTTAGTCAAGCTATCATGAAATGAACGTCTCCCTGCAGACTTCCTGCATTATTAGACGAAATAAATCGTACGCTTGCATCACTTGCACTTAATGTGTTCGATGTAGTTGGGGTGGTTGAATTCAATTCGTTGTGCGCGGAATGCGCTTACACGAGCATAAGCTTACACTTCAAATGCTACATGGCGTCTGTCTAGACTAATGTCTATTAGCGATCGAGCGCGACACAAAACTTTCGTTTTAATCCGTTATCGTTATATCCACGCCACTGGAAAATTTGAAATTCCAGCGGAATATCGGGCGATCTTTTGTATCCCATCCTGACCGATTTACCGGATCATTAACTATTGGACCCCTTTAGCGATTTCGGGCAGCTTTTACCGAATTCACTAATAATATTTCGGGATCGATATCGACTAAGGCATCAGTGAGTCCATTATGCCGCAATTGACCGTACTGGTGGTCAATGCATATCGTGCCGGCCATTCAGTCCGTTTTCAGATTTGTTAGGCACTTATTAGAGTGCATTTTTAAATTCCACTTTGTACAGAAAACTAAAATATTATGGAATAATAACCGGATATTCCCCTACAACTGTACATACAGGGTGGCCTACTCTCGACGCGGCAATAAAACTCCTCTGTTCAATATTAAGTTTTAACATTTTGAGGCTAAATATGTACATTTAAGCATGAACCTCCATAACTCTGCTGTGACCGGATTTAAAAATCATGGAATTTTTTATACTTCCTCGCATTTTCGATTAGTTTTAGATTAGAAAATAATATCAAATAAGAAGCGGGGCAAAATAGGAATTAATAATGCATAAAAGGGTATACAAGTTGAGAAAATGACAAAACCCCCGTTATTTAAGCAAAAAACCCCAAGGAATTTTGAACGGCGGAACAGTTAATGATATTTATTCCGTTTAAACTTCGCTTGTTATTCAACAAGAAGCCCGCCTTGCTGTTCCCGACTCGTCAAACAAAAATTGCTAAACACCAATTGGGAAATCAACGGGTAATTAATGCATGCGGTTTTGCATTTTTCTCTTGCTTGAATTTTCGAAAATAAGCAGGGTTAATGCAGCGATATGACACAAACGGTCAATTATTCATTTTAGCTGCAAACTCACCCTTATCTTCTCCATGGAAGCTTTAGAGAAATAATTGATCTAACAAATTGATGGGGCCAGTTTTCAATACAAATATGCGCTGAACAATTGACCTGTATTCGATTTAGTTTATCTGTTCAAAAGCCAATTAGTTTAAAACAAAACGACGACAAAAAAAATAAAGCTAAAAGCATACGCATGGAAATAAGTCCAATAATTCTATATGGGCCATCTGTTGACTACATCAACTCTTGCCGTGAAAAAACAATTAAATTCAAATTAAAATGGGTCAGGATTGTCAGGATAAATAAAGGATTAGCGGTCCTGATTTATTGATTTCTAGCCTAATGGCATTTACAAAAAGCGTATTAACTGGACAAAACGGCTTTTCTTTATAGACTGCATCAGATTTTAGTTGATGGTGGTTTAGTTCCAAGTATTAATCATTTTTAAATGCTTCTTCCTTAGTGCCTAGTCCACAAATTTTCGTGATTCCATTTCAAGTAATTTTTGGCTCTTTCGCGCAAAAAGTTGAGTGGTGATGTTTCGGAATTACAATAAAAGGATCATTAACAAAAAAAAATTACGCTAAAGAATGTTTCTAAACGATAAAATGAAATAACCAAACACGTTTAAGCAGAAACAAGACAAAGTCAGAGCGATATAGGAGAGGAATTCTTCAATACATTTTGACACCGTAAAAGACGATATTTAAGTTGCAAACGATACGTTTTCATATTTTGGCCAAAATACAATTTTGAATTTTGACGATAGTAGTGGCAGATAGTAGAGTAATAAAGATAAAGTTTGGGAACTTTTTGCTATAAATTGGCCTGTTTGAGATTCGCTATGATACTTGACTCTACACCTATATAACAGAAATAAAACCCATACACAATAAAACGTTTGAAATTCACGCGCAAAACGCCGCAAAATAGGCTTTGTGTCCAGGTTTCCAATTAATGATTAAAAGTGCTGCCGTATACTGATAGGTTTCTATCGGTGAATTAAACAATGACCTCACCTAATTGGTCAGACAATACAATTGTGTTCAAAAAGCTTTTTAACTCGGCGATTTATCCGATTTCCAAACGCTGTAGCTTTGTTTGGGTCTGTAAAAATCGACGTGAAAAATAATTATTCTTTTAAATTGGGGTGATTTACGTAAAGCCTGTCAATAACAAGAACAATAGAATCCCGTATCAAAGTGAGACAATGGCAAAAATAAGGTGTCAGGAACACCTCGAATTGCATATAAGGAATATTAAAAAAAATGGCAGTAACGTTTTTCATTGGCAAAGAACACATCTCTTAACAATCTAAATTCCTTTATTTCCAGGTGTAAATATCACAAATGGAAACAACGGTAAAAACCTTTATGATTTTCGTTAAACTAATTAAAATTATATGTTCATGGCAGAGTGAACTCACAACGTTATGCATTTTCACGGTTTTGCAAAACGGGGAAACAAAGAGATTGTAAACGGAACATAGAAGTGGATGGATTATGTTTAGCGCGTGTTTGTTATAACAAAGTAATTTTATTCATACACAAGTTCGTATAAAATTTAATTTTTTAACAGACCTGTTTATCGACTTTTTTCTGGCTTAACCGAATTTGACGACTTCAATAAAAATTAAAGGGTGACTAAGTAAGTAACAATCTGAAATGGCGCCTTTACAAGAGGAGCTTATCTGTAAGCTATAAATAAAAAAGTCCGTTTAAAAAACGCTTTCATATAAGTTTGTTTATGGTAATTGAGTCTCCAAAAGTTCTAAATACTTTTACAACACCCTGTTCTTGACCACAACTGTACCAATTTTCCGCTAGACTCGAACAAAGCATCCGTCTTTATTAAATGAGCCATTTACCTTTTAAATAATAACCCTTGCTTTAGTTCCTTAATTCAAAACGTCAAAAACAAAATTCGCTGTGGATAAATAACACTATAATTAATTAATTTGTGGGGAAGTGTAGACTTAATTAATTTTTATGTAGTAATGACTGGGTTGTTTCTACCTTCTTAACTTTTATCGTTTTTTTTAACACTTATTTCATGAGGCTGGTACAGCCCTTTCGATTCATTCCTTCGATTGGCAAGCGACATCCTCATGCCAAAAATTGTCAATATCATAGATCGAAGTGATTCGACAAGTTTTCAAAATAGCACAGAAGCTTCGATAGAAATTTCATCGGCCCGTGTAAAAACACAAAATCTCCGGCAGCGATTACGTCACATAGTATGTCTCGTTCATAAACTCGCGTAATCCGCCTAATCCCCTTAAACTTATGTCATGCTTTGACCATATAAAAAGCAATTACAAACGCGGAGATGTCAAAATCCTTAAACCCCACTGACCGATATGTTGAGCCCGAAAGCTTTTGTTTGACCAGGGGGGGAATTAGCTGAAATTAAAATTCAGTAAAGTCCATTCTTGGTTCTTAGCGGCTTATTTGTGAATTAAGAAGGTACGTCCTCAGCAGGAAGTGATCGAATGCTTAGATCGTGTACCGCCAGGAAGGCTATAGATAAATTAGGTTCTTGCAAGATCCAGGGGACAGAATAGAAGTACAACAGTATTTTTGTTTACCTGGTCGATTCTTGAAAATGCCGGTCCTGTATCAGGATTAGACCTGTCGGACCGTCTGACAAACTGGCGTTTATCAATATTACCTATCGGAGATTCCTCGACCGAAACTTCGTGTTAACTGGAACTTTCAGATACATGTTCACAACTTTGTTATATCAGCTCAGGATGGACTTTAAGTAAGTTTCTCTTTTAGTTAACTTGCGTGAAGCTAACGAAAAATGTCCGTTCAGGGAATTAGAGGAAGCATTAAGAAGCATTTTTTATAAGAATAACAAATTGTTAATCTCAACCATAGAATTCTCACTATACGCCAATTTGAGAATGAAAATAGAATGTGACAATGATTTTTCATATTTTATGAAATAGTTGTGGATAGACGCACATTTTACCTTTTCTTGAATTAAAAGGTAGACGCGTATATTAAAAGTGACTACAACCCCCGAATTTCTATTAGCCTTGAGTTATTTATGACCAGAGACCGAAGTTGATACAAGAAAAATGGGATTTTCGGTAATGAAGTTAAAACACGGGGTGGGGGGTTGTTCGTGTTCCGACTCAATGGCCTAAGTAAACTCGTAATACCTCATTTTTTCTGTTCTTATGAAGCAACAATATTATTTTATAAATTAATTTAACCTTTTACATTTATAATATCAAAGCCAAGGCGGGAAAGCTCGTTATTCTATCTGCACCCGTCAGCCGCACAACAATGTACCAGCCGGCTTTTATAAATTAATGCTAAATAATGTTCTAAAGGTCAGAAAGCCAACTTTGTTAATTTTAAAAGCAAAAAGTATATACCAGGACATCGATTCTTCTCTGACTTTCGAAAGTGTTAGTCTTGTAACTTTAAGTAAATTTTACATTGACAAGCGCATTAATAAAAATATAAGCGATTACTATAATTAAAATACTGGCAAGAGTAAACTAAACTGCCAATCTAGTTAGGTATTTATATTTTTTTATTTAAAAATATTTCATATATGGCCAGACCCGTCACTTTAATACTCCGTAGCAAAACTTTTCTTCTCTTTACAATATCGGAGGGAAAAATCTGCATTAATTCGTATATATTAGCGTTAACGTTAACTCGCTAACTTCACCATTTGCGACACCTTCCCAACGAACTATATTGCATAAAATGCCACAATTGCGTGTTATAATGGAATTTAAGGAATCTCACAGAGTCATTAGTGTGGTCATCATTTGAGCCGGGCACGCAAGGAGGCCAATTGGTCATTTGTCAGGGCTTTTTTGAGTTATTTTAGTGTGTTTCTGGATTTAAGAAATTGGAGACTTATTGCACTCTTTCTAATCGATCCTTTATCGACCTAACTGTGTATCTTTTCGAAATAACCCCATCGATTCAAATTCGAATAAGGCATAACTTACTGTACAATTTTTAATTTTCTCGTTTGTATCACTATCGGTTGCCTTGAGAACTCAAATCCCATTGGACAAGGAAGATTTTTTTAAACGACAAATTTAGATACGAAAAGCTATGATTTGTTTGCAGGAAGCCTCTATTTTTGCTGTAATTTCGGCAAGCATTAATGTTTTGTTTGACTTTGAGATTTAATTCTGATATTTCGATAAAAATAAATACATTTCTAGGGAAAACCTTGAACTTTACCCTTTGCTATTTTTATGAGGTTCGGCAATAATATTTGGTTGAAAAGATATCTATGTATGTATGTAACGTAAATTACCATGTTCCCAGAAATTGGTATAAAAAGTAGCTTATTTGAATTTACAATGAAGGCATTAGTAAAATAATATTATTATCTGCTGTTTACGACTTTTGAAATTTAACTGTTAAATAAATTCCTGACGAGTTTCGCATTAAAATTGTAAAAGGGTTATGCATGAGTGCTGCAACTGCAGCTGGAAATTATTTATGCTCGACTGTTTAAAAGCCCTTTTCGCTTAATCTTCCTGCTCCTCTTTGATTAGTGGTTCGCATACTTGAAATACATGTTAAATAATATTTTTATTTAAGAAAATCATATCTAACAGAAACAAGGACTTTTCTATATTTTAAGTAACTTTACTGGTTTAGATACTGAGCAAATCACAAGTCATAGAGAATAGGAAGATTTTTTAAACTAATTCTATAATCGATTCTCATAGGCAACAGTGATCCTTTATTTAACCTAGTCCAAATCTCAAACAATTTAAGCACCTTGCCTAAGCTTATTCAATTCCCCGATACTTTATAATATGCCGGGTGTAGAAATTAATACTGCAAATATCCTGCAACTTATAAATATTAGAAACCTAAATTATCGAATCGGATCAGCCTTTGAAATGATGCACGTACAAAATAGAAGGAAGAATGACAATTTTTGGTTTGTTTACCCCAAATGGCTCTCTGTACGCCCATGACACAAGTTCTTGCATTATTCATAAGGTCGAGAGTTATTCCTAAAGTCAAAGAAGAGGATACCGGTAAAATTTAGACATCAGAGGGTACAAATTATTAATAATAGAAGTGTATCGCCAATAACTAACTCACCCGGAAAGACCATATTCCTGATTACCAAATGAAATATTTAAAACACAATAATATGTATCCGCAAGCAAAAGTTTGCAGGGGCAATTTTGACAGTTTCAGATGATCATTTTGTGATTTGTTATTTTTATTATTTAAACTTATTGAATTGTTGGAAACTCGCGCTTGTCCAGTCTAATTAAGAAATGGACTCAATTAGCCACAGGAACATATTCTTTTAACCGCAGACACTTCATTTCCTTTAAATCCTAATAAAACCCACATTAATGTCCCCGAAGTTAATTTTATAAATTTTGGATGCGACTTTTTCGTTGGGAAACATGAAAATTCAATGTAATTTGGAAAAGTGCCAGTTAATACCTGAGTTCTTTTACGTTTTTGTTAATTCTCCCTCAGATAGACTTGTCTGGGAGAATTTCTCTTTGTTGTTGATTGGATTACTAGTTTGTCGGATAAAAGGAATTATAAAGTTTGTCCAGAGAATATTTTCCAAACCTAAAGTCGGTAGATTAGGAATATTTAGAATTTCGCATAATGTATCTGGGCGTTTGGAAAGATAAGTTTTATCTTTTATCACCACAATGGACTACTAGTAGCCACAGAGATTGATAGCAATCAATTTTTACCCAACATTTCGTAAAAAAAGAATTTTTAATAATGGAACCTTTCAAATTAATTTAAAAATAGATTGCCTAATTTTACGAGATTGTTCATTAATTTTCCATCATTCGCAACCAACAGTGCTTAAATTACAAAACCAATTAAGAATAAAATCATTTTACAAAATTTCAAATTTTACCAAAGTAGTAAAAAATTTGCTATAAGTTGCCTGAAAATTTTGCATTGCTGTTTTCCTTTGCTTTCCACCGGTAAACTAATAAAATGTTCTGCAAACTCCACTAAATCATAAAATGACATTTATAGCCGAACAGAAACACATGTATTTTAAATTGAACACCAGGAAAAGCCGAATTGCGCGCTTTTCTAGGAAAAATTCAAAACGACCTAAAAAGTTATCCAGAACTAAAGGACTGTCCGTGCAAAATGTCACTGGGAACGCTACCTTTATTGAATTTATGGCCATATGTGGTTAATTGAAAAATAGGACACTGTAATAGAGAACCAATAAGATACGGTCACAGGCTAATGCAACAATCGGTAGTTTAGATATTGTGAATTTTCTGAAAATAAAAATTAGCTAAGAAATAAAACAGAGAAACACACAAAATATAAAACTGATTGTCTTCAACAAGAGAGCTATATTGTGCTTTAATGATTTTTGATTTTTTTTAGTAGTTATTTTCGTTTTTTTAGCATTATTTATTCCTTATTGTCTGAGGCATCTACAAGTGGTTTCCCTTGCTTATTTCTGTGAGATTCCACCAACTGACCACCAAGTCACTGTTTCAGTTTTCCTGTAATTGAGTTTATAGACGCAAGTCACGTATATATTTTGTGTGGCTTTTCTTTTGAAGACAATTAAGAGCTACGATTGGTAAGAGGATATACTCAATGTACAGGTATCCTTTGTACAGGGTGTCCGTACTTATTGGGAATTCGGATCTAGAACAGAACACTATTCAAGAGCAAAGGAAAAAAAAATGTACATTTAATTACTGTTCCATTCGGCATCTTTGAACTTACATGTAAAAATACTACCGCTCTGCTCCAAAAATGATTACATTTAAACCGCGTTCATTTAAAAACTGTGGAAAATGCATTTTCTTCAATTTTCTTATTCGAACGAGAGAAACATTTTCCGTATTTGGTCATAATTTATTTATTACGTAATTTTGTTCCCTCCAGCAAACCGAAGCGAAAGGCCTCAGGTGCCATAAATACCGGCTTGATAACATGTTGTTTTTATAAATTTTAGAAAGGACTCTTTCTATTTTTGCTTTTGTATAATTTTCTGCTTCTACACGTTCTATGTCTGAACTTTTGGGGACATTTTTTGTATAGGGAATGGACACGTGCAGGTATGTACCTCTGAACAAAGGACGATAGTTTAAAAACGAACCTACAGACATCCGTTTGAGTAGCTAGTTTGAAAACGCCCGCCATACCAGTATGTATATTATAATAGCTTGTGATTGTAAAGTGAAATATTTTAATTTAGCTTAAGGTAAGTATAGTGGTTATTAAGAAAATCACTGTATGTTGTTCCTGAAGTTATTTGAGTAGGAAACCAACGTAAAAATGATCGGCTTTGATATAACTTGACTCTAAAGTCACTTTATTGCAGTCTCTAATAGATATTAGAACGTTCATTTATTGACCGCTATAAACGGTATACTATACAGTTACTTTTGATATTAACTTGGTTTTTTCAATTTAAAAACCGGATTCTAACCAATTATATTATATTGAAACAAACGAAGAACTAACTATGAAAAGTGTCAATTGTTTTATTTGAGGGTAGTTATACAATTTTTAATATTCCCCCTACTATTTTTTTTTCTATTTGGAGTACATAGATTAGTGTAAATTCAATATTCAATTTTAAATAAAACATGTTTTAAAGACATATCGGTAACGTGGAAAGTAAACGGGGAACGCTCGAACTCGACACTCACTTGACCGCTTGTTTTTTTTTCTTGGGTTTGCAATTAAAAGCGTCACATAGTATTCTAAGTGGATAACAACCCCGTTATTTCTAATCCTCAAAACAGTACATCAATCATTTGTGTTTCCGTTGACAAAAAACAATTAGTTTATACAAATAAAAAACCCATTAATTCGTTACATTGCGACACGCAAAAATACATGTTGTGTATTTTAGACTCATTTCAGCATATTTTTAAATAAATTTCGGTTTTTTAGCGTAAAAGGAAATCTTCCCATATACAAAAGAGAAGTAATTAAATGGTTTGCCGTTATTAACAGTCGAGCTGCGAAATGATTACTTGGTCAGCAAGATTTTACAATTGGTCAGTAGAAGAAAACATGTCTAGAAGCAGTTACTTCAGAGGTCCCAGGGCACTGTCAATTTATGTAACTTTTTTGTGTCTTCTTTGCCGAATACAGATGGAAATCGGCTACAAATGGTGTAGCGGGGGCGGGTTTTCACTCGTTTTCCCAGGGCACTGTCACAATGATACCCTATACAAAATGCTGATGTTCTTACAATTCTTTCTCTGAATTAGGAAAATGCACAATATCAGAGATCGTATATAAATAGAAATTAAATAAATTTGCATATTTTTTATTTTTTAAAATTGACGTTTGTCCTGACTGAATTTTACAAAACATGTGGCATGTTTACGAATCCTGTTTTAAACTTGCTGCTTTTAGAAAAATATTTAATCTTATACCTTTTCTCCTTAGTTCGCCCCAGAAAAGCAAACACCCGTCTATCCACTCTGTTTTAAATCTTTTTTCAGTCCTTCTCTTTATTTTCTTTGCTCAGATATGTACACAAGGATTATTATCGTACCCTTAAGTGAAGGTCTCACTAATATTTTTGTAACGATTGAAAAAAATTAAAGATCAGACTATCAGACATGTTCTTTTCTCGCAAAATTAATGATAATAAAGACAATAATAGCAATTTTTTTTTTAAATTCTCTCTAGTTTTGATACAGAGAATTGGTAAAATTGGCATATATTTAAAAAATAGATTCTATACGACACCCCTACGAAAAGCGTATCAATATTAATTTGTCCCATAAGATTTTCTCTATAAAACTTTTTACTGCAGTCTATTTCGACAACAAAAACTCTTTTGGATGATCCCTAGTGACAAAACCAATATTGCTCAAATAATGTTGCCATTTCCTTTAGAAAACTAATAAAAATGGTCTTTTCAAACAACCATTTATTTTAGTGAAACCGGAAGTAAGATATACTGGCATGATGTTAGTGGGATATACCTAAATTCTGTTTTTTTTTTCATAAAGTTATTTGTTTCCTGCGATAATGTTATGAGTGTAAGCTTTTTATGATATCACACTTACAAACAAAAAAACAGTAAAATTCCAGTCAAACTACGTGCACCTCATTCTTAAAGTCCTATAATTATATGTACACGATGTAGAAAAGGAACTGTAAAGAGAGTTGTATAAAATAGGAGTATGCTACTGTTACTGGTCATACTTTAGTTTTATAGAAATATAGAAAAAAATAAAAATACTTAACAGAACTAGAAAAAAACATCACTATGCAAGAAACTGTTTACGAAATTAAATAATGAATTGTTTTTGTCTTAACCGCTTATTATTTAATAAACTAATTAAATTCAGAACATGCGACTGAAACATTTATTATCCTTGACACAATTTGCCCTATTATAAAGTTTGCGTTCCCTTCTTCAAGGAAAATGGTCATTTTTCAATATAACGCATTTTCCACACGGCACTTTTTCTTGTTGCAAGCTTTAAATAAATCGAAGTTAGGTTTGTATTTTGAACAAGAAAAGATAATCAAGTGTGGGTGGAACTCGCGTGAGCCTTTCATATCATGCGCTCTAATCATTTTTTACAATGTGGTCATTGAAATTTTTTTCACGTAATGTCAGAGGTGGACAATCTCTAGTAAGAGCGCCAGGCAAGAAGTCATAAGAGAGATTTTAGGTTAAAAGCTTGGACAGATATCGAAGTGACGTATTCCCTTCTCCAATTGTAAAATATACAGTTTCATAATATATTATTATTGTATCCGAGCGTACACTTGTTTCCAAATGGTCCTTGATTTATCCTGCATCTTCATTAAATCCCAAATCTAATATTGGATAATTAATAAGGGTACCTGCACACCCATAGATTTTAAATTCTCCCCTTCGCGTGATAAATATGCAAGCCATATTTTAAACCCCGGGGTAAATATTAATTTGTACCTCTGTATCCCTTATCTCCATTAGAAATTAATATAGTTTGGAAATATAGAGCATAAAGGTTGATAGAACGGTGACAGAATATAAGTTAATTTACTGTAGGTATTTCTCTTTTTAGTCGTCACAATGAACTCAAGTTGCATATAGGCAACAAACATTCCAGCATACGTACGTATTTAAATAGAAAAATATTTAATATTATGACAACGTTAAATTGGTTCATTAATTTCTGTTTTTATTTAAATATTGTCCGCCCTAATTTGTCATTTATTACGCCAGTGTCATAATAGCCTCAAAAAACACAATGATCTGTTAATTTCCCCAAGAAATCTAATCAGAAAATGCCCAATTTAAACCGAACAATACTGACAAAAATTTAATTAAACCCCGTAGAACAACCCTCCATTCAGCCACTCACTATCCACTTGTCAAAACAAATTGGACTATCTAATTTATTCTTCGAAAGAAATTTCTTCTTGTTGAATTTGTTATACAATACAACGAGCCTTAGATGTCATCTCGTATTCATAAGAAGAAAGAGACTTCTTAAGGCTGATTTTTTTGTTTAAAATGACACATCTGTCTAAATCGTTGCTACTTATATATCGTAAATTTATTTAAAATTTCGATTTTAATACCACCTAGATGGGTGAAATGTATTGTTTTAAGTTTTGCGTTCTGTTAATGTACATGTTTTTGACAAGAAAAAAAAACTATTATTTAAGTTAATTAATTAATCCCTTCTCTTGTGCAAACAGGACACTGTATAAAACGGTATAACTTGAATAAATGTTTGTGGTTTCCGTAACTAAATTAAAAGTCCTGCTGAACAAAAAGAACAGCCCTAAATTATAAATTTAAAACAAAAATACCCCGAAAAGCTATCTTGCATCTGAAGAGCCGAAAACCTTAACCGCGTCATTTCTCAACTCATTTCATTTCTTTTAGCTGCCTGCTATTCTACAATTACTTCATTTGTCTTTTTCTCTAAGCGATGTTGCCGCTTTTATAGCTCGGAAAGTTTGCTGCGTAATTGCGAAATTTTTACTGAATAATACAAATTACAAAAGCAGTAGATGCTCGAACGACACTCGATAAGAAATGTTTCTACTGGCTCATCAAACAAATCCTCCCGATGTATCCATTAAATCATACAGGAGAACGATACGGGAATAAAACAGGGAAACACGGAACGCCGCCGTCTTATTCAATATTCCATTAAATTTAATTCAAAAATATGTTTCCTTTTAAAGATTAAAGTAATATTCCTATACAAAAAAACGCCCCCATTATGTAGTCTTTTGTAAAGTCCTTTGTTATTTATTTTCGTTAAAAAACAATTTCCAGATAAAAACACTTATATTTGCTTATTGTTATGTGCATTGTTTGTTAGCCAGCTTCTTTTTTTTTAAATATAAATTAATAACCTGTCACCCTCAGAACATTCTTTTCCGCACCCATATCGATACAGGAAACAGCTAATGTTCGCACATACAATTTCTTCTACGCAAATATTATGTTAAATGTACAGTAAGTTCCATTTAACATGATCATCATAAAGCGGCTTTCCTATCGATTATAAGATCCAAATATATTTTAATGTTTCTGTCTAGTATAAACGGCAGCCATTCTTCCAGTAATAATTTAAACAATTTTTGCAAAACCGGCAAAGCTGTTTGAGTTATGGAAAATGAAAAGCATTTGAAATCTAGAGCGAACGTTGTATGATATTTGCATAGTCTAAACCTGATTCCGCATAGTTTTATGCTTTTCAAAATAACGTTAGTTTTTTTATGCTTTTGGATCGTTATGAATGTCTAGCGGCCGGACGGTTGCCGGCCTTGGAGAGGAACTTATATTGTCTTCTGTGTTTCGGATTTGAAACATTCGTTTTTATTGGAAATGTAATACGAATTGAACTTTATAAAAAGGATTAGAAGATTTCACAGTGGTCACTCACTCGCGATATATTATTATAGAAAATCACCAAAAGTAAAGAGAAACAAACAAAAAAGATCCATGAAGAGTATTAGTTATCGGTACAAGACGAAAACGATATAACATTTCTGATTATTTTTGCAAATAAATTATAATATCGGTATACGAGTACAAAAGAAAATTAAGAAACGTCCCCATTCAGGAGAAATAGTCATCAATATTTATGAGCTTGATAAAAATTAAGGAATAGTACATTACGTATCAAGGGCCGAAAAGAGGCTTTACGGACGAGATATGTACCGTATTTTTTTTTACAAGTGCTCCGAAGCTTTGATGCCAAATAAATAAGAAATTCTTCAGACAGTTTTACTGTCTACATGACATGAGAACATTGGCGCATGGAGAATGTAAATATATATTTATTATTTTTGACAAAAAGGCTCAATGGCCTAGTGGTATACGCCTTGTGATCTGAGAGTCGCGGGTTCAAATCCCGCACTTTTATTTATTTTTGTCTTTGACACCATATAAATAAAGAAATTCTTCAGACATTTTTCTAAAACATCTTTGAAAAATTAACTGCCAATTTAATTTACAAATAATCCGCTATTTATTATCGCTTGTAGTATGGCTCGGTGGGTAGAGTGTCCGTCTGGCGATCTGAGGGTCGCGGGTTCAAATCCCGCACCGACAATTCTGGTTTTATTTATTTATGAGCACATGGTGACTCGAAGCGGGTCACTCTCTTGGAAAACGCCACTTTCGGTGAAGAGAACATGCATAAAAAGAGGCACTTTCGGGGCACATGTAAAAAAAAAATGTTACTTAACTCGTTATTTCCGTCACAAGTAATGCCATATTTGCAAGCTAAAATGAAGAACTAAAAATATAACTCGAGTAAATTACAACCCTACCTAACTCCAAATTCTTGTAAGGTTGTCGCACGTCACGCAAAACTTTTTTTAAGATGTTCGGGTATGTGAACAAATTGTTGTCAGATTTGATATATTTTTAGGCGGAACACATTGGCTGAAATTGATACAATCCGACAACCAATACCGATGTAGGACGTGCTTAAGGTGCGCGTGTATGCGCTGTGAATACTGTTTTAAGCGAAACATGATTTGCATATTTTAACGATATGTAGGAATTATTAACGTAATATGCTAAAAGTCTCCAATACTTTGCATATCGTTAAGGTCTAAGTAGACTATTGAACATTCAATTTTCCCTTGCTTTTGGCTAAAGAAAACAAAAACCTTTGTGGAGAAGGAAAAGCTTATCGATGAATTTATTATTGTTATTCGGAGCTAAATCTGAAACAATTCTGTAACATTTTTGGGACTGCAATGAAAAATGCGTAATTCCTGATTGGAGTTATGACGGTTGTCTCGTATTTTATCGTTAAAAATGACACACACAAAAAGACTTTTTATATTAATAAGAATATAAGAAAATTTAATTAAAAACAATCTGTCTGAGTTGCGTTATTATACCTACTGAAAAAATTTATATCGCTATGTAATCCTCGAGTTACTATTTGTAGCCTGAAATAATACATAAAATAAAAAATATGTATATACTCTATTCCATATCTGGATCATGTGCTTAAGTATTCCCACAACGTTCGGGGACAAATACGATTCTTTACGTTTTTGAAATGAGGCCCAACGTTCGTAAATTTATTCTTACACGTCCTACTTCAAAGAAGTGTTTATATTTTTAAAATAATATAGAGGAAATTTAAAAAAAAATCATGGTAACAGTAAATGTTAGTTGGCATTCCAACAAGTCATACAAAACATCGGTCGTATATCCTCCGGCAAGAAAGAATCGACTTTCAAGACTTAAAATAGCCTGGAAAACTTCTTATGGGTATCAGGAAAAAATATGAGAACTTATTGACTTGATATTTTATATATAATCTGGGAAAATCGCTTTTCCTGGCTTTTCTTTAAAAAGTTTTCCCGAAAGGTCTTCTTTTGCAAATATATCAACAGTTTTTACGGAGATAAATCCTAATGGACGTATTTTGTATAACCTTTTTCCTTCTTGATACTTTCCTTTGACTTGTAGATAAAATGTAGTTTTTTACATATTATATGGTTGATTTTGTACAAAATAAGAAGAAATTGAGACAATAATGATAATTTCGTGAGATATTTCTAAAAGAAACTACGAAAATCAACTACAGTTAAATGCAACAAATGCTCTCAAGACGATTATAACGAAACATTTAAATTAGAAAACAATGTTTCCTTCTATTATCCTAACGGGAAGCTCAAAGAAAAACTTTCAAGTCCAAAAGTGGGTTTTAACAAGCTAGCCAAGCTTGAGGCGAGGAACGTCTTTTTAAAATTGTGACAATTTAAGTCCTGAATATAAAAGATACATTTAAATATACGCTTATTAAGGCTTGTTCTACATTTAGAAGCACTTACCACTTATCCACGAATCATCTTGCAGATGGTGGCCCTCCGCCGCGGATTTTCCACACTAGACTGAAACAAAACAAAAAAAAAGTGCTAATTGTGATATATCCAATTGTAAAGAGGAAGCCGTCATTTTACAATATACAGGACTTTACAGTACTTATTCTAGACTCATAAGAAATTTAAATCTATAAACATTACATATCGATGGGATTGGAAAAGTGTTAAAGGTACAGTTTTATAATAAGAAACAGGCCTTAAGATTGTATAAAAGCAGAATCTTCTATCCAAGTTTTACTGTAGCATCTATACTGACAGCTTAGTAAAATCTTCGGCTTATAGTTATACATCGCCTTTTCATATATTCTTTGCATAATATTCAAATTGCCTTTACTTTAATGAAATATTTTATTTGCAATAGAATTTCGCTCTTGCGTCTGTTTTCTGTCATATTAGTGTCTGAATTACGTTTGAGTTGCCTGCTCGTTTTGTTTTCAACTCTTTTTGCGAAGTAATTTTTCATTAGGAAGGCCACAAGCAAATTATTTCACAATATGTCTTTAATTTTATTCACGACTAGGATTACGAATAAATTGTTATCGAAATGTACAATAAAGATAATCACATCCTTCTTAACACAAAAAAAGGTTCCTAGCTAATCACTTCCGATCGGAAGCGATGGGGAAAAGTACAAACAACCAATTTCTCAAAAATGTTAACGGCCGGGCGTTATGAATCGCCCTGTTTACTTTAATAAACTGGTACTTTACTCGATAACCGTCCACATTTGTTGCATTTTCCCGTTTATTTAACCCTTACATCGGCTCGCAAAGTCCATTTGTCAGCAATGCCAATACACAAAACCGCTTAACAAGGGGCTAAACATTCCCCGTTCATTTTGGGCGAGCGTATTTAGAAAGGGGTCCAGATAAATTGCCCAAATTTAGCAGCTATATGTTAGTAACCGCCAACAAATGTGCTGATTATCTGGTTTTTAAATTGAAAAATAGGACATGGGTTTGGAACAATTCGAGCCACACATTTCCAAGTAGGAGACGGCCACTACTGTTAATATGTTTTTGTTCCCGAAACACATGCCGAGTGTGCATCGCAATCGGGGAGAGAGAAAATTAAATTTCCACAGCGGAATTTTCAAGCACACGCTTTCCACCGTGTATGCAAAGCACGTACGCACGCCGAGTTCATAACTGTATTGGAATGGGCGAGTCACAGTCCCATTTATATTGGAAGAAGCTGCTTACTGACATAGTTGACAATATTTTCGGTAGCATTTAATTCGTGCAACTTCGAATGCACTTTTAGGAGTTTTGACGTCAAATTCTTAAATTACATGCATTCTAACGTGTTCCAGTACTACCTTCGATTATGGTTATAGGAATTAGTGTAAATTGTGCATAATTTCGCTGTAGCTAAACGGCTGTCCGTTATTATGCTTGCATCATAATGGCCTGGATTGTATAAATTGTACGCAATTCTCTTCAAAGCTTTTAATATTAAATTCAACCTTCGAGGAAGCAACAAGAATTTCTACCTATCTTTTCCCGACTCATCCATTTTTGAACGCATTTTGATGTACATACGGACAATAAGTATATCTTTTGTACGGACACAATGCAGCTTCTGGCACACAAAGCGAGATGAAAAAGCCCCTGTTACTATACAACGCTCCAATACGTTTTAATGGTACGTTTTTGTAAGACACGTCAACATTTTTGAATAAGACAAGCTGCAATGTAGTAAATTTTAAATATTTTCCTTGAATTCGTTTTGAGAACCACCACCGCTGACATGGGAGGAAAGCGGGAAGGCTAATTACTTTCTTTGTTGGAGCAACACGGTTGAAACCGCGCAAGACTAATGATAAATGGAAGATTATTTGATCTCTCAGAAAATTATTCACTATTTTTGACAGACCAAGAACCTTCTCGGTACCATCGAATAAAAAATGTCTGGAAAGCAACATTCCCAAAAATTAAAATACATATTTAAAAGCTATTTATAACCCGAAAAAAACAAAGGTATCCTTGACCAAAAAGCCTTCCCTTTTACCTTCGAGAAGAGATGATAAATCATTTTTAAGCAAAAAAGGCAAAAAATCTGTTAGAGCAACAGTCTGTACACCGCGCAAGACGTACGGCCGTTAGCTTGGTGTTTAGAATCAATGGAAAAGCGTAGAGAGTCCCTTAGTCGGAATTCTACCTTCGTGTGATATTAACGCGGACGCGTGCAAATTCGTCCTCCGTGTTACTTCGTGCGAACTTTTTTACAGACTTTTCGAAAGTGAGGAGGAATTGTGAATTCGTTTGGTAAGTATTTTTTTTAATTTAATGGCCTCATGCGGTTTTAGTGTTCAAAAGACGAGGGAGTTCCTCGAAAGTTTTGTTTGAGTTGTGGATTATTCTGATTTTTGGTTCCTATTCAATTTACATTTTCTTTTGCTTCCTCGTTACTTTTCAAGGAAAGGATGTTACTCAAATATCGACTATTGTTTCCCGGATTTCATTCGACCCTTCATTCCGTAAATCTATCTAGGTGGGTTAATTGAACTACCCTCAGGACACATTTTAATGACATATGCCTTGTCCGTCTTATCTTTTACTTTATACGAATCGATTCAATGCGTTTTTATGTTTAGCAACCTGTGATTAATTAAATAACATTTAATAATAACAAACCAACACTAAATTATGCTAAGAGCAAATAAAATATGTACATATCTAATATAGCTCTCGAATATAGCCAATAGCTAATGTAAGTAATAATAATAATAATAATAAACGGAAAGGTCAATAAATAATTACTTATAAAGCTAATTTTGTTTTAAAGCGTACACGTAAACAGGACCTGTAATAAGTAGATTGAATTTATTTGCAAGACGTAAGTTTAGAACTAAATATATCAGAAATGAAACAAACGCAATAAATTTTTCATCACTTTAACCCAACGCTACACCTACATCTGAAATGCACGTTCTCTCCGGATAAAATGGCTTGAAAATAATGTGACATGAGATTGACATTTTTGTTTAAGAATTATTTTCAGTTCCCGTAGCGTCGCCTCGACGGTATTTTTGAAGGTAATTAATATTTTAAATAAGAAACCCATACAGTGCTTTATAGTGATGAGGATGCGGACACTTTTTTCAAATCCTGTTTCAGCGAAACGTACTTTATTTTTCCCGAATCGGATTCGTAACGTTAACGGTTTGGAAGATGGGCAATGTGCAACATTCATAAAATCTCTCTAATAATGGTAATCATCTAAGACGTAGTAGTTCCTACGTCATGCATCATGTATACCTAACGGTAATGGCATTTTATTTCAAAAAAATGTCGTTTACTCTTATTAATGGTAATTTACCAAAAATTATTTTACGTTCCCTCTCTCAGTCCCTTTAAAACATAAAAAAAATACACATAAATTCAAGCAACAGGGGTGAAAAGGCGCATGGTGAAGACTGTGAAGAAAATCTATTAAATTAATTTTCAGCGGAGGTCTTTTATTTTAACTTTGTTTGAACCATTATGCTGAGAACGGTCTGCTTTTTCATTATTAAACGAGTGTTTATTACATGTTGTAATGGAGTTCCGCGAGGCTTTCCCCATGCCTTTGCACATTTTCATAAATTTAAGGGAATGTCACCTTTTGGAAGGGGGTGCTGGAAGGTTCTTAATCGGTAAATATCGCAAGAAAAATCCGGGGAAAATAGTAATTGCGGTCCTTCAGATCGCTAGCAAAATAAAATAAATGCTAAATAATTATATTATATTCTTCGAGATATTTTTTAAAAATCTTTTTGTGGGATACTTTATTTTGGACAGCCCGATTACCGTTAAACATGGTTAAAAACTAATTTTCCGAAACTCCTTTTGTTCGAGGGATTTGAAAAATAAATTACTTTCTTTTGAGAGAAGATAATAATAAAACAAGGTTTATAAATGCATTTAACAAGATGGTTTGATGGTTTATTATTATTCTTGTAAGTTTAATTTTCAGAATTTGTTTCAAGTGTTTGAACTTTGGGAATCCAAAAATATTTTTATCTTAAAAACAATTCCTGTCATATCCCCATTCCAACTTCCATGTTTATGGCCACTCTGCGATGATAATTTTGACCCCCGCAATGCAGTAGGAATAATATTTTATGCACCCTAAACACTGTCGGGGAGCAAACAGGAAACACTATTTTGTCTAACTGAAAGTAACAGTGCGATCACGTGAGTAGTTTAGATTATGCCGAGGGGGCGACAAGGCCTTTTTTCTCAACGGTAACTACAAGGGCTAGCTACTAAGTACGTGCTTTTTTTCAGTATCGACGAGTTTAAAAATGTTTTCGAATTCTTTTAGTTCTGCAACATCAATTCATCAATTTTTCGGTCGTTTCATTCAGTTCGCCGACCGGAGATTACTAAACTGTTTTCACCATTAATAAAATTGACATATTTCGTTTAATAAGATGATCCGGTTCGAGATTAATAAAAGTGATGAAGTAAATTCGTGGAAATTGACCGAGTTTGTACCGAAAAATTAAGGCTTACACCACTTCCCTGTAAGTAACATAAAAATATTAGGGTTAGTGTTTTCGAATATCCCCCGTATATCCCCGTAAAACACCAAAAATATCGCTGACCCCAGCAATTACATTACACTCTGTTATTACACCATTATACGGGGATTCTTAAAACGAATTCAGGTGATAAATAAATAGTTTCCTCGCACGCTCCCCGAGGGTACATTACCGTGGTTTAGGGGTGCAGGAAGCAGGACCTTAGTAGGGGTGTTCAAATACCAAGGGGTAGGATACGTGTGATTAAATTCTTACGGCGTTTTTTTTTCGGAAATAATAGTGCTGCACCTTTAAGCGCTTAAAGGAATTATAAATGAAGGTGAAATATTAGAAAAATTAGGGATAGAAAATGAAGATGCGAAATGCGTATTTAATTAAAATAAGAACGAAACACACAAAACATGAACAATAGCTTTGTCGATGAACGGAAGAAATTGTTAAAAGGAATTTATTTTGATTAACTCAACTCTACTAATATGCCTGTATCTAGATTCTCGTGAATAAATGATTATTTTGACCCGCTCCAGATCCGAAATTGCAGACACGCAAAACCTTATTAGACATAAATAAACTTTTCTTATTTAAACAAAATCTGGGCCGTTTATTTGTTTAGGGCGAGCACCTTTGCAAAGGTGGAGCCGGAATCTCTTTATACCTTTTCCTAAGCAACTAAAGCAAAGGTAACTTAAAAAAGGGGTTTATGCGTTGTTAAACCTTTATTAAGCTCGTGAGCTTGCAAATACACACCTTCCGTAGGTCCGGTAAGTTTTAAATGTATAATACAGGGCGGATGTCGCACATTCTTTTGATTATACAGCAACATGGCAAATGCACTTAAACTTCTAATGATAAAGATGAAGATAGGTATAGTATTTCCACAAAGTAATTCAATGGGAAGATTATGAAAAAAAAAATTTAACCCAACTACACATTGTAAAAATTCACCATTGTTTTCACGTAATGCCATAATTGCTTTTTCTGTCAGCTTGGTCTGTGTTGATTACTCTGCAACGACTAACACAGTTTTTCCACACAATAGCTGTAAAAACATACGTTTTGGTGTTGGTGGAATAAATTTGCGAACAAAAACAGTTTCACTCATTTAGTTGGCAGCCCATTGTCCACTGTTCGGAACATTATGTCTTTAAATTGCTCGTAGAGTCATCAAAATGCAACAAAAGATCTAACAACCAGTAAACCCGTGCCAGAGGGCCGTTTGTTAAAGCCGAAAGGGGATGGAAAACTATCGATACGACTAGCAGTGCCACTATAAAAATAAATCTATTCTTCAATATAATAATTTCCCTTCAACTCAATGCAATTAAACTACTGGTCAGAATACGATTTGCATTTTGTTATTTAATTACGACCGTTATGACTTCGCATCTTGATTATATATTTACGATCGATGTCTAATCAGTATTCTATTAATTCATTTGCGCTTTATTTTCTAAAAACCATCGTGGAATAGATCCTTAAGCCACACACACTTCAATCTTTAAACATGTCGATGCTCGCCCATTCCTACTCGATACGCTATTACCGCCCGCATGTGTACACACACACACATATACACACTAGTTTCGATAGAAGTGAATTACATGTCAATAGAACATTGTAAATACGGTTTTGCACAATTACTTACAGCAGCGTTACACTAAACCCGAGTCTCCGCCTTGAAAATGTCCGGCCCTGGTTAAGTTAACCCTCGAAGGGTCGATTATGATTAACAATTGATAACAAAAATAACTAATTGTTTCGAATTATCACTGGATGTCGCCGCTGGCTGGATCTTTCATATTTGCACGTTTTACTTCATTTAGTAGTACACCACTTTAATTTCTTTCATCTGATCCGGGCGCTACTGATGAACGACGATATGGCGAAACGCATCCAAGCATGGATCTGACCGAACGAAAGAAAACATACATTGATTCACCCTGTAAGTCATCATTCCCCTACCCACAACCTAACCGACAGATAATTAAACCGCCCCTAAACGGCGATAAACAAACTTCCAGCTTGGCGCATTTGTTAATTAATATCGTATCTCAGGTGTGTTCATTAACGTAGTTGGCCATGATTGCGCCGACATTCAATTATTTTGGACAATCGCCGTGACGTCATGCAGCGAATAATGATGTACCGCCAGCGCAGTTGATAAATGTATCTCATATACAGGACGAGTTGTATTTACTTTCGCTTTAGAATATTAAACATATAATTTATGTAAAAGGGGTATCAAATTTTTTCTCCTTACTTGTTGGGTGGATTAACCTGATTGTAAAAGTGCAGGGTGCCGATTGGTCCCTTTTGCGTGACCCGGTATAGTTTCAACCGCAAAAATTAAATAAACCAGAATATTTTTTTTTCGTAATCTTTTAACGTACACCACCCAAGTGCAATTGTACGTTTGAGCCACCCCATATATTCTGTTTACGTTTAAAAACACTTTACGTTATTACCTCTATAAAATTTCAAACAATTTTACATTGTTGTTTGCATCCATATAATATAACAATGAAATATTTATAATGCCCCTTTGTGGGTGCAGTGTTATAATATATATGTTGTATTGTATAAAATATATTGCAAGGTATCAGGGGCATGGAAATATACTGTCAGAAAAATATATTGTTTATTTTCAACTGAAATATATTTACCGTCGCGCAGAGAGCATATTATTATTATTATTTTATGGGAATGGCTTGACAATGTTATTCTATCAACCAACTTTGCAAAATACTTTGAATCTTATCCTCACGTTCGTTAATTATTAAACATTGGATAACGAAACTGAGTAAGTTCATTGGCCCTTCAGGTCATATTTATAATAAGTTTATGTACAGCAACAGACAGTAAATTATCCTTAATTGTTATAAAAAAAACAATGACCTAGATAGGTGTGTACACCACTGGAACTTCAGCCGTCTCCATTTATGCTTATTAATAAAGGCAAATTACGAAAATTCCGCTTAAACCGACTTTCTACGGCTAATTTGGAAACTTTCGAGGGCGAAAATAAATGCAAACGAAGTTTTTGGTTTCGGCTTTATTGGGAACATTCTCGTAAGTTTGTTGTTACAACCTCAATGCGGGAATCTGTAATATTACGTATAATTTTCCAGTTAAATAATTTTATTTCGAAACTTGTTTTTAGAGATATAAAATGTTCGGTTTCAGTCAATCGATTTAAAATAAAACACGTAAAAAATGCAAAAGTAAAAAAGAGACCTGATCAAAAATTACCAAATTATATCGCTAAATTCACACACGCAACATTTGTCTCGCCACACTATTGCTTGACTCACCGATTCCATTATCAAAATAAGGTAAGTTCCTACACTAAAATGAAAACCGCGGAATAGTTTCGAAGTTCCTTGAAGTTGTAAGACGGTTTGTTTCACAAGCAAAGCGGAATTCAAGCGACCCTGTTTATGCTTACAGGAACTCCTTAAATTACGCTTAAAACTCCCTTTGTACAATAATATTAAGACATTTCGAGGATACGAATGCTGACGAAAGTTAACTAGTAACATTTAAAAAATACATGGAATATTTAGTATGATATTTTTATTTTATTATAGAAGAGGTCTCCTCGCTCGATTATAAAAATAAGGTCCCTCAAACAAATAAATTTTAAATTAATTGTTGTGTGAAAATAATGACTTAAAACTTTTAAGACAGCCAAGAACTAATTTGGACGCCAGTACTCGTAACAACAGTAATAATTATCAACTTATAAAAACTTACCTTATAATTAGTGAATTGGTTATAAATTGAAAAAAAACGAATATCATAATTAGGCACTGAAAGTTTCAACTGAAGAATAGTTATTCTGAATAAAACGAAGAATGGAAAATTTTTAGCAACAGAAACTTCAAAGTCCTTTTAAACAATTCCGTGTTTGATATTATTTTAGTTTTATCGTTGATTGAATGAAGTTTGTAAGTTGATTTTTTTTAACCTTTACAAATCATGCGATTCGTATTTATAAATCCACCTCATAACAGCATTTACTCAATTTATATGCGTCTGTATTTTCCAAAAAGATTCATACACTCTCATATAGTAGCCCTGAAAAGCAAACATTGTGAACAAACATCCAAAATGAATTTTTTATTTACAAATTCACCCTTTATCAATAGTGAGAACGACGGTTCACCTGGGCAAAATAAAAGTTAGTAAGTTTCGTGCTGATTTGAATTCCTTTTTTACCCGTTCTCGTATTGATAAAAGGGATTTTGAGTCACGTTAGAAGAAAGTGAATAGAAATATATAGCTAGTCTGAAGAGCTGCCCATAACACCTTGGAAGAGCACATTGAAATCAATTTTTATGCATCCCTCCAAACTGTTAAGGCAGAGACATATTATTAAAAAAATATTTTTTACCGATTGGCGATGTAAATACACGTGAACAATAAATAACATAATTATTTTAAATAAGAAGTAAGTAAGAAGTAAATATTTTCCACGCCACAGGCCAAACCAAAACATAATTTTAACTTACAGCAAACAACTTTTAATATTGGAAAGATATTTTCGTTTGCGCACTTTTAAAATGAGAAATGTAGGGGTATGAATTTCACCTGTCAAAAAAGATTATTAAAACGTATTCTTGGTATATAACAGACACTTTCGGAAATGTGTATATGCCAAGTCTTTAACTTACTTAATTACTTCCTATTAATTGTTGTAAGGAGTTCATTAAATGACTTTTTTAATTGTTTCTATATATGTTACAATTATTAATATTTTTTTTAGATGAAATGTTACTTTGAGCTTAGTAGCAAATTGTGGCTAAAAAATACAGTTAGAGTTTTCGTGCTTTTTGATATTTTTTACATTTAAATGATAAATTCTTGGCTGTTAAATTAGATAACAATATTTTAATTTAGACTTCTCTAGTAACTGTATCCAAATAAGTAAAATATATAATAATAATAACACAACACAACAGAAGCCTAAATGTAAGAGTATATAATATAGTGAAATATTTAAATTCAAACATTTCTGGTGAGTAATGAAGTTTGTTAGGAGCCGCAAAAATGTTGATAAAATTTGGGTTGGTCCGGCTAAGATAGCCCACATATTATAGGCGGCAAAATTGAGAGATTAAAGTGAGGCGCAAGGCGTACATATTCAAGACATGGGAATTAAGTTTAAATGCAGGAAGATAACTGAGTTTTGTAATGTAAATTCGCTTTAAAATATAGCCGAGAAGCCTGCGTCTTAAGTTAATTAAACAAGAACAAAATAAGAAAAGTCATTTGCGAATTAATTAGCTGAAATAAGCAAACAGAAAACAAAGAAGCAACCCGTTCTAAAGGGAATACACAACTTGGCGGAACAGTTTGTCATTTATTGGTGGAAGGTTTTGTATCATTAGTAGATCTTACCCATCCCATTTATACCTAGTAAATTAAAGTAATTGGAGAAATTCGGATGTATCAGCTAGAATAGCTTTAAATGTTCATAAAAAAAGGGTTGAGGTTCCGTTGTTAACTCTTTTTCGTAGGTAGAGAAATAAAAATTATAAATACATTTTTTTTTTATTTCTTAATGAAATAATAATAAAATTTACCGATAAAACGATTCCAAAAATTAAACTATACCAAAAATGCTATGAATAACTCTTTCTATGTGAATTTTCATCAAAGATTCCTTGTTCCGATTATGGAAACCTTGACATTTCTTACACGCAATTTGGCTCATAACCTTTTTTACAGCGATGCAATGTCTTTTCTAAGGGTGAAATAGGGATTTCCACGGCACGCAGCTCAATTTTTAAGGTATCATATTTTCTTTAAAGTCGCAAGAAAAATTTAAGTTTTTTTTTACTTTATTATATTAGTTTAAAAAATAACGCCTTACTCGGATATAATTAGACTTTACATAGAATATGTAATTTCTGTAAATTCAAGTAAAATGATATATAATTACAACTAAATCTTTTTACATCAAAAATTAAAAACAATAGACTGTTTCAAATTCTACAAGTGAAATTTCTGCAAAATTACTTGTCAGTTTATAGTCATAAGAAGCTTTGTTGCTTAAGCGGAACCCAACCAAACCTATTTATGCTTATAAAACAGGTAAATTGCTGAAATGACGCTTAAAGCGGAATTTCCAGGCTGAAATTAAGAATTTAAATGCTTAAATTTAGAATTTAAAAGCAAATAGGCAAATGGGAGAGCAGCTAAAAATGCATCAACGACAATAAGAAGAAAGATGAAAAAGCCCGATCTTATTAAGTCTACACTGTAAAATAAAAATTGCAAGCAATAACTAGTATTAATTATATTGTGTACAAAATTTCTGTAATATTAGAAAATTTACATTCCAGGATTCGTACAGACGCTCGTTAAGTCAAAGTGAAAATTTATGGATATAACGATTTTTTTTTATTTGTGCATGATGGCTCAACTTGTGGTCATACAGGGGTCTTATTTTGTTAATTTCTCAGATAGTTATATTTATTCCAAAGAAACATCATTTGCAGTTAAAAGGTATAAATAAAATAGAAACAACACTTTCCACCTCGGTGTGTGAATACTGCCTTTCAACGATTCTCGTTTCCCTTCAGTATGCTTCCTTTAGTACCACATATTTTTCTACAGTTATAATTGACACAAAAAGTATTATTAGGTAAATTGAAGTTTCCTAACGGCAAATCAAAGTATGAAAGAAAAAATCCAGGAGTTCTTATTGTTATTATACTTTTGTTCCTGTGAAAAGAAAGGCATCGAACTATGGGTCATTTGCCGGCAGCTCTCTTTATACTTTTTCATAATGCTAGATTAATAACATACTATTTGCTTCCTTTAAATAAAATCTACAATGTTGATTTTTGAAAAAGGATTTAGTTTGTTGCACAATATTTTATGTTATTCTGTATAAGTTCATAGAAATCAAGAACTATTTAAAAAATCTATTCTTTAATTATTTAATTTCGGTAAAGTAATATTCTGTCGAATACTATTGAAAGGGTCCGAAAAGTAGCACTTCTTGGACTAAACATTTCGAGTGGAAAAATCTATTTCGGAACGGTTAAGTGCTGTCGAATATAAACAGCTGAATAATTTACAACTTACAAAAGACCAGCTATTTATTTCTAATTTTGAGTCCTTCTTTAATTATTCAAAGTCAATAGTAAGCTCACTTTTAAGCAGTTAACCTACATCATGAAATATAAATAAGACTTGGTAATTTCTAAATAAAACAAAGCGTCCCGAAACTTAAACAAACTTACAAGCAAATTTGGGAGGCCTTTTTATGTGTAATTTAAAGTGAACTTTTCATACCCCTGAAAGTTCTTTCCTATATTCATTTAAAATCTGATATTAAATGTTGTGGTATTTTACGATTTAGATTCGTAAAAAGCCACACAGCAGTAAAAATAAGACGAGTTGAAAACGATCCGTATCTTCGGCATAATTGCCGAATTGAGAAGTTCATGTTTTAACTTAATTAAAGACCATCAAATAAAAATACACCTTTCACAAGAAACTTTCTTAATTAATAGCAAAAAATGGTTTTTGCTCAAAGACGAAGTCGATTTGCATTAAAATTTTACTTCTTTCAAAATTAAACTTTCAAGCGAAGCGTCAATATCTCTATCTACTTTTAGATTCAAAGCAGCTGTCGATGGGTATAAATTTTTAATCAAAATTATCTATTAACATAGAACATCGATAATGGCGAGGGACAGACTAAAAATTAGGTAGCGAGATATATTTCATTGGATCTATTGTTCATATCGACATACTAATCTTATTCGTCTGAGTGATGATGTGCATGTGTGTCAATTTTAATGTATTATTTTGAGGGGGGTGGGGGGGCTGTGTTGAGGAAGGAAAAATTTTGAGAACCAAGCCCAAATTCTGTTAAATTAGGTTAATAATTATTAGTCAATACTCTGCGCTCGAGGGCTTTACTTCTGGCCTTTCTACCTGAAAGGGCGTAAGTATTCTAAAATGTGTTCTGATTTTTCCAGTATTTTTTTAAAATATATTCTTGTTCATCGGAACTTATTTAAAGCAAGGTAAAATACTCTAATAAATTAACCAATTGTACATTTCACTAAAACTTTAAATTATTTACAGTGAAATGGTCTTCAAACTCGAGACGGGTGCGATTGACTTTTAAATTTTGCATCTTTCAAAATGAAAGTAGAGGGGAGATAATGTCGAAGTGCATGAAATTTTGATTAAAATTATCTATTAAAATTATATTAAACTCTGGGCTAATTAATCACCTACGTAATTAATTAATTAATGCAGAAGATCAAGTGGAAACTTGCAAAATATTATATTAGTTGCATGCACTCAAATGATTGGCCAAGGTGGGTTTGTTCCTACAGGAGCGGTAAAGTGGTACTTTGTGACAGACGCACGGGCAAATAATACATTATTCGCTAATAGCAACGAGGTTTCCTCCAAGGGACGGAACGCTGAAAAAGCCGGGACAAATTTCGATGAATCTACATAATTTTATCCGCAAAGTTTTCGACCGAAATTATAATACATCCGAGTCAACAATACATTTTAAATGAGCGGTATGTATTCAAACACCCGGCTAGCTTTTAAGGTTGTACAATTAAAAGTTGGCAAAATTCGTGTTTAATCAGAGGCAGCTTTCAATTACGGGCTTCAGCGTTACGGAAGCGCCGAAGCGCGCCGTTACGCTGCTTTGTGTCATATATTTCATGGGATTTTGTTAACTTTTCGCCCATTTTTGCTGAAATATCCCGCTTGGGACCGTGTCGGTTGTAATTAGCTTGCATAGTATTTGTTTTACTACGAGCCTTCCTATGAAAATGTTGCTTATGTAAGCTACAAGTAGAAAAACTTTTTACGCTAAAAAAAATATTAAAATTGTTCATATTTCCATTCCGCAATAGTGATATTTAAAAATTTTAAATTTAATTTTGTCATACAAATAGGCGGGTAATTACACTTTAGTTTAGTAGGTTTATATTTTGATTAAATATTGTACATTTTCCGAGTTAATTCAATTTTCCAATGAAAAAAGGAAAACACTTTAATGGGTTTCCTGTAAAATTTCCCGAAATATGAAAGTCAAAACGGGTAGCTTGTTTTTAAAGGCCTATTCAAATATGAATATATTTAAATTTTGTTTTTATGCTAATCCTAAAAGCATGGCTCCTCGTGGAAATAAATCGATATCGTCCTGGACTAGAAGATATGAATAAATCCTTATGTGTTTTGTATCTAAATCTGTTGAAAAAATTGTAGAAAAATTTACGGAAAAGAACGAAAACTTAAATTAACATTCAGTAAAGTAAGCACTCTGAATTTGTTTGCCAAAGTTATACAATTAATATTTTAGTTACAAGATAATCACTTTTTGTATTTTTAAAATGCGATTTTCACAATTAAAATTTGAACTTACAACAATAATACTAACTGTTCTCGATGCGACTCTCTCCTGTCGAAGCCGTTCGTTTCGGCGTTTCTTGTTTGTTTGTTTTTTTATTAATTTAAACTAGTGAGAATCTTGAAAAATCGAGGCATCTTTAAATTCTATTCGAATTTCCATTTTTGTTAGCACTTCCGCGTTCAGTCTAGCCTTGCTCCTGGAACCAGTGGCGCCCATAATGTTTTTCTGACTCATACACTTTCCCACATATTATTCTCTTTCCTTCAATTAAAAAAATTCTAACAACGATATTTTATAAAAGAAAAAAATGCAATCAAAGAAATGAACAAGAGAGATTTTTTGGTACAAATTGATGTATTTTCTCATAATTGAAAATGGCCGCTTGAAAACAATTCTTTAAATGAGTGAATTAATTAGAAGGCTGTTGGTTAAAGGCCAGACGTCGAAGGCGAATTTCTCGACATATTAGGACAATAATAAAACTTTACCGATATATTTAACTTCTTCCCTTCATGTACGACGCTGTAAGGAACTTTTAATAAATTCAGTGCGGCACGGAAACCCGGTTACAAATGAACTAATTAGAGTTACAAATGCCCCAGTCGCTCTAGTTCTATCATTCGCATTCCCGCACGCGAAACCGAAAAGATTTTCTGGATTGAACAATCAATATTAGCAATAAACGGTTTAATTTCAGATTTCTGTTTGAAATAAGGCCAGATCAGTATTGATGCATTGCATATACGAACATATGATTTGTGTTTAATTTCCTAGATTAAAAATCGATTTTTTTACCCCGTCGGGCACTAGTTTGATGTAATTCTTACTTGCACTCACTGTCGGCAGCTTAAACGATGTTTTCTTTAGTAAATGATATTTTTCATATGATTTCCATCCCATTTTTCGTAGTAGTACAACCGATCTGCCATTAGATAAACCATCATTCGCAGTTCGTGCGTGGTCCCTTTAAGCTTTTAGCAGAAATAAATCAACAAAAGGTGCTCTTAAAGGCGTAAAAAATTGTTATTTCATAATGCAGTCAAAGAAAAGAGGGAAGAAAGTTGAAAATTCACTTCTCGAAATATTCCGGGAATCCGGCCACCTGCCTGAAAGACGGCTATATGAATTATATAATCCCCACACCTTTAGTGTCACCCCGTTCTGCTTTTATCCATTTTTACCTCTTCGGTTCGGATAAGAGCCAACTTGCGAGACTCCAAAGTGCATGACGTAGGGTTACTTTTCATCTTTTTGCCACTAAAATGTCTGAAAGATTTGGAGAAGGCGACTGGGAAAACTTGTTTTGTTATTTTTATTTCGTAACTTCTTGATGGGGGCGATAGCTCGCGGTTAAGTGTATAGATCGTTTTCTTATCCGATTTTAAGAGGCCGGCTCTCAAACATCTGTACATCGTCATCAATCTGCTTTGAAATGTACGCCATTCCTCCAAAGCTGTGACGTCACGTTTCACCCGCCATTGTTCCTGGTCTCACCAGACTAGTAGTGTAAGTCTAGTCTCGTATAAATAGTCAGTACCGTGTGTACCGATGTCGGTTTCATCGAGACATTTTGTCTTTGATTGCGGCTTCTTCGGTCAGAGACACCCAAAGCGAGACTTAGAGACCTAATAGCATTTGGGAGTCCCAGCGCCGTTCCTGGAAGCGGACCACATCCAGCCCGAGCTGTCACATCGTGCCGCTCGCCTCGTTAAGATCAACGAAAATTGCCTTTGCGTTTCGAATGGAATTATGAGGGGTGTTTTGTGACTTTGGCTTTACTTAACGAAACATTTCCTAATGGTAGCACGATAAGTTCGATGGCTATTTAGCTAAATTACCGCTGGAATCGCTTGATGAATATAGGGCTTTGTTCCGAATATGCAGTTCTCGTCGGACGTTTATATATTTTGAGCTGCTAAGAATTATGTATTTTTTACGAGCAGATATTCCAGGTCTGTTCACGGCGACCCTGAGCAAGAATTCTTTAATAGTTTTTTCAAATCTTTTCAATTTGTGTTATATTATACATATTTCTGAATAAAACTACTCGATATTTAAGGATTCCAATACTATTTTAAAAATACTTTTCTTAAATGTCATGCACACTTAAGATTAATTATTTTTCTATGCATTCTATCCGAAAATAAAAGCAAAAATTGGCGCAAATATTACGCCAATTAAAGGAAAAACTATCTTGAGTAAAGTAACCCAAACAACATTCAGCAAGTAGAGACCTTATTAAAAACATTTTTAATCAAACTTTCTGGTGGAGTTAGTTCGGTCTACTTCGGGAGCAATTATAAGTAAATTGCCGCGTTTTTGTAAAGGTTTTTACACCGTTACAAAGTTGTTAAGTGCCCTACAGTTTCAAAGAGTTTGGCCTCTTTGTTTCAAGTTGCGAGATTACAAGATCTCTATTGGCGAAACAATTATAAATATATTGGTGCTTGCCAGTTTGTGTTCCGCTGCAGCAAAAATCTTATGTTCTGCATTAATTATCTACTCCACAATTTATTGGATTATTCTCAAATGACTGGCATGTCAAAGTAATTTCATCCGTTCAAATTTCAAACGAAACTTTAAATTTAAAGAAGTAATATTTTAATAATAATTTGGTCGATCTTTGACCGAGAAAGCAATTTCTAGTAAATAATTAAGAGTTTTAGTAAAGTTATATTTTATAATTTATTGAAAGTTCCAGATGTAAGCTTTGAGAGAATTTCCAAAGGGAATTTCTGCAAAAGGTGAGTTAATTAGTGTGTTTCTTAACTTGGAAGGTTCAGTTTATTATGTAGTACGTAGTTAAAGTTGGCCCGTGGGTTTCATTTGCTGCCTCAAAATTGTAAAATTACTAATAAGTATTTTATTGGAATTGAATGGAACAAGAATATAGAATTTATTCTTTTTAAATAAATTCAGCAAAACCGCAGTCTTCTCGCCGAGTAGTAAACAAACCACATCGCAAATTAAATATAATTTGTTCATAAACAGCTGTATCAGTATTTGTTAGTAGTGTGCGGCTTTAAATTTAGTTTATATGTGACTTAATTAATTTTTCCTACGAGCGGCATTCTTATTCCGAATAGTAGGGTTCGTATATCGTACATAATTGCGTTTCCTGTCTTATAACACCCAATATTTGTTTCAGGTCAATGTTTCTAACATGTGGATTTATGGACTGCATCTCTTGCCACTGTATCTAAGTTGGACATTATCTATTTATAGCGGAGAAGCCTTTGATATAAGTAAGTGACAGATTCAATTTTACAATATAGAAACATTGAAAGGGGAATCTTGTAGCAAATGCTTCCATTGTTGTGGTAAATAGCACACGCTAGAAATGGCGAAGAGCGAAACAGGTATTTATTTATTGCCACACAGCCCCAAAAACCAATACACGACTTCGCAAAATACACAGTCAAAATACACGAAAACATTAAGTCTAAACATGCGGGGATATTTAACCCATAATTTACCGAAAACTACACAAAAAAGCAGTTTATCAATAACCGATCTGTGTTTACTGATATTTAATTTCGGCCTCGGTCGCGTTGCATGGCTCCAAACGACCAAAATGACTGCCAAAATGGCGGGCATATCACGATAGGGCGACAATGACCTATCATTAGCCAAACTGAAGGAAACGATAACCATTTTTAATGTCTTTGATAAATACATATATAGTGTGATAAAATGGGAGGTTTCGCCGCGATGGAAATACCGTATTTCTCGTCGACTGTTCATTTTAAAACGTGAACAAAAAGCACTATTTAATAACTATCAAAATTCCATACATTAGTTATTAACGGTATTTTTAAAACACTCTGTAGATGACTCTATAAATTATCGACTTTTACAATAAAACCGTTTGACTAATATTAATGGTAAAATGCACGCTAGTAGATGTGAAAAGTTCGGTTTTTGTGTGCGTGTGCACGGCTTTCTTTTTTTGAAAATTGATTTTCAGCATGTCTAGACTACGACATAATTAATATTGGAGGAAAATATCTCCAAATAGAGTGTTCAGGTGATTATTATTCGTTCTACGGCAGGATAAAAATATGTGAATACTAAACTACCATAGACCTTTAGGCGTGTGCACATTGGTAAAAAGTTTAAGAACCTGTTAATGCAAACGTCCGTGAAGAAACAGACACCGCTATTCCCCAATAAATAACTAAAGTATCCGTGTCAACCTTTTGAAAAATACATTTATATTCCTATTTCGTCCCCGCTGCGAAAGAGCAAATTCGAATTTGGTGTCAAGTCTTCTCGAATAGGATTGTTCTAAAATCCTTAAAATATAATGTGGAATTTGCGGCGCTGTTCCGGCTAGAAGTGCCTTTCTGTCAGACATATTTATTCGAAATAAAAATGTCACTTAAAGGTTGGGCGTTTTTCAGGTTTAGGTCTCGAGGTGTTTTTGCATACGTGGCCTATTTTCTGAAAACATGAAACCCTTCAAAAGAGTAATCGAAAATAATCCACTTTGATATTATCTGACATATTACTTTCCTCGCAGAAAAATGGCAATAGCGAAAAGAATTATTTTCGTGATATAAATTATTATCATTTTTACAATTTTATTACATCAAGAGAAACTAGACATTCTGTGGAAGAGTACTTTAGCGCACAAATCGCTAAAAACCGAATCTTTAATTCTTTGGCTTTGAAATAATAATAACAAAAATTTTGAGTGTTATGAGTAATAAACGGATTATGTATCTACCTTCCATTCATAATGTCCACAAGACCTATTTAGTTGTTTAAAGTTACTTGGCCCGATTAAAAAACATGCACAGATTTTGAAAAAGCGTTCATTATCGACAATATTTTTTACGAAACATTTTTTATTATTTAAAAATTCGCTTCGATAAAACGCATATTTTCTAAATTATATTTACAGCGCAAAAATATTACGACAAACAAATAAAACGATTTTTAACCAACATTTTTAAAATTTAAACCGATAACGATTCCCTCGTGCCGGTTTTTGTAATATTATGCATAAAGGGAAAAATTGCTATATCGTGTAATGTTAAAAATATGCAATTTTAACTTTAAAACGTTACAGTTTATTGGTTGGTGGAAATAAAATCGGATTATTCGGTTTAAATATGATATTGCGCTAAGGAAAAAACGTTTTTGGCCCAGAAAGTCTATAGCTAGCGATTCATTGTGTGCAATTATGGCAAAAATTGTGATTCATTTCTCTCTCGTTGTTTGTCAAACTTTTTGACATAAAAACAGACTTATTGTTCAATTCCAGAGCCATATTCATCATATTTGCAAAATTTCAAATCTTAATATTTCCACGGATGCTTTTAATGTAATTATACTTTCAGGGACCGATCAATTGACACTTAAACTCGATCTGTCCAGTCTCCAATCATTGTCCGATTTATTGGGGCATTCACGCTCAATCTGTTCCTAACGGAAATGCACATTATTTAATCAAATGGAAACACGTATGTCTCTGTTAGAAGTTGTCGAGAAATAGATTAAACTACATCCGATTATGTTATTGCGTATTGGCAGACAATAAATTATATTTTTTATGATATATCTTTTTTTAAAATGTCGCCCCCGTCTGTCGAGGCGCAAAATAGGGAATTTTTTTAAGGCTCAGTTTTATAAACACTTCGTTCAGACGCTTTAATTTTAATATTGCAAATTCTATTGGTTAAAACTTCCAATTTAAATCGACCGACCTCAAAATGCTGTCATTTTATTTAACATGGTCAACGCTGGCCTGCAGTTATTGCAGTTATTGCGTTTTTCAAAACAAGGCGCCCATTAAAACAGTTGACTGAATGTTCGTGTAATCGCAGGGGAGACGGAAAACGTTTCATCGTTACGTTGCAATGTATCGATAACCGAATTTAATTTCCGTGGTTGCTTTTCTCGCGGAGTTCATTTCAAAAGAAAAAAAAACGCTGACAGTTTTGAATCCCTCAGAGAAATTTTACGACCCCGCACAAATTCTAAAACAAATCAGAACACACTCGTAAACATAATCCCACCTTCCCGGAACTTTATATATGATTTTCTGGCATTTCTATAGCCAATATTATGCCTAACATGTGCTACCTGGCTGCTACCGGGAATATCTTTTTTTGATTTATGGTATTTCGATTTTAAAATAGCTTTTATTCTAAGGGTGAATTACGGATTTCAAAAAGGGCTATTTTCTGAATAATTTTGTCATTTATGTAATGGACCGTTATGTACAAATTGTTGTAATAACGTTAACGTTCACTCGTCAAGATTTTTAATGAACCCTGCAGAGCTGTCAACATCTTCTATAACAATGTCAACTGAATGATATTAATTATTTTATTACCTTCTTAAGTTATAAAAGAAACGTTTAACTTTGTTTTCCTGTTGTTTTTTGACGAAGAAAGCCCCTGCTATAACAAAACAAACAAAATATAAGAAACGTGATATTTTGGCACATTCTTAAAAAGGTTTATTGTATTTTCGCTTTTCTCAAGACGAAAATAAAATTAGGCTCTAATATTTTCTGTTTTGTTTTTCTGTTTCGTGGGACGAGAATGACTATTTTTATGAAATTTGAATAAGGGCAATATATATTTATATACAGGGCGTCCTAAAAATGACGGTAATTAATATTTGAAAACAATTAAATTATTACAATAATAAAACGGACAAAGCAGAGAAGCTATCTAGTATTTTGCGGAAAGAACGCTCGATAGGCTTTGTTGTAAAAAGGCCGAAAACCGTAGTTTTCGCAGATCCATTAAGAACTATCAATAATGATATTAATCAAATCGACGAATCAGGAGCCTGGATGAAAAGACGTCATGAAAGGGAAAAATTGAAATGTTTAATACAATTTCTTTAGCGCATAAATCCTATGGATTAATGAAAATTTAAAGATTACCCCCACCTATGCGCTACAGGAAGTATTCGTCATTCTATAAGCGACATTCCGTGGCTCAATTTACACCGAAAAGAGCTCTTTTTACGTATCTCTCTATCTTATTCGGCTCTAGATTTATAATGCACTCAGCCCCGGTTTTGCATATCTTTATTTTATTTTTATTCCACGACGAAAAGTGTTCTCAACCACGACACTATTTGTTAGGAATTCGCTGTACAATGAAATAAATTTTATAGCAGCGGTGTAGTTTATGTTTGTGAATATTCTTATAAAATATGGATGCACGTGTGAAAAATGGATCTAATTTAACCGCGTGGCTTTATTAAGGAAACCGCACTCCGGCAAAATATTGTTATAAAATGAAAGAATTTAAAATATGATTCCGAAACGCTGTTAATATGGGGAAACGAAAATTAAAAATCCGATCTAGTGGGCATGATTGGGAGAATCGTATTTCCAAATTGCATTTTTGTACGTAATTAAAAAGCCATCTTTCCGGAAATAATCGCTGCATTTTTTTCCAAAAAGGAAAGAAACGAAAATTGGCAATTTTTCTATGTAGCATTCCCGTGCCCTTATTCGCCGCCACTATTGACCCGGTCTTCGGACGATAAAATTAAAAACTGTTTTTAGAGTTTTCGAAGAGCTGTAAAATCCCGGCTTTGGTTTACGACCTTGTTTAAATTAAAAATACTTTGTGTAATTGGTAATTCGGTTACGTGCCTGCCTTCCCATTCCTGGAAGAGCTACTTTTTTTTCCATCAATGTATAATGCGTATTTCTTTTTTCGACTAAAGGTCGTTCAACTATAAATATGGCGAAAAATCCCGCGAATTAACAAATCTCCAAAAGGTCAATTTTTAAGGCCGAGAAGGCCGTTTTTCAGCACGGGCCACGCACTGTTACGTCCAGGAGACAGAGCGGGCTAAATCCACCATCGAAGCGGGTAAATTGCGTGTCACTACCACAAGATGAATAGCCCAACGTGGAGCTTGTTCCAACTAGATTGTAAGAGGGAATTCGGAAACTTGGAATAATTACGTGCTGTAAAAGTACACTGTAGGAAAAATTACGGATTTGGAATAACGGAAATTGAAAATTTGTAAAGTTCAATTTGGATATTAGAAAGTAATTAGACATGAAGCGAGAGCGAGCATCGTTGTCTCCACACTCTCGTCAAACAAAACCGGTCCTGTCATAATAAAATACCTATATTTTATATAAAAATGAAGCCAAATTACTACTTTCTTGTGTTAAAATTGCTAAAAGCATATTGCAGAACACAAAGTTAACTTGGTCACCTCTTGACATACTAATATAAAAAAGTACTTTCACAAACTACTAAAACTTCACTGGTGACAGTTAAACCAACATTTAATCCTACAAAATGCAATTTATTTTAAACTTTGGCGCTAAAAGTAACTTTGAGAGTATTTTTAATTATGCATATTGTAAAACTAGGAACTTTGCCCGAGCTAGAAGACAACAGAGTAAAAACAAACGCCAACTTTTATGAGGAATTTCATTTAAAAAGTTGGTTAAGTCAAATGATAACTTACTATTAGTAAATATTTCTTCTCGATGCCCGAACACAAAATGGTATGAAAATAAACTAAACATTAATCAATGTGAATTGTAAATATAACTTTTTTAAACTAAATAAAATAAAACTTCATATTCTGTTATCTCATTTACACCTCTTAGGATAATTCTATTAAATCTTCTACTATACTCTCTTAACTTAACAAGAAACATTCTAAGACTAATAAATGGAGGATACACGTGAGACTATAAAAGATTTTTGCAGTTTAACGTTACTTTAACGTACATCCGATCTCTTTAAGTTAACAAAATGTACAGACGTGTTAAAAAAAAGAGGTCAATATACTCACACACTAATGTCTTATATTTTATATCTAACATAAGGAATGTAGAGTGTGGAGTCGTATTTTTATGCATTTTGAAAAGTATGTTCTTATTTTTCTGTAGTGTTGCGAAAATTCCCCTACTTTGAATATCCGTAATTCGCGTCTTGAATTCTAGATACAGAAATTATTGTTTTTCCTCGCGCAGACAATTTCCACATATCATCGCGTAGTGTTTTCGAATAATGAAATACACACACACCTTTAAATTCGGAGCTACCATCTACTGCACAGTGGTAATACTACTAAATAATAGATAATTATTTTATTATTTAAACTATTGATAATATTTTGGCACATGATGTCTTATCTAACAAACACAAAAACAACCTTTATAAGGTCTAAACTTCCACAGAATTGCCTTTTCGACTGAATATTTTCGTCGCTGCATATAAAGTTTGATTTACCCGAACCTTTGAAAACTCAATTTAACCCAAACTAAAATCGATCTTATAAACTGCTTATCTTTTAGCCAATTTACTTGAATGCACGAGGATTCACAAATATTTACGAAAATAGAGTTGAAACCCTTTATTACCAAATATAAATAACACATAAATTGTTTAGTATCTTACCGGACACATCAAAACACCATTTTAAAGAAAATATAACAGAATGAACACAATAGCTGATGTTTTTTTTATAAAATAAGTCGATGGTCTGTCAGTTGTCGGTAAGTAATCAAAGTAACATCTAACAATATTAGCTTCATGATTATCTGAAAAATATGTTAAAATTGCGTTGTAAAGACATGGAAATATTTCATTTATATGGATTGTTATTACCTTTTGGATAGCAATTCTTTTTAAAATAGTTCCTTTCTGACACTTTACTCCACTTCTTGTTGTTAGCAATTTACTATTTTTACATACAAGGGTAATAAATATCTTCTATAGTTACACAGAACGTCTCATTATGATAACCCCAATTATTGTGCAAGGCAATATCTTTCCTCGAAGTTTATTGTGATGTGATGATTTCCGCAATATAAGGCTTCGCCTTGACGTGTATAAAGTATAATGGGGTGGTATCTAAATATTTTTTCAACAAAATTAAAAACACACAAAAAATATTTAACAACGCATAAAAATAAATTAAAGATAATTACTGGAATAAAGCCATCTTTATACAAATGTTAACCCTCCTATTATAATAGGCATTAAACGGCCTCTTTCCCTCCCAAATGCTAAATGTCAAAATTATACTTCTAAATAAAAAATAACTGAACGATCATTATAAAAAAATGAACAATGAACCAAAATTCCCTCGTTGGATGTTTAAAAAATGCTTTTTAAGCTGGCTTATTTGAATTAGTAATTAATATTCATTTCGGAAAACGGACTAAAAATATATACTCGACATTTTTATGGAAATTTGAGCACTTTTCCTACAAGTAAAACTAACAGTTTGAGCTCAATTTAAGAATAGGATTTATACTTTCATTTTTATGCCACACGACCAAATATGGGTATTTCTCCCTTAACTTTAAAAAATGCAGAAATTCTTACAAAAAATTTTTTTACACAATATGTGGTAGTAATTATCTCTAAACGATATTTTAGGATATACATTTTGGAAAATGAATGGTTAAATACAAGGCAAGTAATGATTTCTATTGGCAAGTGACTGGCAAAATGCTTATTTCATTATAAAAGTCACTTCTGTCCCCTTGACTTTATTACATAATAATTCATATTTTATATAACATAACTACTTAACCTAAAATAATTTCGGTAGAAGACATTGTCTTATGACCGCTTTTCCACTTTACTTTAACAAAGTTGAAAACATTTTAAAAAACTGAGGTAGCTAAGAGCAAAAATGTTTTATTTTTATTATTTAAATGTAATTCTTCTTTACTGAAAGAGTAAACGTTTAATTTGATTATGGCATGTTTGTATATAGCTAAATTAGTGGTATACAAAGAGGCTTTGGAAGCCAAATTAACTGCAGCATTATAAAATATTTTTTTATTTGCAAAAGATTTAAAGAGACAGGAGTGACAAAAATGAGGACAGGTGTGACAATACAAAACAACCTCTATTATTGGTTTAATTTGTTTAATATAGTTGAAATATAAAACAGTTTGATTATACACATTAAAGAAAACAAAAGGTGACATTCTACGAAATAAATAAATATTCTTAAATACGATTAATAAGTAAAATATGTATAACATATTATTGGGTATTGGTATTAATGTTAAATTTTGACAATCCACGGCCATAACTTTTTGGTACTTCTAGTTTTCCCATGACATCTTCATAGCTGAATTCGTAAATGTCTACAATGTCTGGAAATCCATAAACAAATCCTTGAAAATCTCTAGTTAATTTTTGCCGTAAAAAGGTTCCCTCAAATTTATTTCCAGTTTCTATTACTTGACATATATATTTTAAAGCTTGGGCTCCTTGCTTTGACTCTGATTTAAATCGGATAAGTAGCCAATCATCTTTTTTAATTTCTGCTTTATTAACACTTATGATCGGATTACAATTTTTCAAAGTCATCTTCTTTTTAAAATATGACAGAGGTATGTTACTTTCTTCATCATCACTTGATTCCATATTTTCTGTGTGTGTTGAAGAAATGGCAACATATTTAGGAGTAATTTCATTATTACAGTATGACAGAGATGGGTCTTCTCCTATATCTTCACTTGACTCAATGTTTTTTTTATGTACTGTAGCAGTATCGATTCTTAAATTATTAGAAGTATTTACCTCTACTAAACGTTTTGGACCAAGGAGAGTATCACAATCGTTTAAGTTTAAGAGTAATTTATCAAAGAAATGTTCTGACGGTTTTAATACGAAATGATCACATGCAAATTTAGAGTTACAATAAAAGCAGCTTCTGTGCTTTAACTTTAGTTTACTATTTTGTTCATTAGACCAGATGACTTGCCGTATTTTCATTGTATTTGGAACCGAGGCTGAATTATCTGCAATTATCTTTTTTGACAGCTCAATAATCTCATTTATTTGACTGGTTGTGACTTCATATAATAGTATCTTACTATTATTTTGTCTAACGCTTTCAATAAAATTTTCCGCTGATGTGATACTATTCCCATGGCTGATTGTTTGATCAGCAACTCTTTTAAGTGCCCCTCCAACACCATCTGCCACACTTTTACCATGTCCAGGTTCATAAAAATTCCATGTTAAAAAGTTTATTTTAAAGAATGTAGCAAAATAGCACATGAGCTGAAAGTTGGTCTTATTTTTGTATTGTGATGTTGGTCCATCACTAACAAAGTGAAAAATATTAATATCCCTTTCGGATAACAAATTTAAAATAGGTTTAAGATGGGCCCACACTGCACATGCATTGTGAAGTAAATCATTTGACACACCACAAAAAGAGATACACTCCAGTTCTTTATTTTTGTTTTTAAGATAAATAACTCCTGTATGAAGGGAGATTTGCCTTCGAGATCCTCCAAAGTGAACACTTTGAATCTCCTCATTAAATTTGCACATGAAATTTTCTGAAAAATCTATATTTATAATTGCTTCTTTTTCGGTGATTTGATCCCGGAGTAAACGAATCTGATTTTGTTGGTGATTTGCTCGATGATGATGAGGCATAATTATTTTTAAATTATTTTGGAAACTAGTGCGAAGATCTTCTATAGTACTTTCAATGGATACTTTGGTTTGAATTTTTACTTCTAATTCTTTTCTGTTTTTATCTATTCTTTTTTCTGTTCTTGTTTCCCACTTAAAGTATGATATGTTTCCTTTTCCGTTTTCCTCAGACACAATAATTTCGTTTTCTTTGAGTGCACAGCTTTCACACTGCCGAGATACACATTGGTCTGATTGACTTTCACAACAATTTTTTTCTAAAATATCATCAAGTGAGTTTATTTTAGCGCAAAACTGCTTTAGTTGCTGCATTTTTTTAAATAAAAACATAAAGTTAGCATGTCTGACGCAAAGGCAGGTATTTCTAGCATTAACGGTGGGTTTTACAACCCAAAATGGTTTGTACCGGCAAAATGTGGAATAGCTTACTTTTTGATGTTTAATAATGTATTTTTTGTACAAATTTGTTAGGGTGTCGTTAAGATACCTTTTTTGCATTTTTTGTTGCCTTACAGTAATACAATCCTTTTTTCCCGGAGTTTGAACTGAAACTTCATCGCTGATAAAAAAATCAAAAATTAGCTTCTTCATTTTTTTAGCATATTCTTCCATTCTTATTTTTTTATCAGGCATTATCTTTGTTTGACTAAGTGATTTGCTGTATCGATGATTGGAAATTAAAGTATTCATTTTTCCAGCTACTCGGTACCTTTTCGCGACCCTACCGCTAATTATTTTACTTGCTACCTGTTTTTCAACTTCGGTAGAACATGATTGCACATTTGATTTGATTTGTTCCTGCAGGACTTCGCTAAATAGTAGCTGTTTTTTTATTTCTTTTGTGTCTCCTCGTTGCAAAATAACATCAGCTTTTGTATTTGGTGTAAGCGTCGTCGAAGACTTTCGAAGCAAGTTTCCATGTTTTCTTTGTAGCTGTTTTTTATATCGCTCAGCCTTTGCTTTTACAATGGTGAGTTTGTGCTGTGTTCTCTTTAATTGCTGTTCTGTCCATTTTAGTTTATTAAAAAAATTTTTATTCTCCTTATTTGACAATGGTCCTTTGGGTGTTCGTTCAGGTGTTTTTGTCTTATCAGATTTATCTACTATAGCAATTTGATTTACAACTTCATTGATAGATAAATTGAAAACATATGGAGTTGCTGGTCTTTGATTATTGGGAGTACCTGCTCTACTCTCTGGTGGACTGTTGTCATGCGGCGTTTTTGTTGTCTCATACGCCACTGATTTCTTTGAATGCGTTGATCCCTTTTATTTTTTTCCGATATTGATGTTATTATTCCCAAACGCTTTTTTTCCTGATAAATTTCTCTTTCTTTTTGACAATATTCTTCGTGCTTGTCCTTGTCTTCCTTTAATTTTTGGCGCTGTCTTCTTTTTTTTCCCCTTTCTTTTCTTCTCTTCTCCTCGGTTGAAATAGGTTTATTTTTCTTGGTTCGAATTTTAACCTCAGCTACCTTTTTGGTTACCTTAAATCCCTAAAATTGTAATATTTTTATGACATTTTGTTTAAAAAAATATTTTCAAAAATCAAACCTTTGATATTGTAGACTTCGTCGAAGCCGGCTTGCTCTCCAATTTTGGTAATGACGATGAGGACCCACGACTGAAAATGTTGATGTCGCGTCCTTTTTGTATGGCAAGTTGCGCTTGTTTTTTCTCGTGGTATCTTTGCTTCTCTCTTCGCTTCTTTTCCTCATACTTGGCTTTTTCTTTTTCTTTTCTTTTTACAGCAGATTCATTTTTTAATATTTTTAGTCTCCCAGTTAAACCCTTAATATCAATTACCTTATTTTTCATTGATGAAATATTCATTTCCTACAAATTTTTAATTTCTAATAAGGCTAGCCTTGATACTATTTATTATTCTCGTAACGTCCAACTTAATACAACTAACGATACCAATTTATTGATATACTCTCAACAAATATAATTAACTATATTAAAATGTTTATTATTGATGTCACTTCTGTCCACTTAAGTCACATCTGTCCCATATCAAAATTATTTAAGTTGGGACAGAAGTGACAGGGGACAGATGTGACATTTATCATGTTCTCTTGCATTAAAAAATGTTAGGTTATGTTGACCTTCCAATTATGATTGAATTTCTTTGTAATTTCATCTATTTTTAGTATAAAAGTGTCAATAAACGTTAAATTAACATACTTAATACATTTCTGCCAAGGGACAGTAAAGACTTAAAACTGATTTTACCTACCTTTTCACTTTTTGCCACGTTTTCTCACTAACAAATTTTAAAAACCAAAAGAAAACAACATTCCACTGTTGAACACTATTAAGAATTGGCCTGTTTAAGCTATGATATTAGATAGTAGTGCCACCTGTAAACGCGTAGACATACTATTATCAAGCGGGACAGAAGTGACCTAAAACACTGGGGACAAATTTAACTTGCTGAGAAGTGGAAATCATTTCTTTTTTTTTCGCGGGAAATATAGATTTTCTTGTAGAGAACAAACATAATTTTCTTTGTTTTAATAAATGGGGCTTTTTACGGCACTATTTTGACCGGCAAAATATGGTCAAAGTAGGAATTTTCGTACTGGGGACAGGGACAGAAGTGACATTTTGCTTGTTTGCCATCTTCTGAAAAAAGCACCAATAAATAATTTTAATAAAATCAATTTTTTTCTATTAACTAAGATTACATACAACATGTGTTGCAAAAAAAAGTTTAAGTTTAACAAATTTTTAAGGCTGTTATATGCTGGGGACATGGTTTTCTAAAGTTAAGGGAGAAATACCCATATACATTTTGCTTGAAATTTTGTTAGTTCGTTTTAAACAGCATTCTTCCTCAAAGCATTTATAAATATTTCAACCCCACTGGGCTGCATGTACGCCACTGCGTGCATGTCCCTTCGGTGACGCTAAAACGGCCCCATGCCGTTTCGCCCCAGAAAACGAACTTTATAAAGTGTAAATACGTTTACGTCTAATCTTTTAAGTGAAACTGCAAAACTTAAAGTGATTACACGGGTCTTATTTTAGTTTCGCAGACTTTCGAAGATTAAGTTGAGAATTTCGGATACAGACTGAAATTTGATTTCGGGGTTGTTATCTTTGTCTCTTGCGTCAATGAATACTAAGCGTGTGTACGGGGCTGACGCACTATTGTTGCCACAGACATAATATCAAAACTAAGGATGATTCGCTAAAACCGAATCGAGCATTATTCTCGTGAATCTTATAATCGCTTTCAGTGTCGCAGAAGGATCAGAAAACCCCCGAAAGGAATTATAGATGTTTTTTCTTCGTTCGGTGTCCCCTCTACGCATTCGTAGTCGTGCAGAATAATGAATATTATAATAAATAACCGGCGGCCCATCGAACACGTTCGTTTTTCAGGGGGACAACTAGGGACGGGGCGCGTTGTCCCCCAATTTTTCTCAAATAGGAATGGGGATCAAGTAATATCTCATTAAAAAGAGTTCTTAATTTCCTAAACATTACTACTTAGTTCATGAAAATCGGTCCAATCGCTTAAAAAATATGGAGCTTTGAAATACATATCAACAGAACTTTGACAAAAATTTCAAAAACCGATTTAATATTACCGATAATAAATTAAATCGATTTTTTGATATTTCGTCACACGTCTCACGTTAGTATTTCAAAGCTCCATATTTTATAAACCAGAGTGAATCGGGTTTGTTCGCAACTAAGCAACAATGTATAGGGAATTAAAAACCCCTTTTTTTTATGAGGTATTACTTGACCGCCTTTCCCATTTAAAAAAATCGGCGGGATGACACCCCCACTAAGGGAATTATGGATTTTGCTTCAAAAGTTGTCCCCGTGACAAACAAACTTGACGTGTTTTTGTATTTTGTCGAAAAGTTCATTCCATTCCAACCCTTTAAAGCCTTGCGGTACGTTTTCGATAGGCCACCCTGTATATTTTCAAAATGTTAATGCCTAATCAACATACAAAATGTCGTCCTCCTCGTCAAATAGTTGTTGAGCTGTGTCGCATCAACGGGGCGCAGACCAACGGAAACGTAATTGTCTTACACAACAAGATTATTTTGAGCAAAAATTAAAAACAATTTGAAAGGTTTTTCAAACCATTAATATTGGGTTATGGATTATTCGAAAGCAAACGTAAACCCTTGTTGTACTGCGCGTTGTAATCACAAGGTTTAATAAATGGATAAAAAGACCTTTATTATCCCTTATTAATTTTAACATATTTTTGAATATTTCGGGATCATTTGCTTAAATATTAATTAAAAAATTCGTATCTGTTTATAAATTGCTCCAGAAAAATTAGGGGGGAAATTTAATTTATTTTTATGGAGTGAAATTTCTGTATAATTTTATACAAAGGTCACATAGAAAATGACGTAAAAGAGTTATTTAGATTAGGAGGAAAAAAACGGTAAATGGCTGGTCCTTAACGTGCTCCTATCAATTCGTTCTTTTCGATTTTTAAATATTCATTCTGGATAGAAAAATGTTGAATTTCAAGGAATCTACGAAATCCCACTAATCGACAGTAAAGTTCCCCATTATTAATCACACACAGGTTGGAACGTAAAATAATGGCAAATTAAGAACGCATTCCGTACGTTCCTACGTCACCTGTGGATTTAAATAAGCGCTACAATGAAGTTTAAAACAACCCTGAAATGAAATAAAACCCCCTTGTCAGATGAATTAAACACATCCAATTTTGCCACCCCTAATCCACGTGCGGCCCTAATTTTAATGTCAAAACTGACAGAATTTAATTCTCTTCTGTTTTTGTGCAGTGGCGTTGTAGGCCTTTCCATGATTGTTTACTATGCTCATACGTAACATCAAAGGAGGCGGCGAGCAGCGGAACGTTCACATGGAGGGAAAATTATGTTTTGATTGACATTGCTTGCAATTGTTTGCGTATCACTTTGTTCGTGAAGCTCTAATGGTTCGTTATAAAAATTTAATAAAAAGGGGCACGAAAATGAAAAACGGCTAATATTTAATGCCGCGAATTAGCTGCACATTTTAACAAATATATACAAATTTTTGGTGTCATAACTCTGCCGAAAAAGATCACATCGGCTAGGAATTTCCCTCAAGACACTCTATATATATTATAACAATGACATTTTTAATTCCTTCTAACCCTCTCTGTGTGGCGATAGTTAAAATTTAAAGCGTACTCAATTACCTGCCTTACTGTTCACGTGTTTAATTCTCTTTTGGCGGCTGATGTGTTATTTATCTTCCACATGAAATTGAAATTTCAAGTTTATAAGAAATTTATACGGCGAAACGTGAACGTTGTTGTGACAAGCACACAGCCGTCCGTTATACGTTATAGAATTGATTATAAGAGGTTCTAAATTTAGGCAATTTTTACAAAAGCTATAGGTAAATTTAGTGTAACGCCTAAACTCATTACAACATGAATTGTTGAAAAATTGTCTTATTGTACAATTGGGAAAAATAGTGTGTTATGAAACGTCTATTGCTCGAGTTCGACTCATACTAAAACTTATTTATTCAAGTACAGTTCTGGTTGATCCCTACACGAAATTGTTTAAACCAGCCCTCTTGACAGGCGTTTTCAGGAAGACACGCATGAAATGTTAATTTAAATGTAAAATGCAGCAGGTCCTGACATGAATGAGGCGAGCATAGTTCAGTTTTGCTCTTAACTAATTCAAAAAGTACATATGCGTATACATTTTGTAATGAATAAGTTTTAAAGAAATGCTACCTTAGTGTTCGCAGAACTAAAGCCATCCGAGAGCCACGTATTTCGGTCCCTTTCATTTTGTCATATAAATAAATGAGTAGCTGTGTCTATTTATTGCTGAACTCGCATATAATTACTACAATCCGGTAATTTATTATAATCGTGTACAAACCGTTATCCAAAGAATATTTAATATTCGCTATAAATATTTAAAATTTAATTGACTAAAATTATATTGAATTGATTGCACAATTTAATAATACAAGGTAGAGGAAGGAGGGGAAAGTCGAGACACTAGGGAAGAAGGGAACGAACAAACCCTACAAACAAATACTAAAACCGGGCTCAGACGACTTGCGTATACTTGCCACGCGTCGTGTGAATGGCTTGCCTGTATAACAATTCTACCATTCACACGACAATTGGCAAGTGTAATAAACGTTGGCCAAGTACACGAGTCCCCGGATCTTTATATAAGTTTTGTGTTGACCTTAATTTCAAAAATGTTAGGCAAAATTCAACACTATTAAATTTAGAGGGCGGCATGACGTAGATGCAAATTTTGCGATTGTTACGTCACTGAAAATATTTGAATATATCACTCAGTCGAAAAAAGTTCTTTCGGGATCCACATTTCCCCACTCGTTCCTAAAATTATACGGCAGCTCCATATGAGTTTATATTTATTATTTATTACTTTTAAAATGATGGCTTGTTGTTTCAGGCACGGATTATTTATTATTGATTCGACTATAATTGTGTACTTGCATAATTAATAAGCGAGGGAAAAATTAAAATGGTGTTCCTAATCCCCATAATCACGAACTAAACTATCACCGAAATTGGAAAATAAGAGTAATAGGCCCGGGATGCCAACTTTTAAATTCAATTTGCATGTTTAACTTAATCCAAGTAATGTGTGAACTAAGAGCGGCGATTATTCGTTATTATAGATAATAAGTACTTACTGAAGGCTGCGCCAACAAAGCCTCCAACGTGATTTATATGGTTCAGCAGCTAGTAGGTATGTAGGTCGACATTAATAGCGCGCGAAGCCCATTTTTCCTATTATCCCCATAAAAGTAACAACTTAGAAACTATGCAAAATTTTCATCTAAAACTTTGTTAAACTAAACCGTAGACCCGTCTGAGTGGCGGACTTTCAATTAGCGCAGTTGATTAATGTCTAAAACCTGAAAATGTTGGCTAGACGCTGCAGGAAAACGCCGCGGACTCAGGTGGCAGACGATTAAGCCCTATCAGAGCAGGAACAACAACGATTATATGGGATTAGGTGCTGTCGATCTAACCAGATGCTGCACGCAAATACGGACAGTGACGTGCAGGTAGAATATCGACAGCGCAATCTATGAGACATGAAACTAATTTAACTTAATCAATTTTATAGTATTCATTTATGGGAACGTTCAGAGTGATCAAGGTAAAGAAGTTTTTTAAATTTTTAAACCATTACGCTAGAAGTGTTCAGTATTCACCTGAAGACGACTGGAAATGTTGACCAATTGAAACGTTGTAATAAACATAAATAAACCGTAGTAATTGACGTTTCTGATCACTGTCTAAACTTTTATCTATTTCCAAAAGTCACGCAACTTCCCGAATATTCAAATTTACCAAAATCCGCGCCAATGTATTCGAATACCGTGTTTGCGAACGTTAATATATACATTCTCTATCGGTTTAAAGAATATTCTTAACGGGCGTACAACGGCACAGCCTTATATCAATCACTCTCCCAAAGGGAGTCTCAAGATATGTTTTGACAAGCATAGATTGATTATAATGCTTCGCATATTTATGACATAATGCTTCGCATATTTATGATATAATGCGAGCTTGTTTCTTTTAAATATTGGCAAATGGGTGAGAAAGCTGGGAGAGAATTTTCGCAGAAGCTTTCACAAGATAAACGATAATCAAAGCATTCTGAGCAACTCAAAGATGTAGAGAAAGGGTCGACTATAAAATAACCTATCAAGGACAACAAGTCTTATACAAGGATTAAGTTAAGGTTTCTTGCCATAATAATTAGAGTAAACAATCTCTCAGGAATAAAAATATCTCCCTAGAATGTTTAGCGGCGACCTAAATTTTCCTTTCTGCGACACACTAGGCCAGAAAGTGACAAATACACTAAATTATAACCATCGTCTGAAGCGTAGTCCTGCTGTCTGGCCCAGGAGTTCTTGACATTATGGAAACCGTAGCATAACATTTATAATTGAAATTGTGAGCTCGTGATTAATTTTCGCAGATGATATCGTTCGGTATTAAACTGTTTTATTAAGGTCGACGAAACGAAAATATAATGTAGTATAATATTGTAGGTTTGTTGTCGACAAAATGTATAAAATGTGATGTAGGTAAAGAGTTTGGTAATATAAATTTCATAGAACAATAAAGCAGCCTCTTGCTAACAGTGCTTACTGGTTTCTTAGAGATTATGATAACCGTTTGATTTTTTACTTAATTGAATCGTTAAGCTTTAAATAAGCTTGTTTTGTTGTCGCCACGCAAGCTGTTCAGAATGTGTGATATGTTTGTAATGAATACACAGCGAACACATGAATATAGAATTACTGGAAACCAGCGGCGGCTGGAATGCCTATACGATATCTAAGTTTGTATAAAACGCCAGAATACAGTGTTACTAAATCTTATTACGAACGTTTATTATCTAATTTATTCACCGCATTCTGTTCTAACTACTACGTTCAGGATTGTTCAAGTAGCCATAAACTAATTTTTCATTATGGTTCCTTGATTCACTGAACAGTTCTGTATCTGACGGTGTAGAAACTTGTTATGTAATTTTTTTTAAATGCAATTATGATGAATCTCAAAAAAAGAATATATTAAAAAGAAATATCCTCTCCAAACACCTCTCACGTTCGGTGGTATCCAATGTTCCACGTGCGCCGGTTCTCATCACGTAATATACCCACAGGCATATTAATTTAGGACTTCACGTGGGGCACATGTGAGATTTCAGTAACCCCGCCTCGGGGAATATTAGTTAGCCGGAATATGAGTATTGAGCACATGCATAGTTACGTAAATTGGGCCGACAATGAAATCATAATATATTGTATAACAAACGGTAAATTGTAAAAAATATTCTGAAACAGAAACGAACTATTTGCAACCAGGAGAAGCAAAAATAAAAATTAATAAAGTTCAGCATGCCCATCATCGTTTAAATGTCAAGTGTATTTTCATTTGGATTAATCCATGTCACAAAACTTAATCTTAAATGGTATATTTTGTGTGTGTACATTTCGCTAAACGGCATTAGTAAAGGGAGCAGATCCACAATAAGTTAAATTGTAGGTAAAGTTCCTGCAAAGTCGAGCCCTTTGTTACATTATCGAGTTTATATTGGCGCAACTTAGTTCTCGGTAAAGGTAGGTCACCGTCTAAACATATTACCGTAACTGTGTTGTTAAGATGAAATTACAGAGACTTCCTTAGTTCACTATTATTAAGTTTATTTAGCAGAATGGATCAAATATTTTGGAACTTACCAATTGTGCGAATTTTCTTGAACGGTGTTTCTGCATTTTTTCTAGAGCGATGCAACGAACCCTTGGGAATGGAATCTGGATCAATTCCAGACGACGCCATCAGTGCCAGTTCCTCTTATGTCTCAAATGTCGGTCCTAAAAATGGAAGGTAAGTTGTGTACTTTCAAATTTTAGATTGAATGAGGAGTGCCTATTTTATACATGTGTATGCATTTTTGTGGACAAGCGTGATTTAAAGAGGCCGCATCATATTATCGTTGATTCCAGACCTAACATGAGTGGGATCCCAAGTGCAATATTTTAGTTACGCATTTGAGTACAGTGCACCCAAAAGATTTAAATTTAATTGCATTGCCGCAAATGGATTTAATTATGCGCATTCTAAAGTATTATCAACGCGGGCAATTAACAGATTATATTTTACTTGAATTAATTTATAATAGTACGAGCGTTTTACTTTTGTCACAAAAACAATGAAAAGCTGATCAGCAATATCCGTATGTAACTCAGCAAAACAGTGTATTAGTCATCTGCATTCATATCTACTTATTATTCAGTTGAAGTAGTACACTACAAACACTTTTCACTTAAAATTGTAAAGCAAGAAATTGCTGCCACCAAACATAAAATGGGTATTTTTGGGAATACTTGTATGTACCCAAAGCAGCTTCTCCGAACTAGCTTATTACATAAATAGTTCGTAAAGTTCATAAAATGATGCATTATATTACTGGAAAATTAAATTGGTAAATAAAATCTGTTTTAAATCGAAAACCAAAAATAACTTTTAAAATTATATAATTTAAAACCGGCAAGCAAATACATATATGTATAATAACATTACTATTGTAGTTTATGCGAAATTCATCAATACTATTTGTTTGATATTTCGCAATTATCGGGTATTTTCAAATAGTAAACATTTTGTTTCGTCGAAAAAAATAATACGAATATATTTTAGTTTTGCTGATTAATTAAATTGTATTCGGTTTAACGTATATTTCTCTGTGTTTGCTTAATCGTTTTAAAATGTAATCGTTCTCTGATTATTGAAAAATTACTTTTATCATTTGGTCGATTGTAGAAATATAAGTTACCTTAAATATAACAGACTGAAATCGCTTTGAAAGAGCACCATTCCTCTGCTAATTTTGAATATTTTCATGACATAAATATAAGATTTTATGGGATTTTCATTACCAAATGTAACTTAAGACTATGACAACGCGATATTTAAAATTGAATTTCTTACCGAACGTTCACATAGGTGAGAACCAAATGAGCGGCGGCTATTCGGAGGAAATTACACTTCCTCCTTTCGTTTAAATCCCTTTTCAAAAATACCATAATTTATTGTTATTTTGAGGTAGTAGTTTCCAGAAATCGCGTTCCAAAAATAGTAGGAAACTACTACAGAAAATATAATAAATTATGATTTTAATGGAAATATATTTAAACGACTTTAACTTCATGACATAATGCTTAAAACTGATGTGCTACTCTTATCTTTTAAAGGTATTTACGTATTGACGTATCTTTCCGATTATTGTGACGTTCCTTCTAGCATATTAAAGACAGATATCTTGTGGAAACGTTGAATCGTTGTTAAAAACGTTTTATCAAATTTAGCTAAAACTCCTAACATGATGACCCTTAATAATACACGACGTTTGAACTCGAAAGGGCATAAAAGAACATGACAAGCAAAAAAATATTATATCTCGCAAACTATTAAAGCAATTATATTAAGGCGCCACTCGTGTCTGAGAATAAAATTACACCTGTTTCAATCTTGATGTTCTTTTCTTTACCAGTTTTGTCTAGACTTTAAAAAAAAGTTGCAAAATTTCGAGGGTTGGGTCACGTTCTTTTATTTAAATTCGTATTGTTGGTACTTTCAGCCAGGAGTTCTGACGTTTGGGCGTGTTTCGTTGCCAATCTTGCATGTACACGTCTGGAATGACAAGTCTCATTCAATCTATCCATACAAGATCTAGTTAGATTTCTCTAGTTTTTTTTTTTATTTGGTTTAGTTTGCAAGAGATTTAACTTTTAATGAATGTTTGGTCAATAAAATTACATTGGCATTCTCTATTGAGCAAAAGTTGGTAAGAAATGAACAGCACTGTATATTACATAAAAATATGTTGTTGCCAACTCGATAAACGAAGTATTCGATATTTTTCAGAATATCCAATACAATCTGTGTCGTTGAGCAAGCGAATAATACGAAACAATTAAAGAAGTCTCTTCGGGAGAAAACGAACAAGAATAAACGAAAATTGAAAATTCGAACACACAATAAACCTTGTTTTATTTTCCATTTACTAGATTTAAATAAAACTCTCGTTGTTATGCTGAGATACAGGACGTATCTTCTGTATTTAAATTTTGAATTATAAGGAAATGGATTTTTAGAAATGCTTTTCTCCCTTTTTCACATAAGACTGTTTTAAAACTATACATAGTTAATATAAACTCCGTTGTTATTTCGTTGTGCCGAATCACATAATATCGAAATTCACTAAGTACCGGGTCACCCTGTACACGACGTTGACAATTAAACATGCAAACGCTTTCGTATTGTCTTTGTTTGTATAACAATTTTTCCTGGGCTTTAATTAAAATTATCTCTCTACAAAGGAATTTGATTCGACTGTTATTCAAACTCAATTTGCTTCTACTCGTATTTGGATTTTTACAATTTCGTTTTAGTTTTATTAAAGAGTCTCTGGAGCTCGCGTTGTCGCGTTTATTTCTAAAAAGGCATTTCTACCAATGTTCGATAATGTGCACTGTTTCTCGTAAGCAAGCTGAGAAAATAATATTGTATTTTAATAGTTTCGTAGAATATATTAATTTAAGAGATGAATTTGAATACGATTATTAGTTTTAGAAATAGACGATGTCCCTCCTGCTCTTTCCGCAAACGAATTATATTACAAGATAAACTCTTTATTCATTTAGGTAATCAATAATACATCGCTTTTTGCGCGAATAAGGTTCCCTTATTTTCCAAAAATATCTTTCCCCGCTTCGTTCACTTCATTAAAAAACACCCAGACTAAACAAAGTTTTAATCGAAGATAAAATATAGCACCGTCTGAGTTAGGACCGTCACAAATGTGCGCCTTGCCAAGTTGTACAAAGATGCCGTGATTTAAAGATTTTGTTCTTGATCAGAAATTGGACACATGTTTCGTAAATTAATTCACCATTGTGGTTAATATTATTTTTACAGCGTTTTTTTATTTATAATACATTTTTTACAATAGAAACTATTTAAAATTAAACCAAATAGAACACTGGTGGTATTAGACCAAGGGTGTCCAGTGCAAGCGCGGATCCCCCCCGAGCAAACAATGGAAACACGAAAAATAACGTATATACGTTTTGACTAACGGGACAGCATATTACTTTTCGTTGTATAACTCCCCAACCAAAGTTCTGGAGCCGCCCTTGGTCCCGTGTCTGCTACACTATGCACAATACGTCGTGGAATGGTGCAACTTTCTTTTCACATCCTAATTCCACACAAGAAGCAGAGCCGGCAACTTAACCCAACTCCCAGCATGGCAGTATCATTTGTGACTGTCGATCTCTAGAGGACAATATAAAATATCCCTCTGAAGGCAAATTAAGAATCTCGAACTCATCGAAAGGACGGTTATTTGTTTTAAAAAGTCCCTTAATTAGCCTATAAGTTGTTTAAGAGCCCTTATAAATACTAATTTATATCCCTGAGCATTAGGAGCCTTAATAAGGGTTTTATGAGTGTTTTAAGTGTTTCTTGACTTGTAATTATCATTATTTCGGCCTAAGTTGCTTAAGGAGGGAGTGTGAAAAAATGACGCGTAAAAATTGACGTAAAAGTTCTGTCCCGACGACTTTCCGAAGTTTCTTCGATAACTTTTAAGTTCCTTTTAAAGGAGCTGTCTAAAACTCGTTAGGAAAGTATAGAAACACATTTTTTATACGAAAAAAGTTGATAATTCAATAAATCATCGTCATCGTTAAAAGTAGGCGATGATATCGATACAATAGAAAAGTCGCCATGGCGCGCGCCATGGCCTCGCGAGGCTAGTGCGGAGACGACTATTAATCAGAAAACCAATGAAAACATGTCTCTATAAAAGATTTTCTAAATATTTCATAATTCCTACGCGGAGGCGCGACCTACAAGCATCTTTCGTATACCACACACGACCTTTTTTCGCACATAAACAAAAAACTGAAGCATTATCTCTCCTACTCTAGGTCCTGTTTCGCTAAAAAGCACCCCAATAGGTATATATATTTCCTTAGGTAATGCGTTGTATAGGTCCCGGAGGGCCCTAAGTCCCTGATTTAGGACTGGTCATGAATTTAAACTATTGTACGGCCCTTAGTGCTAAACGCTGGCAACAGGGCAACATTGAGGTCTATAGAGATTTGGGAGGATAAGGGATTTTCGGGACATGGCCTGGATTTAATAAAAATGGCCCTTAAGAGGGTTGATACATAGTTATGTTTGTAGTTGTCCCATTGTTAACGGATTTAAATAAAATAAACTACACGAAGAAAAACATGCGTTTAATAGTATTAGAAATATTACGGCACGGACGTAAAGTTAATTAATATACGCGCCGAGCGGCAGATTTATATTATTATCTCCAACTTGATCAAATTAGGCGTATAATGTGTGTGGTAGAAACTTGAGTAAACCTAGTTAGCGCTGAATATAAAACAAACAGTAAAATTGAGAATAATTCGTTCGGTTAGACCAGAGTGTGGGTGTTAATTAATTTGGGTAGAGCGAATTTAATTTAAATGGGGTTTGTTCGTTACAAGTTTCATAACTTAAAGTGGCATAAAGTAGTTCGTTAAAAAAGTACGTGACGCGACAACTGCCACTGTCATTTATGCCGGGCCGTGGAAAACGTATTCACATATCACGTAAAAATAAATAAAGGAACGTTTTTATAACGAACGTTTCTCACGAACCCATATAGGAAAAGTGGTGACGTAACGGCCTAGTTAAATATTTTGGGACAAATTTTTCTGAGTAATAATACTAAAGCATGCCTCCATAACTATAAATCCGTTTTTATATTCTATAAAAGAGATTTTCTTGGCGTAGAATTTTATTAGGCAACTTTTTATGTCCAACTTCTGAAGTATATTATTCCATCATCATTTTGTCGTAAATTATGTCGTGATCGTCTTATATTTGTCATATTTATTATTAAATTTTTATTTACTCGCTTTTATTGGTATAGAGGTAAAATTCTTTTTATAGACTTTTTTGCAATAAACTTTCTCCCCCACGCATACGATCAAGAACTGAAATTTTCTCTTCAAATAACTTGGAAAGTGATCCAAGAAAAACAGCACGATATTGTTTTAAAAATAAAGAGAATCGTACGCTCTCTGGATCGCCTTTTTAACCTAATGGGAAATGCATGAAAAATATCCGAAGCCCTTTCTTTAAAATTACAACTTCTTGGCTTGTTGTTTCGGACATCGGCCACTTTTTGCCGAAGAATTCCAAGATTTATGGTGCAACAGTGACTGGGCTCGTTTTTTAAATTGATGAAGTCGAATTTCGAAAACGAATCCGTATCCTTTCTTTCACACACTTCGCGCGTCTGGCAAGTTTTCTTGGGGGCCGAATGAAAGTTAGTGAAACTAATTTTTGTTTCGTTGGAACTGTTGAGAGCTTTCACTTTTTGCTTTTAGCAAAAAAGTTTTCCGGATAAATCGTGTATCTGCTTGGGACGTTTGTTTGACCTTTAAAACCGAACAACACATTAAATTATATGGATTTAATATTCGCTCTCTGTCTGTCTGTCTGTCAATCCTATTGCATGCCATTTTCTAGGTTTACAAGAGAGCAAGAATCGGACATGACTCGGATCGAATTATTGCTAATTTTAATACGTTCTCCCTCCCTGATTCCGAAATTGGTTCAATTTGTCATCCAGAAATGCATAAACGGGTGTAACAATCAATGATTAAGCAACAATTAGAGCCTTTATCAATTATCGAGCCTCATTACCATTACGGCAGTAACGTAACATTGAATGCGGCCGTATTAGGGCCCCATAAATACATTAGTATGCTGTTCGTGTTCGACTGAGTTGGAGAGCAAAGTTGAAATATAGAGCCCTACTGACACAAAAGTAACAATATGTGCATGTGCGGTAAATGGAGAGAAGGCTCATCCCTATTGATTGGTGAGCCGTAAATAACGTTAATTTAACTGCGGCAAATTTCGGCAATAACTAACTCATTAACAATAATTCTAAAAATTAACAGAGGAATGAAATGTGATTGGCGACCAGCGTTTATTACTCGAATTAGACTCGTGCATGACCCCGAGTAAGTTGGACGGATTTAATTTGTATGTATTTTTTTCAGACTGCGTGTAGAGCGCGCCGGTGGAGGCTGGTGCCCCAAGCAGCAAATAGAGAAAGGAGTTCGAGAGTATATCCAGATCGACCTACGAGATGTCCACGTCATAACAGGGGTGCAGACCCAGGGGCGCTACGACAGGGGACGGGGGCAGGAATATGTGGAAGAGTACTTGTTGGAGTATTGGAGAAGCGGGTTGGAGGAATGGAAGGAGTATAAGAGATGGGATGGGAAACATGTAAGTACAGAAATTGATGGGTAATAAGGCATGAAAGAGTTATTCTATGAATATCGTCGGAATAATTATTTTACATTTAATCAAAAAGTTATGCAACACCTCGCTCTTGTTGACATCGTGGACACGATATTTTTATAAATGTTTTATCCCATTTTTTCCAATTAAAAGAATGCCATTTCAGCGTCGCCAAATTCACTGCATTTATTTTTTCGAGGTAAAAATTTAATTCAAACAAAACACCTTCATTTTAACTATGCGCTTCAATGCTTTAATCCTGACAGGAAATAAATGGTTAAGTAAACGTAAAAGTATCTTAAGAAAACGAAAACTCTAACTTTAAAATCCACTTAGAAAACACTTTAAGTTAATATTGCGGCCTGGGAAAAATTATGATATGGGATTATTTTTCGGGTGGCAAACCCAACAAGTTCGGAACACGCGTTATAAATTATTAATATAGTGAAAATGTCTGTAAATTAAAACGACAAACGCGGTCGAAATAGTTGAATCGTATATTTTATCGCAAGACGTCTAAGAACCAACAAATAGATCAAATTTAAAATAATATATACCGTACCACGTTCATCTGAGAACAAGTTGGGAATTATTAAAACAATATGAATACCTTGAAATGTAAGAAGAGACAAACGCCTCGAAAATAGTTGAAATTTGTCCGATACATTGCCTAGATGTCGCGAAACGTGTAAGACATTAGTCACAGGTGGGACATGAATAGGAAATAACAAATTCCACGTGGCTCGTCACGTCTCGCTCTTAACAAATGCAAAGTGAAAACGTGAACTATCTTTTAAGCAATAACGCCTAGATTTTAAAGTTTTACTGCCACTCGGATGGGTATTTCCCAGGATGAGATTACCGGAATAAAAATATTATATGAACACGGAGATCCGACGCAGACAAGAAACAGCTTCAAGGGAAATATTTGTATCTGATACAGGTGTCCAGGTACCTATACCTGGCAGCAATTATTAATTTAAATGTTTCCAGGTCAATGCTCCATTTTTTTTTATTTGAAATAGAATTTATAATCATGAACGAACATAAATTTTTCATTCGGGAAAAGTATTCCCTAAACTCTGGAAAATTTAAAAGTTTTCCTAAGAAACTTAAAGTTTAAGTTCTGTTTACCCATTTATTTCTTGTCTACTTTATCGAATAGTGGCAAAAAGATTAATGAGAAGGTGCTTATTTTAGAATAGGAATTTTCAGTTGGAAAGTTTTAAGTAATTCTAAAAGCTTTGGTACTCATTTTTTCAAAAGCTTCAAGATTATCCAGGAATTAGAGAAAATGCGAAATAGAAGGATTCGGTGATTTCACACATTATTTAATATGAAACACTTTCATGATTGTGACGTAACACACTACAGTCACATTTACCGAAATCAAAGAAAATCGACTTCGTCTCGGTGGATAATTTTTTGTGCGCCTCAGGAAGCATTTACTTTTCACACTACACAACAATTTTACTTTTACTTGCTGCGTACCACGCGCAGTATTACTAAAAGGGTCGCAAATAATGACGCAAATAAAATTCAGAAAAGAAAAATTCAAACGAAAAGTTTCGTTGTTATTGCCAATTAAAATGTATCCATACAGAAGTTTGGAAAAAGCTGAAAACTCCGCTGTATTATCGTTATTAGCCAGAGAGTAGGGACATTTAGTTTTCGCGAAACGCTAACATTAACGTCCATTCTTATCGCGGGGTAAGCGAAATTATACATCAGAAAATTTAATGGGTATTAGACGATTGTCTATCATGGAAGGGGCAGAATACACAGTCGATTATTTTTCCATTCATTTAATAGTGCTTGTATTAATCACCTCGTTTCACAGAACATTCATAGTTTGAGTAGGTGAAGTAGTATACGCAAATTAATTGAAAAATTACAAATGACATATGGTTACCGTAAAAATAAGAATCTTGTTAAAATGAAACGAATTACCGTAGATTTTTTTATAGCGTGAGAAAATGAAAACGATTCCTCCGCAAAAACTCCTTTATAGTAATTTTTGCAGCTGGGAAAGGCACTCCACAAAGAAATTGTTTTAAAATCCAGTAAGGGTTTGTTCTAAACCAGACGTGATTGGAAGTAGTGGCGCAATGTAAGAACAAGGCTTCATTAAGGTCGGAAAATTAGAAAATAAAGGAGCGATAAAAATAAAGTGACTGCAGTGATAAAAATTCCATGTTGGCGGGCGCGATTTTCGTATAACTGTTCGGTGTAAGATTAGAAGAACGGAATAAAAATTGGCATGTTACGAAGGGATTAAATAGATTGGCTAGTTGGACATAGGAGCGGCCAGGACAGACTGTCACAGTCTTAGCGACATTATCATAAATAAGCGCTCAGTAGGCTCTTAGACTGTGGGTTAGAATTAGGTTTCTAATATTAAGAGATGTTTTATTTTAATTTTCAATTTCTAGCAAATTGTGCTATCAAAATGTGGGTCAGTGTCGTACCTATTTTTTGTATTTTTCATAACACAAATTTCAGTAAAATTAAAAATTATCCGAAAAAAGACACCCTGTATCTTTCAAACCAACCATCTTCACAACTCAAACAACATCAAACCCTCTATTTGTCTCTTTTTGGGTAAATAATTACGACACGAGCGATGGGACATATTTTTTGAAACGCTCGGTATAAGGACGTACATATATTGATTAAGACCTAAAGATTTAAGAGATATTTTCACTGAAAAGATAAATTAGCGAGATGGCAAAAAGTCTCCGGATAAAGCTTCTAATTAGAACGAGAAGAATATAAAAGTTTTTTATTAAAAAAAAAACTCCAACAATAAACAAATACGTTTTGGAATTACTATTTTAAATTAATTAATTAATTAATTAGAGCCATATTTTTTAATTACGTTCTAGAAAGTTGCTTCTTGTTAAGCAAATTAAAATATATTATCCATATAAAGTATTTAAGAGGCTTACGTTTGTTATAATTATTATTTCCCTGTTTTAATTAAACAACTTTTTTGTACAAAAAAACACGCACAATTATTATTTTTGACATGGCCGGAAAACGAATTAGTAGCGCACATAATATTATACAGGGTGTTATGGAAATGATGTATTATATTTAAACCGACAATTCCTGAGATAAAGACAAATTGAAGAAAAATAAAAATGGCGCTTTCAATTCATTCAGCGGTAAGAGTGACCTGACGTCAAACCAGAAAAATACCTGTGTGGCACTGCGATACATGTAAGCAATCAAGGAATTCTGGCCGGTGTTGTCATATGTACACCTTAAACTGTTTAGACAAAATAAAATAATTTAGACACTTTCCCATTCTGTAATACCTTTTTGTACAATTAATTGAAGAACATTTACGACAGACTATGTTTTAAAAAACCCGAAAAAACATATGGAATAGTAATAGCCATGTACGTCACTAGGTCAAATGCCAATGAGCTCTTGATACCTTACATCGGCTGAGCGAAGCAATTTCATATAGCGCTGGACGCGTGCGTCTGTTAGTTCAAGACCAACCAGGGGCCGGATAAGTTGTGTCTCTCGTCGGTCACCAACACACTCTCAGCGATCCGCTCTGGTTTACGCGTGTATCCTGCCCGCACATAAATAATCTTTGAATATTGTTTTTTTACGCGGTTCTTCTTGACGTCAAATTTCTCGCGTGTAATAAAATCTAATAAATTGTAGTATAATCTGTATTATTCTATTTTCAAAAGCTAACTATCGGTTCTGTTTCACTATTACTGTGTGTACATAAAGTGTTTCCAAGAGTGTTCCCATGAAAAAGAAAAAAAACTGATTGTGTTTGTGCCTGGATTTCCTCGCTCTTTAGGTATAAGGATAAATACAAGTAGGTAGAAAATAATTTATTTTTATAATTTTATATAGAATTTCAGTTTTACAACTTTGGCAACATTGCCATTGGCTCTGGGTGAAAAGAGATACCTTGCGATGTTTAACAAATAATTCGTTTCTATAAATTCATCAATTATTTCATAGTAAACTGGCAATTTGAAACACGAATCCTCCGCTAAACAAAACTTTTGTTCTCCAACAGAGCTGGAGCTAATTTTGAGGCGTTAAGGCCCAATTTTACTAAGTATTTACTTATCCTATTTAGAGGGTATCAATTAGCGTGCCGGTTACGATTTTGCCCTCCATCAAAGGAATTTAATTGCTGTTAAGTGGTCGTGTTTCTGACGAGTGCAAATTTAGACCACTCAGGTGGAACAAAACATTTGTTTGTCTGTGTGTTTGTTTAGTAATTAAGCTCGTGTTTCAAACTTTTACGGTTAAATTGGAAAAAATAATTACCATCCAACGTGAGCGGCTCGGCTAGCGCGAAAACAAGCATTTATGTATTGTTTTGAATTTCTTAAACGCTAAAGGCCTACGGGGGGTGGGGTGTCCCGGTAAATGAATTCTTAAGTAAGAATGAAACAATATTTTATTGCTCAATACATCCCCGAACTTTAGGAACACGCGAGAATGTTGCAAACAGTATCGATCGGTTGAAAAAGATTGCAGAAGATTTATAATGGGGCCGGAATTAACTTGGACTGATGAAGATATATTGCTTTTGGACCGGTTAAGAGCGTGCACGAAACTATGTCTTTTCAGGTTTCTTTTTAAAATTTTAACTTTAATCGATTCGGATCCGGTAAAGGTCTGTAACAGGGCCGCGTTAAGGCATGCTCGTACCCAAGTTATATTGTTTAAAGTTAAGGGGCAAACAAACTTCCATTTTAGCTACCTTTCTTGCCCAATGAATCGGTACGGAAGAAATTTTGGTCTTAATACATTATTTTTCTCTCAAATGTAATGACTATGTAATATAGAGGAACATTACAAATATTTAGAGTCAAGAATTCTATTTATAATTTTAATTAATCTAGAAGAGTGCTCTTCCTGAGTTACTAAGTATATTATTAATATGACAACACGGATGATCTACAGCCTGTGTAGATTGCATATTGAATGTTACTTTTATTGACTTATGGTTTACCGTTTTACATTAACAAGAAACAGCTTTAAACAGGCACCAAAACGCAAGCTAAACTTTTCGCCGTCTTTTAACGAAACTAAGCCGAAACTTAAAATTATTATTTCCCTCAAAAATAAACAGCGACGTTTGTTCGGAAAAGCCAAATCCCGTTGGCGTGTCTCGGACAAACATACGTAACCCGTAGTCGAGGCTATTTTAAGTAATAGAACTTGGAAGGAAGAGGTACACGTAACTTTTATTTATTTGCCAAAAAGGAGACAAAGGTGTCACTCCAAGTTATACGCTATACATTGCCGAAAACAATATCAGCTTTAGCTTAATTTCCAGCAACAAGAAACTGCTCGATGTAGCTATTAGCCCAGGATGTAGCTAATGGCTAAACCTGGCGTATTAATCAACGAACAATATTGTTAGTTGTTGTATGCAGTATATATACAATGCACCCCCGGCCATTATATTACTGGCAAAATTTAACGGGAAGCTTAAGGTGCATTTATCGGCTGTCGCTTAAATATAACAAGTTACTTAATACACAGAGACGGGATTCTTTGCGGCATTTCTGTAGACATCAGTTAATTACATTGTTAGTTTTGTCTGTTTAGGATAATAAGTAATCGTAAAGGCCCTAATTTTAAGAACAATATTAAGATTTAAAAAAATTTTGGATTTATTTATCTATGACGGAGTGGGGCTCTGCAAATGACATCTTTCATACATGAGAAGTTCCTCTAAAAGAAAAACGTTCTCTTTCTGGAAGTTTGCATTCATATCTCCTCAGTTACACAAAGGATGCACAGAAATGTCTTATCATCGTCTTTCAAGCAAAACAATGCTTTAAATAGAACAGGGTCTTGTCGTATTCCGCTGAAATTTCTCGGTATTTTTATTAAAAACAATGGCTGATTTAAGTAGAATCATAATTCGGGGAGGGGATTCCTTTGTCACTAAAATTAAAATTAAATTTTCCGTGGTTGTGGGTTTAACCGTGGACTTCTGGGAAATTGACAGTAAAAGTTTTGCTTTTTGTCTTTAAAAAGGCATGTTTATATTGTAAATTAGAATCGTACACCCCGAGCGGTGCTGAATTATTTCTGCTCCATTATTGTCAACTTGAGAAGTATGAATGCAATAATTTAATGGCTTTTAAATTTAAACTTAATGAATAAAATTAATTGCATACGTTCAATCGTACTGAAATAATGTTTGACAGCGCTTTTTAGTTAAAAAAGTCGTGAACCGATCAGATAGAAAATCAAATTTTTAGCATCGGAGAGAGTCGTCATTTTTTAACACTTAACTTATAATAACGAGATGCCGCCATAAATAATAACTTTCATTATCTAAATAAGTTTTATCATTTCCTCAATTTTGTTTAAAATGAAAATATGTCATGGAATGTCTAAAGTTTACATAAAGACCTGTAAAAGCCTCATTGTTACGACATAAATTGTACATTTAAATGGTAAATGAAAATGTTTGAATAATTCGTTTCGAGACATGAAATATCGCTTCATTTTTATTTTTGTATCATTCGGTATCACGCTCAAAGAGATTCGCTTCTGTTTCTTTAAAATTTGCGTGTATTTTACTAAATTATACAAGGCGTTTCAATGCTCGGTGGTCGAATAACATTATTGTATACTGTTTCTAATAGCGGCAATCTTGGATTGGAATAAATCCGAACAAAAATTACAAACATGATAAATGATATTTTATCTTACTTTAATTTCGTTAGGACGTTGTCTCGATTCATTATTGATTAACTGCGTGTTAATTATAAAATGATTCTATTTCGACTAAGCAGTAAAAATGGCCAAAACTTACACTAATCCGAACAATCGAGCACTTTGGCGTAATTTCTCAGGAGGCAGGTAAAAGTCGATTCAGGAATTTTAAATTAAAAGAAAAATATTGTTCAGAAAGTCAGTCAGCTGCTTTTAATTGGGACATCTTGCCTAATTAAAAAGGGTTTCGGCAATTAAAAAATAGCTCCACGATCAGTAGCGTGCAGAATGCAATACATCCACCTTGTTATTTTAATTAGTATTATTTGTTGCAGATTTTACGCGGGAACAGTGACACAGCTTCTGTGGAAAGTCACAAATTGATGCCAATCATTTTTGCCAGCAAAATCCGTCTTCTCCCGTACAGCATCCATAGAAGAACAGTTTGCCTAAGGATGGAACTGTTAGGATGTTCATATACAGGTAACAACTAAACTGTTAAGCACGCCTAATAAAATTATTAAACACACTGCGAGTGTTCGATGTGATAAATAAGGGACGTCTGCTCTAAAGTCACTGCAAACAAGTAAGTAGTTCTTAGATCTAAAATCATGTTGAAATACTCTAAACTCTCTTACACCGAAACTTTTAATTTTGTCAAGCTAATCTGTTCCTTATCCACTTTGATAAAACTGATTCTTACATCGCACCTTTTGATATTCAAATTGAATGTTTGCCTTGACACGAAACTTTACATATTTTAGCGTTCAGGGGCGTACTGGGATATTTACAGACGATGAAACTATTTTGAGTTGAACTCTGTACATTAAATACCGGGGCTATGCATATTGTTAACCGATGGGTCCCCTCCTGCTTGCCACATATTTATTTAAATCGGATAATTTTATAATATCAGCGATTAGAATCGAATTTTGTTCATAATTGTTTTCTATTTTTTTTTATTTAAAGAGAGAGAAACTGTCGGAACCTGTGTCGGTGTTTCATAGCGTCAAAATGTCCTTTGATTTGCCTAAGAGGCAGACTTCCATGCTAGGCAACCAGTTTAATTAGTTAAAAGGAAGGATATGGCAAAAAAAATAGTCACATTTTAACTATAGGACATGTTCGTTACAGAAAATGAATCGTGCATAAAAATATTGTGTGTGACTGGCAAAGTAATACGCCCCTGATGTTTTCCTTTGGCACGAAACTCTGCATATTTTAGTGTTATTTCACTTACAAAGAGCCCGTTTAATTTAAACCTTGGCGCGGAGTCAATTAATCAAAACTCCTGATGGAGTGTTTGACTAGGTTGCTTTTACAGATGAGTGAAACCGCTAGTTTGGCAACTTCATTATTAAAACTTGGTTTGATTAAATTTGTTAAGTTATACTGAGCGAACACTGTTTCCGGAGCATATATCTTCACACAGTAGAGAATTTTTATGTTAAATTATTGTGTCAACAAGATCTGCAAGTATAAAGAATTGCCAATCGCACACAAGTGAGTTTGAATTCCTGTGATTTTACGATTCAATGTGTATGTATAATAGAATTGGAATGTGATTGTAATTTATAATGTTGCTCCCCGAGCTAAAGAGACGTAATGATAAAAATACACATCGTTCCATTCTTATTATTTCACCGGTACAGAACTTTTATTCATAATTTACGTTGCATGAACTAGCGCACCGCTCATAGATATTACTCAGAAAATGTTCCCTACCATTAAAGCGTCTCATTATCGCGGCAAGGAATAAAACTCCTTATGTGGCGTATAAAAAAAAATCTGCAACGAATCTAGAATTGGATAGTAGTTTAATTTTCAATTTTTCAATATTTTGTGAATAAGGTTTAATAAATCGGTGTCGGTGTATCAAGAGTAGCGCAAAATAAGAAATTCCCGTAACTTAAAAACTTGTTTCTTGTATTTATCTTTTTTTAAGAGCTATAAAATGATACTCTCAAACCCAATTATTTTTCATTCACGTTTAACAAAGGATATATTTTAGTACACGCCAGCAGCATTTTTACGTTTATTCGTTTATTTTCAGAGTTATTAGCGAAACTTGGTTGATAAACTGCATTAGTGCAAAATATACAGTTACAATTTTTATTCTGGAAAAATTATTATCTACATGTATTTCATTAAACAAAGAAGCAAAGTTTGTTGGATAAATTGGCTGAAAAAAATACTTTTCATATTTATTTATCACCTAAAGCCGTCGTTATACGCGAGTTTATAAGTAATAATAAATTCTTTATTGTGATTTAAAATAAAAAATTAAAAATGGCGAAGTTGAAGCTGATGAGCTTCCTCGCTTCGGGTCACTATTTAAGACATATTCAAGTGGTTACTCTCACAGCCTTCCTGCTATTAGACGGGTGGCCCATCGAAAACGTACCGCAAGACATTACATAAGTGGGGGTGTCATCCCCCAAATTAATTTTACTGATAATAAATTAAATCGATTTTGGAATTTTTCGTCACACGGTTTGTTGAAGATTTTGCAATGCCTTTTGCGTCAAAATAACCAAACTTGACATGTTTTTGGATTTTGTCGAACAGTTCTTTCCCACCCCGTATATGGCAGATCAGTAAACATTTTCTTATCCTGAGAATTTATTCGTTGGAAAGTAATTTCCTCGAAATACTCATTATAGTCCGATAATATATGGTAAATTCGGCCTAAATGCCACCCTGTATATAAGAAAATGCACCTATGTTTCACGTCACGTCCGTCCATATGGAGCGGGCACCCGGCCTGCAACAATTGACCGCTGCCAACTATGATTTATCAATACAGCCGCAGTGCAATCTCGACCAAAATGTTGCTGTACCACGGAAAATCCAGGAGAAAAACGCGGATTATTACCGAAGGAGTTTTCGCGGAACTAGTTTCTCCGCGTTACTTGGACTTGCATCTTGACAGGTCCGCAAAAACTCATTAATGGTCTCTAAAAATACGGCATTCGAACAATTAAACGTGTTATATCTCCACAGCGGGGTTACAGTTTGCGGTCCAAATATATCGTTACGGTGTGCCGTTCTTGCATTAACTGCCGAGCTTAAATCTTTGCGGGACGTGATCCCAGTGATTTAAAATTGGCCTCGGACATGATTTCTATTTTGTTTAGTAGATCGGAAAAATTTAGGAGCATAGGTAATACAGAAAAATATAGGACAATAAGGAACTTAAATTTAGGGTTCCAGCACCGGAACAGTTCGGATTGCTACTAAATCCAAAAAGCCCTTGTATAAGAAAATATTCTGAATTTATTCGCACCGCTACATGAAGTGACAATAATTTTGTATGGAAATGGAAACAGCGAGACTAGAAATATCCTGAATGGCAATATTTTATCTAAAGCATATCCCCGGAGTACTAAACGTCAAATATTATAATATTTACTATTTAAGCCACGACATATTTTAACTTTACTAGATTTCAACATTAGCCTTTCAATTTATCCTCACTAATTTGACTAAAAGCTTATTACAATTTTGTCATAATAATTCCAAATATTGGGGTACATTTTCATTAGTTCAAGACGTCTTCCAGATGTTTCTTAATGTCGTACCCCCGAATATTCATTTTGCCCAGGATTATCTCCGTTCTCAAGGTTATGGCGGATAGTTACATAACCAATACTGAAAGCTAGCTATAATAAATTCGCTCACTACAATTACCAAACTTATTTAGCCGATTCTTGCTAAATAATATATCTCTTCTGGGAAACGAAATAGCAAAAGGTGCATAGATAATAAAAAATTGACTTAACAGTGGACATTCGTAACAATTATTAATTGTTAATGATCGGGTTTTGTCAGTCATACTTTATGTCATTATGTCATTGTAAATGTTATAAATGAGACTCAATCGACATCGATCCGACAAAGACGTATATATTGTCAGCATACTCCACCCTTAAGCTGTGAGTCTCCACCCTTAAGCTGGACGAAACCACCGTGTTAAAAATTAGTTTTAAGTTATAGCCGATAAGGAGAGAGATTTACCACCTGACTGATTATTAGGGAAGAACAAGGCAGTTCTTAGAAAATATTAGACTTTGTTATGATTATAGACAGATTATTTGAAGGAGGGACACTTATGCTCCGCTTGTCACTCGGAGTGCATGTCGCTTTCCTCGACGTGTTTTTTGTAATTAACTGGTAAAAAATAATTTTGTTTTGTAAAATTCGTTGTTTTCTTACATATATAATAAAAGTATACACCTAACCGCATAAAAAATGGCAAAGATTTCTTCTCAGCAAATATTTAGAGTGTTCCCCAAATTTTGAATTACCATTGTCGAAGTTTAAAAATATGTGGCGTATTATTATTAATTATCTTAAATCCTTGTCACGCGCACTTTATTAAAGTTACAGTATAGTAATAATAGTTTCTGTTGCCAAAAATATAAATAAATTAAAAAAATAAACAATAAAGTAATTAGTTACCTCGTTATATTATTATATTCCCATTTGGCCGACGACATCATCTTCATTCTTCTATGCAGTTACGCTCTCCATAAGAGACGAACGACGACGATGTTTAGGCAAACTCTTGAAGAGCAGAACCCTCACACACGGCGAACAACCCCCGAACAACGACAGCCCCGCACTCTGTTTTGAGACTCGCTAAGTACCTGAAACAAACAAAAATACTTGTTAGGGACATGTTTGTTCATAACCTTTAAATAAAAGCCATTTTTTCAGTTCATATAGTCTTAAACGTTCGTATGTGTAACTCGAGGGGTTATTTGAACCGGGAGTTTGTCGTCACCAACAAATAAATACTAAACCTGCCCAATAATACAGTAATTTGAAAAACCAATAAAAAAATAATAACAAAAAGAACAGACCCAATTACCCATTTCAGTGTTTCATTGAATAAGTTATAATAGTATACCTTACATCGATACGATAAGCCTTTGAAACCGTTCATTAACTGGAAAAAAAAAACTCTTTTTATTCGAAAAACAACGATACATTTTTGCTTTTTCATTAGGCTTATACGTTGAATTATATATTCGACCTCATTCAGAAGGCAGTTTAAGTTTATTATTACCGACACTTATGGATCATCAATGATAAATGTGAAGTTGTAACATCGAAAATAATAAGGTCGCAAGGGCTTTGTTATTATATTTATTATACGGCTAAAAATAGATTTCTTGTCCAATCGTAGGTATTGCAGAATTATCAGGGTCGATTATCGGTATGGATAGAAAATATGAAAACGAATGAGGTGATTTATTTCCTGTAATTACCTGAAAATGCCTTATACAATAAAAACTAGCGCGGCTTGGGCGGTATTATAGGTCCCCGTCGAGCACTGAATTATCAGGACTATACAAATTTGCTGCCGTTACCTGCTATTCCTGCTTCCATGTGTGCTTGTGCAAGAAGGCTTTAAAGTACCAGAAATGGAATATATTTAAATAATAACTAATTACTATTTATAAACTTCAAGTAAAATCACTGTTTTAGGAACGATACGTTTTTTTCCAATTATTCAGGAAACTTTTTTTTTATTTAAATAGGTATTCCTTCAGCATTAGATTTGTAAATATATATATTTTGCACTAGTGCACTTTATAAAACAAATTTCGCTAATAACTCAAACAAACGAATAACAGTGAAAATGCTGCTTTGTTAAAAGTGAAATAATTGGATTTAAGGCACAGTTTTATAAGAATTATTTTATAGCACGCGAAAAAGTAAAAGAAAAATATTTCCAGCCAGCAAACAGACGTTCTGTATTATTACGATAAAAAAAAACAAATAATGCAATAAATGGGCGCAGGATCGGCTTGAAAATATAGCTATCTAACATATTGATTTATTTTCATTTTGCATTTGTACTTTCGCTCAGCCCGAAAAGATATAAAATTGAGGCAAATTGCGACACAGTTATGTCGTAATTATTGTTGAACGTATTCTTTACAGGTGGTGTCATATCCTATAGCGCTCCGGTCAGCGACAACACCCAAGGACTCTATGACAGCAGCTATGACGGTCATCGATCCCAAGGCATCCTTTTCAATGGTCTCGGCCGACTAATAGATGGTGAAATCGGACTGGATAATTTTAGATTAGACATCGGATATGGAAAGGGTTAGTTTAGGATGAGAATCATTTCGTGTTCGTTTGCATTGATAAAAAATTGATAAAATTTGTTAGGCTTTAATTCGAATTTAAAACATACGAACTCTGGTAGGTAAACACCAACACGGGCACTAAGCTCAGTTAATAAAAACATCCAATGATAGTTTAAAAAGTGGAAGAATAATAATTCATATTTCAATTTTTGTAAATGAAATAAACACATATTTTTTCATTCGCGAATGGACCGAGCCGGTTATTTGTCAATTTTGGTTAAATTTATTATAAATATTGTAGCTGGATATTTAATAAATTGAATGAAAACAAATATTCTGCACGCGCAATGTTTATTATTGTTTGCTTAAAATGGTTTTTATTTTGACTCTAGTTTTTATTTTCGGATTTGAAAGTTATTGATGTGATTTTTAATGCCAAAGTGTAACAAAATTTATAAATGCATAATGTTTAGTACAATAGTAATATACGGAGCCAATCAAATAATATACTCGGTCAAAGAGTTATTTTCAAGTTTTAAACAAATCAATTTGAATCTGTACGAATGGCACGTATAGAGATCTAATATGTAGTTTTAAGTCTTCTTTATTTTAGGCAATGGTTGGATCGTCTGGAAAAATGACTCATTCAGTAACGGACACGTAGAATTGGTTTTTGAATTCGATCAAGTTAGGAATTTTTCATCGGTTCATCTCTACACAAACAACCTGTTTTCCAGAAATGTACAGGTAAATGTAACTCAATCAAAGAACATTCCAATAGAAATAAGGTAACCCACGTTTTATCAATAAAATATCTATTTGTTTCTCTATTAAAAGTCAACAAAACTATCACTCAATGTTATTTTTTTCTGAATTAACAAATTAATATTTAATTTTAAATAATTTATATGAATATTTAAGCGAAACCCAATACAATCGTCATCAATTAATTAAAACAGATCGGCTTAAACTGACCTTTATTTATTAATAATATTGGTCATGAGCTTAATCCCATAATCGACGAATTGGGAAAATAATAATTAATAAATATTTAATCTAAGGAAGGTTTTTTTTTAGAGCTCATTGATCGTCGAAACTACAATCGCAAAGTTAACTGAAACGTAAAGAGATCCTAATTCAAGTGCGCGATGAATCTTTAATACCATTTTTTGTTTATTATTTTTTTTTCTAATATTGACTTCGCCATACACGACATAGCCATTATTTAGTTCGTCCGGCCGTACTTGCCAAAATAATAATAAAAAAAATTAAGGTCCGTCTTTTCTCAAAGAAACATTGGAAAACGCAACGGACCATTTCAAGCCTATAAGCCATCCGTATGCTACGCGAACTTCAAAATAAATTCTTGTTTCTATTTCGAATAACTTTCGGTAATTAGATAGTTCATAACTTTACAATCTAGAACATTCGTCGTGAAACTTATTTGAATAATTTAAGAAGTTTAAATACAAACATTGCATAGTATCGTGAAGTTTTCGCGATAAATTATTTGCAAACAAAATGAAAACTTCTCGTCCGTGGAGAAAGCTTATAATTCTTGGTTAGGTGGATTATTTGAAATATTCTTGAAGAAAATTGCATGAGATTGGAATAGCACGTAATTAATATTGTTACAGTGCGATTGAAAATGTATCTTTTCAGGTGTTTGCGAAGGCCAAGGTCCTCTTCAGCGTCGGCGGGCGATTTTTCAACGGCCCAACTTTATCGTACACCTACATGCCTGACAAAGTACTAGAAAATGCAAGAGATGTATCTATCTCTCTCCACCACAAAGTGGCCCGATTTGTGAAAATTCGACTCTTTTTCGCCGATCAGATGATTATGTTGAGTGAAGTGGTATTCGACTCAGGTGCGAACTAAAACCTCTTATTTCTATTGCACGTGATTCTGCCGTCCGAGAGTGAATGAGGACTATGCGAGAATTAGTATTCTCTGCTAGTTGGCAAAAGTATCTTCAATGTAAATCCTTACGATTCGCTTAAGCTACGTTTTGATGAAAAATTTAAATAACTAGACAAACTAAAACTAGTTTAAAAAACAATTCTCGAAAGAGTTCAATTTGCATCTCTCCTCCGCCGTAATTCCTTTTTAAATTCAAAAAGTTGTCTCTAAACTTATTCGGGCACAGTATTTCTGTATGAAAGAGAAAATATGATTTTCGCCGACCGACGTGGGCCGTATAAAAATGAGTATGGCATGTATAGTGTTTTTGAGGAAAATAAATGCATGCACAAAATGTATTTGTGATGAACTCGGACTCGAACTCGTACACGAAAAAGAGTTTACTTTGTGTGGACTAATTTCTTCCACCTTCGCGTAACCTACGTTAGAGTTGAATGTCTGTTTTTGTTCGCTAAACTTTTATTATAGAAATTACAGCAATTTTCAAACGTTTTTCCATCTTCAAAGCAAAAAATTGCTTTATAATAATTTTTCACATTGTTTGCATTATGCGGGCGCAAAATAGATGATGAATCGCGTTGTTGAACAAATATTTGTTGCATTTTAAAACAGTTTTTCCCCGTTAAAGTGTTTGTTTTGTATTTTTAGGAGGACTAGAAAGTTAGTTAGTTATTAGCAGATGTATTAATTCACACTACAAATCATACCAAGCATTTTATGTCATTGTAATACTATAATTTTTTAGTTTTTATCTACCAGTGCTCCTCTCTGCTCTTCTCTCTCTTGCGCCTGGGTCGGTTGATACTTTGATGCATATTTGATTAAATTGAATTTTATTGTCTTAGTAATTTCTATAGTTTTGTTTAATTAATTATTAATGTCGTATTTTGGGCTATGTCACACAGGCACAGTTTATCTGTGCCTTGAGATAACGGTTATAGTGCAATTTATCTACTAAAGGTTACATTTATTTTTATTGTGTTTTTTTGTGTAAATAAATTGTGTGTGAATTGAATTGAATGAACATGTCAGAAAATGTACAAACGTCAAAAGGAAGATATGAGAAAAGTATAGATATAATTATTATAAGTTCCAGATATGCTAGCTCTCATTTCACTCAGCTCTATTTTCTAAATTGTCACTGACAGCAACAATCATTTATGCGAAAGAGAGAGATATATAGAGTAGTGTTTAAAATGTGACCAGGAACGGTTTGCTGCACAAAGTTGTCCTTTTTCACGACAATGCGTGCGTTCATACAGCAATAATATTGCTCAATAATACATTATTTTAACACAATATGCATAATAAAATATGTACGCCCCATCACATAAACTTAAAATATGAAAAATAGCTTGCAAATTGATACATATCGCCTGACCTTCTATTTACAAGCGGGTAGGTACACATTTAACAATTTTATATCTTATAATCGACTTTGTACAACCAACGATTTAATATAATTATATTCTTGACATTTTCCCACATTAAGAATTTAAATTTGATATTTGCATGTCGGGGAAAAATATATTTTCTTCCACGCTGTTGAAAAAATAAAAGCTCACGGAAACGTGTATTTCCGATAATGCGCAAAGTGTTCACTTTACACAGTAGTAACCACCCTGTAATATAAACAAGACTACTTTGAATTTAACTCGCATACATTTTAGCTACTTTACGTACGAGTCCTTATGTTCCATATATGCTAAAATATGGTTAAAACACTGATGGCGCAAAAAGATACGGCACGTAGTCTTTACATAGGCATATTTCAGCCTTTGTGCCATACACTCCATAAAATATTAATTTTGCTCCATGTCTGACAATGTAGAATTTTAAAACATTGTAATCTGGTTTCGTTTACAACACATTGTGGAAAAAAGGCGGCGATTTACATTTACCGCTCTAGTTAAAATTACATATTTTGAGTCTGTTTCCGATGAAAAATGTTTCATTATTAATTTAATGGTGTGTCGACCTGTAAAGGGTGAGAGAACTTTCTTTCTTGAACACCCGAAATACAATAACTAAACCTGCTACCCTCAAAGTCGACATAAAAATATAAAACTAACTGAAGTTATTTCCTTTTAGTGCCGATTTCTTTGAACGTAACCGAGGAAGACTCCCTGGATTTGCAAGAAAACGAGGTTATCATCACCTCGAATGGAGATAAAATGCTTCGAAGCTTCGAAACAAGTAAGTATTTTAGGGAATTTTTGGCTATTTGGGTGAAATATTACTGCAGCTGAGCTATTGACGTGTTAAAATGGAATATAAGAGAATATAAAGTGGTATTTTAGTTTTTTAAATTAAGTAGCGTTATTTCCTCCATAGAACGTGCGATAAAGAATATCGGGGTCAGTTCAATCGTATCCGAGATACGGGGATTAATCGAATCTTGAGGCCGACGTACTAATTTCTGCAATATATTTTTCAAAGATCAAGTTTTGACTTATTAATAAGACAAATTCATATATTATAAAAAGCCGAAAATTGTGCATTTGGGAACATACCCGTTAACATCGTCGAAACAATAACCCCTAAAATAAAGATTGATGATTTGAGAAACCGCCATTATAATTTTGATTTAGAGCGGTAAACAATGGCCGCGTCATTTAACGAAAACAATGGGCCTTTTTTGCTCTATATACCCCTGTTCATTTTGTGTTATGAAAGACAACGGCCGTTTAAATCATTATTGTCTAAAGTATGACACTTACACATTTTAGGTCTGTGCTACGTTGCCAACTCCATTACACTTCGGAAAGTCAAATAAGTTTTAGTCAAGTTTACCCGGGATCGACTCCTTCCGGAATCTTTTTATATTAGAAATGTATTGAAGGGCCCGCCACTAAATTATCATTCACTTGGCAACATGCAAAATTGTGACCGTCCAGACGTAGACGTTCTTATTGAGTCTACTCTATGTTATTGTTTACATGGGTTTTTTTGCCGTGCCGTTCTTTTGGGGACTTTATTATTATTGAAAATTAAAGGACAAAGCCAGGGGCAAATATTTAGGTAATGTTTTTATTTTCTCTTCCGTTTTTAACCGGCAGGTTTTATCGGGTAAGTATTAAATTAAATTTACTGAATAAATCTGGCCCTAAAATAAATATTAGAAATCATGGGAAATCCGTCCTTTCTTAAGCCGGGCCCAGACGACCGGTGTGCTTGGTAAATATTTGTAATGGCGTATACTTGCCTAATGTGTGAATGGTAAAATTGGCAATACAAGTAAACCCTTCGCACGACCGCGACGCGACGTGGCAAATATAAGCCAGTAATGAGAGCCCGGCTTTAAGCCGATTAAATATTTGTCTAAACAAGAAATATTCACTTTTCAAAATAATTTTAATTTTTATTTAAGACGACAATTTTTTTGATAACCTCCCGTCGGCGTCTACAAACACACAGTGAACAAAAAAAATGAGCTACTGTAAAATTATGAAAAAGTGGCAACGCGTCGCCTGGAAGTCGCAAAACAATAACACTGACGCCGAACTCGGCCAAACAAAAACATTTTTCGCCGATCGGTTTTGCGTAAATTCTAATGGGAAAACTTTTTGTGTTTCTCGCTTTTAATTTCGAAAATTATTCGACGCGGTCGCGGCGGCAAACTTTTATACGTTGTTTTGCCATCAAATGGAAACTACTTTTCCGACGGTTTTAAAGTATTTTTTGTACGGCGGGTTCAAATGGGCTTTTAAATACCTATCCCGTCGATTGTCGGTTTTTACATGGAAACCGTTTTTGTTTTACTTTTTCATTTGCTTCAGTAGATATGAAACTACCTAAACAACGAACGAAAAACCAGTAATATTTCTCGATTGCAAAATTAAGGGAAAATACCAACAGGGATTTTCACATGATTTCTTACTGTGTACATTTCGTTACAGTTGCCGCAAGAAAAAGCGGAGACACCTACGTCGAAATCATAATAGGGGTGCTTACGGCCATAATGTTCCTGCTCTTGGTCGTGTTTCTGGTCATACTGATCATTAACAAGCGGCACAAACTCCAAGGGTCACCTACATTGTTCAGAAACCCATTTGGGGTCAAAATGAATATGAAGGTTTGTATTAAAAGTTGACTTTTTCCATTGTTCATTGGTTGCGACATGGGCCCGAATTTTACTGTTCGATTTTAGGACTTGCTTATGAATTTCTCTTCAAATAGCGGTCAAACAAATGCCGGCCAAAGTGTACCAATCACACCTGTCAGTCGTCCCGACAGTTGCATGGAGACTGCCGCCCCTATGACGTATGAGGAGTACAGATCGTCGCTGGCTGAAAACTATTATGCGACCAGTTATGCTACCCTAAGGTAAGTGAAACGAACAACGCGCTTACTCTCTCAATAAGTGGCAGTAAAGTAATTTTTTTTCAACATTGTAGATGCTCTACGACAATCGAACCACCCCCAGTGGACTCTCCCGAAGATGATGAAGAAGATCTGCCCCCTGAAGTGCCCCCACTACCCGACTCTCCTGACGTAGATACTCCCTCGAATAACCACGCGACTACTACACCCCTCCATTATAGGCGAGTATTTTACTATTCGTAATGTCTTTGTAATAAGGTCGGTTTGTTTCTAAACACATTCTAAAATTTCAGAAGTCTACAAAGTACGCCTACGACGTTAAGTCCCAAGTCCAAAGCTATGAACCTGGCCAGCTATTTTCCAAGAGACGGCGGCGACAGGGGAAAGAAGTTTTATACGGCCCCTAGGGAAAAGCATAGGGTAGGTACCTAAGCATTTTATAATAATTCGTAACATTATCTATCAACATTCGGTGTGTTGCTCAGTTTCTGACGCAACGTACGGGCCGATTTGTAAATAAATAGACTGTCGAGAAAGTCCGAGAAGATATATAATTCGACACACCGACTTATGCACAAAGCCTCCGTCTGTGTATATTTAGATTGCGCCTATTATTTCTTTAAACTTCCCCCGTTGAATTTTCCTTAAATTTTCCCAATTTTCAGTGAAATAAATCACAAAAGGGCCCCAATAAATTAACGGGCATTAGCGCCGGGGATGAGAAATGAAAATTCAACTCTTGGAAATGTTAAGTAATGAAAAATGGCGGGCTAATAATAAATTTTAGCCTTTTCCCTCCCCCTCCTTCTCCTTGAGTAATGCAGCAGTGAAATTTTAACTTCCACACTGGGGCGATTATTTCAGACGATTGATTCGTGATCTGAGGGGGGTGTATTTGGAGCGAAGGGGGCAATTTTGGTCACATAAGTCGATACGTCAAAAAGAAAAGAGAAGTAAAAAAAATTAAAATCCATTAAGTACGTCAAGATAAAATCTTACCTAAGGTCAAAGATAATTCTTCGTCTTTTTTTCCTACAAACATTCCGCTATCTCAACGACGTAAAGTCTTTTAATTTTTGTAAAAAGAAGTTTCACCGTTTTTAGGTTTCCCCACCACTGGTTTGCTGGAACATACTACCAAGTATGGGACAGCCGTATTCGTGTCGAGAAGTGGAACTCGTACCAATTCCGAGATATTCATTACGACCAGTGGAGAAATTAGGCTCGTGTCATGCTGGAGAGGTAATAAAATATTATACTATTTTTGCCCTAACGTAGAAAGTCGAGGTTTGTAAATCGAGGGACATCTGCCACGACAAATCAAGAAAAATGACCCTGTGTTTAAAATAATATTACACCACCATTAACCACTTTTGTAACGACACGCAAAGTACAACAAAACACATCGCGCCGAAATTCCCCATTCTGTGAAGTTGGACAAATTTCGGGGCTGTCGAATATTATCCCTCGAAAATACATGTATTTGGGAGTTTCGAAAGTCACTGGACCCTATAAGTTAACTTTGTTGAAAGTCAGCACAATGGCGCTTTCTTGCAAGTTAAATTGCCTATTGATTTATCACGGTGGATGGGCCCTTTGTGACGAGAGGACTACAGGAAAAAATACGCTTTTTAAGTGATTTTATTGCTGCGAAGGTTTAGGCGAAAGCAAGATATTATCTTTCCTTTAATTTCTTATGTAAATAATACGAATGAAGAGTGTTAAGTCCCAAAACAAATTACTTTGCAATTTTGCATGATATACTTTGTAGCCTTTCCCATAACTTTTTGATAGCCCTGTATATCAAATTTACGTCCTAACCTATTGTTTCAGCTATCTCTGTACGAAACTGAAAATTTAGATGATATTCTACCTGGTGCAGATCGATTAGTAGCAATAAGAACCTCAAATCCAGATAGATTTAAAGGGGATACTGTCGAGGGCCTGAGAGAGATCAGGTTTTTAGCAGGATTTAATGATCCTAATATTTGTAGAGTACTAGGGGTAAGTTTAAAAGTACCTATTTTCTTGTGTAGACCTCAAGAAAGATTAGTTTTATATCCTATTGATCGACTTTTAACTTAACTTGTTAACCTGTACAGAGTGAAAGACCGGGAATGATTTTTTAAAAATATTTTTTAGGTGTGTACGGCCGAGCAACCCCCTTGGGCCATAATAGAATATGGAGAGATGGGAGATCTAGCTCAATATTTACAGTTTTTAGTTAATAGGAACGGCAGTATTAGGCCATCAGAAAATCAACCAATTAGGTACGTCCCATATTTCCTTTTTGATACTCTGCTAGCGGTAACGACCATCACTTACAACATTCATTATTCTCAACATTGCTCGAAAATCGAAAAGCTTCCAACGAAATTCGATTTAAAAACCTTTTAAATCTATCCAGAAATATTTTGCTCCATTAAATGTGTCATCTATTCTATGCTTTGTGCACTCGCAAGAAAGAAAATGTGATTACATTTGATCAATAAACCTACAAATTGATTTACAATACAAAATTTAATTGGCTTGTTCTTACACTTGTCATCGTAAACAGCCAATCGCAGTGCCTCACAACCGTGCATGCACAAATGCATATTACCTCACCAAAATTCTATGAAAATATGTTTAACCCTTTTCGCGTTCCAAAGTTTTAAATTAAGTTTTGTAAAGTTTTTGCAGCAACCCGATGAAACCTTCTTCTGTTTTAGTCTCCAAGTAAACAATAAATAACTGCCTATCGGAGGTTTTTCCTCCGTCCTGGTTAAAATGAAATCCAATAATTTCTAATAAATCGCCGGTGTTTACTGTCAATATAGTAATCTTGTTTAAGGAAAATAAATAGAGGCTGCTGGACGTCGCACATAATGTCAATATTTTTGTCAATTTCGCGACCAAAGTTTCTTTTGGAGCGGGACAAGATTTATTGCCGACTGGGGGGTTTTTATTTACTAAAAGAATGAATTTTAATTTAAGGCGATAAAATAATTTTTCCAAGGTGTTTGCAACGCGACAATAGAGAAATAGAAGAAATTTTACATTCCTATATCAGTAACAATTATCTACACAAAGCCCAATGGGCATCGATATATTTAAAGCTATTGTTTTTTTTTAATATTTTGTTCCAGTACGGGGAGCTTAATATACATGGCGACCCAAATAGCCTCGGGCATGAAATATCTGGAATCGAAGCACGTAGTCCATAAAGATTTAGCTGCGAGGTAAGTAAGGTTTAAAAGCCGTAAGATATGAGGAACGTATTGAAAAGTTTAAATAATCCCTTTGTTTTTTTTTTTAGAAATTGTTTAGTAGGCCGAGGTTATATAGTGAAAATCACCGACATTGCAATGTCAAAACCCCAGTATAGAAAAGAATACGCAGAAATTGGTGGGCGACCCCCAGCACCAATCAGGTGGCTTCCTTGGGAAAGCATTCTTTTAGTGAGTATTTTATTTAAAGACTTTTTGAATATTTTTTTTTAAATCACTTTTTCTGTATTTATTTTTAAAGACACGACCCTATATAGTTAATCTTTTTGCAACTTTTTGATGGAAAATTGCTCCTTACCTTATTGCCATAACATTTATGTATCAGTTCCAGTTGCCCTGTTTCCCCTCGTTTTGTCCAATTTGAACGAAAAAACAAACGGAATTCCGCACGAAAAATCCATAAAATCATATCGGCCTGGCAACCAATCGACTTTAAAAAACCCTTTTGGGAAAAATGTCATCAGGTCGTGGAATCCCGAAACCGCGACGGGATAGGCCTTGCAAAGCAACCAAAGCCGCATCGAAACTTTAAATACACATGTGGATTGCCACGGCATACGTACAGATATCTTGCACCTGAAAAACACTGTTCGATTCGGAAAACATGCGAGAAAGACGTTTTACACTTGGACCAATGCAAATAATGTTGATAAAAAGTTGTCTTTTCGAAGCGACAGCACTGTTTCTGGCCATCTGGATGTAATCTAGGGGTAGCGAGAAATCGAGTAGCGAGAAATCGAAAAATAATTATTTTTTTGATAAAAACAGAACGCGAAGACATAATATTTGCAAAGCTGTTCATTTGTTATCATTCAAATAATTATTATTTTCGCTCAATCTAGGACAATATAGCTATTATAACTATTCGAAAGAAATTTCCGGAAAAATTTGTATCTGATAACTGTCAAAAAATAGGATGTACCATTGACGAGGATCAATAGCAATTTTATTGAAATAATATATTCAACCGGCTCACCACAACCCGATAGACAGCGGTGGTGCATTAATCCCTAACTAAAACTTTAAATGGCAAGGGGGATTTAATGATGATGATGATGGTACATCCATTCTTTCGAATGCCCAAAAATGACGACGCCGCCGTTCCGTTTTCGATGGCTCATTAGCAAAATATCTATGCCTAAATCTCTATACTCGTTATATCGCGACGTGAAGTTTCACTTTTTAAGCTGGCAACTTTTATGAGTGTTTTTACAAAAAGTTCCTCGATCAAAGTTTTATTGAGTGCTGTAAAAACATTGGCAAAAGCACTGATTGAGTTTATGTGAAAAAATATACAATTTTAAATATTGAGTTTGATGTATTCAAATTGTTGTAATGAGATGATCGTAGCAAAAAACATTCGAGGCCTAAAAGGAGAAATTGTACCGGCGGTGGCGCATAAAGAGAAAAAGGTATCCGAACTTCGAAAATTAAATAATTGTATTTTTGGTAGTCATCCTACTCCACGTTTTATATTAAATTTGATCACAAATAGTGGCTAATTCATCGTTTTATTCCTCAGGATAGGTATTCCTGTTATAGTGCTGTGTGGGCCTATGCTGTAACCGTGTGGGAGATTCTGAATTTCTGCTGTGAAAGACCTTTTGCCAATCTGTCGAACGAGAAAGTCATTCAAAACGCCGAGCATATGTATTACGGTGGAGAATTACAGGTAAGGTCGACATTATGTGCATTATCACAGGCCCCATTCTATCACCTTTTTATTAAAATTATTACACCGTTCATTATTCTAGGTACTGCTCAACAGGCCCCCGCACTGCTCTACGGATATCTACGACCTCATGTGCAGCTGTTGGTACCGGGACGACACAGACAGACCGTCATTCAAAACCATTTATTCTTTTTTAAAAAGGATAAACAAAGATTATATTCCCACAGAATAAAGTACAATACGTATAGTAAGAATAGATAAGGGCCTAAAATGATAAACTTTGTTATAGCTATCTGGCATACATAAAGAGACTGCACCCATTCGAGACAATATAATGTATTTCAGTTAGCTCTTGCAAGACTATACAAATATTATTATACAGTGGGTTTTTTTAACGCTCGGACACATTGTCAATTTAATTTGAAGCAACAGTTAATTATTTAAATTGCATTAAAATAAAGGTAAAACTAGATTGAAACATGGAACCTCGACACAACAAAAAAATAGTACAACATCAATTTTCAAACGTCGATATTTCGAAAACCGCCATTTCCAGAGGTTTTAAGTTTTTATCATAGAATTCGAAATCGGTACAATAGTATGTTGGTTGTTCAATTTTAAAAAAATCTTAGATGACGTCATACCTCTAACCCTTATACGTTGCCTTAACAAATCTGAAATTGCTAATTGACATGTCCGAGCGTTTAAAAAAAGCAAAACCATGAATTTAAATCAATTTGTGCAAGACTTTATGAACGCACTATACAAGTATGGCAAAACAAAGTTTGGGTGCGGATATTCATGGCATAATGAGACTCGAAAAGGGTTTTCCGTAGCTGGAATGGGGAATGCGAGTTCTGGGCAACATTGAGTTGTCCCATTCTAGTTGTGAGTTGTGAACATAATGTTCCGCTTATTTACTTACCGCTTACGTAAAATGTGGAGCAAACCACGTAATTTCCCACCCAAACTATCTTCTGCCGGACGTGCATGATAGTAAAATAATGAGACAGCATTGAGCGAGCGGCATGGTTGATAGATAATGTGATAGCGAGAAACATAGAAAAATAGTAATATTAGTACTTGTCCTATCAGCGATGATTTGTTTTTTCTTGTTGAAAACGGCCAATGGGCGATATATTCGCTCAATCTTAGATTTAATACACGTTTTAAACAAACTGCTCAACTGAATTTGATACAAGTTCAGAATGCTCATAAAAAATATCGTATATATCACATTTGCACTGTTTTTAACAACTATGTCCATCATATCAATAATAATTATTTTTATTAGATACACAAATATATTATTTTAAAACCCGCACAATAAGATAAACGAGGTTAGGATGTGGGTTAGGCACATCTCAATTCAAAATTCTACAAATTCAATTTGTCGAAAAAGTTTATCGGACAGACTGATGTTGGTCAAGAAAGTCAAGATTCTAAATAAGCGCACTGGATGTTCGCACGTGCTCCAGCTCTTTCTAATTTATATTCATTATATTATAACAAAGAGAGACAGATAAAAACTCGCCGATTGGTGAGCTGTCAAAAATGGAAACAAAAAAATATAATTTGATAATTTCTACTTTTGTTGACCTCAAAAATAACCTGGAAATTCCACAATTTGTCGAAAGCCCATCAAAAATACCAGATTATTTTCACTTCTCGTTTACGACTAGAGAGAAGAGAAGTTTTAAGCTTAATGTCCGGCAGAATTACCCTAAAACATGTCGATAGCGAAACCCCAAATGTACATTTACCACCTACCCTATGAAGAACGAAGAAAACTATGCCATATTTTGGACCAGCACGATAAATGGGAAGAGCTGGGTCTGAAACAGATGCATTTTGATGAAATCACCATAGACAATTTGAAGAGAGAAGTCTATCGTGGGAATTCCCCATCTAGTGAACTTTTGACGATGTGGGGCCATCAAAATCATACTGTTTTAGGTAAATTTAGCAATTAGTTGTTGAAATAGATGTTTCGGATATTTCTACATAGACCTATTTTACACATTAAATATTTTTTAGAACTCTTCATTCTGCTTAATCGGATGGGGCTCTATCAAGGCATGACTCTACTCAAGAGCTTTGTTGATGACACATACCATGTCCTTATCAAAGAGGACAACCTTATGAATGCAGTGAAAAGACTCCAGATACAAGACAGCAAAGTTCCAGACCAAAATTTTGATAAAGATAGTGTTAAATGTGTTACTAAGCCCCTAAACCTTGAATACAGTAATGAATGTAACGAAACAATGAACTTAAGTCCTAAAAGTGCAGAGAAGCAAGAAACCCCTAAACAGTACAATAACAATCCTCCTAGATCTCCTTTGACTCATCTCAGAAAAGACTCTACAAAGATGTTAACAGCTTGTGTTGCAGAGAGTGCTGGGGCCACACCACAAATACCCTATGAGGAACTCGAGAAAGCCACTGACAATTGGAATTCCAGTAGAATTTTGGGGCAAGGGGGTTTTGGAACTGTGTTTAGAGGTACATAATATTTATTTTGAAAAATTTCTATTAAAGTAAAGCACTCATACTGTTATAGGAATTTGGAAATGTACTCAGGTGGCTATTAAAAGGCTGGAAACAAAGGAGAATACCAGAAAAGACCTGACTGAACAGATTCGGCAATCCGTAACCGAATTGCACTGCTTGAATGCATATCGTCATGACAATATATTACCTTTGTATGGATATAGTATCGGTAAGTGTAATACCCAAATATTTCGAATAAACCCTTGAAATATATTATTTACCAATAATAAATATATTTTTAGGTGGCCAACATCCCTGCTTGATATATCAGTACATGCCTGGTGGTTCACTGGATGGCAGAATACGGACAAGAGGAGCGACGAAAACTCTAAGCTGGCCAACCAGGCTTAATATTGCTATTGGTATGTTGCAAAGGCAACTTTTTTAATCAATCTGATTGACCTTTTCCTTTCAGGCACGGCAAGAGGTCTACAGTTTCTCCATACCACTCTGCACGGCAACAAGCCTCTAATCCATGGAGACATCAAGAGCGCCAACATCCTTTTGGATCCCATGGATCAGCCGCGCATAGGCGATTTTGGCCTTGCCCGTGAAGGTCCCGAGAGACACTATACACACATAAAAGTCAGCCGGATACACGGTACCTTGCCATACTTGCCGGACGAGTTTTTGCGCTCAAAGGAATTCAGTACCAAAATTGATACGTACAGTTTTGGGGTGGTACTTTTCGAGATCGCCACCGCCCTATCGGCCAGCGATAAAAGGTTACCCTCTTTTCTGAAAGAGCACGTGGTGAACTACAGCATGGAGAATATCTTAGACCTTAAAGATAAGAGGGCCGAAGGGTACGACTTTATTTTCAAGGAACTGATCAGGATTGGTAAGTTGTGTGTGGCAAAGAGAGCAAAAGAGAGGCCCGAAATGGTGAGTGTGCTTGTGCTGCTCGAGAAGGTGAGTGAGGGTGAGTCCGAGAGTAGTAATGATACCAGTTCTTGTGAATCAGATTGACAGTAAGTGAGTGGTTGTTGATGAATGAAAACAAGAATGAACTTTGTTTCACCATGTGCTTCCTTAGACATTCTGAGCTATATTTTTAAAATAGTTAAGCTGCTATACTTTCAGGAAATTTATACCGGAGGTAAGAAAAAGAATTGAAATATCATTTGACTTTAATGGCTGTCCCACAGCCATCTTTACCTAAAGAGAGTTGTAGCCCATGCCTACACTTGTAGCAGTGACAACTTGAGGAACAGTGTAGCAGCTTAACTAATTATTCAACTACGCCTATCATCATTACCATTGACAATCATCATATGATTATACTGTATAATATATTATAAGAGAGTATGTATTACTAGCCGACTTAAATTATAGTTAAATGAATTGAATTGTGTACAGAAATAATGTAAGTATTCCGACCAGTATCGGGTACATGCTAAATGATTGTAATTATGAACAATTATTGATAACCAGGGTTGTTAAGTATCAGAAAAATTTAATTTGTAGTTTACGTGTAATAAATGTAATTATTATTGTTTTGATTGGCTGAAAGTGTCAAAAACACAACATATGACCTCTGACTTTATTATTATAAATGAAATAGTAGTTTCTAGTTATTGTTGATGCTTTTCGAATTGAATTAAATAAGAATATTCTAAAAATGAAAGTTGACAGTAGAGTAGACAGAGAGGGAATCATTCAGTTTTAAAAGATGTAGTAAATGCAATAAGATATAATATGTAGTAAGGGGGGAGACCATGTAGCAAATTACATTGACTATCGTAGTGAATTACGTAGTAAATGTTACATTAACAACCCTGTCGATGACGCACTATAATTTCGGTTTATTATTATTTAGATCCCGCGCCCTGTACCAGCACTTAAACTTAAAGTGCACGCCCTGTATAAATAGATTTAGTAAGGAACATAAAGCCCAGTATCGACTAATGTAAAAATGTATTATAGGCGGACTAAATCTACTTAAATATCTTAATGTTTTGTAAATATATCAAAAATTAGGTAATTTTTTATTATAAATCTAGATGGACCAACGAAAAGAATGAAGCTATATCGAACGTAGACTAATTTAGGGATGAAGTATAAATATAGGCGACCTACCACCACTATAGTGACGGGGTTTACAGAAATTATTGTTTTTCATTGGAAAATTGTTCGAAAGTTCAACTAGTACAGTTCGTTTATAGAGAGACTTATGTTTATACAAGCTCTCGTTTTGAGAATTTGTTGTATACAGACTATCCGTCTGTTCCGTGGCACATTCTTGTTTGTATGGTTGTATAACTACAACATTCCGCTGTAAGAATGTTTTTACAAACCAAATTATAAAACTATTCTGTGGAAGTTTTTTTTAAATAGCTGTAAGAACAACGATAGATACAGCAAAATAGTTCTGTAAGCTCATTGCTGTAGAACTTGATTGTTGCCATGGCGTAAATGTAGTAGTTTACAGTTGAACCGGGAACAGTATGATTCACAGCGAGATTATGTCGATCAAATAAGAAGCTCAATTTTTTAATGAAACTTTATGCTAAATATCTTGCAATACGCGGCTGTCAATATTTATACCGGGCCTGTTATAGAAACTCTATTTATGATTCTAAAATAAGATAGATCTTAAGGAACTAGTTTAGTATATCTCGTTAAATAGCCTGCCTACCTGTATAGTATCTCTGTTATATACCTATTTTATACCGTTTTTCTATTTATCGTTTCCTCGTTACCGTTAAGCTTGTGCTATATTTTTTATGTTCAGAAATACTTATTATTGTAAATAACACACACATATCTTATAAAAATTAGTTTTCTACTTATCTGCGCAAATTGTTCATGTTCTGAAATCGACCTACTCTTAACAGTGTATAAATAAATGATCTTTTAAAACATTGTTTCATTATTCCTCGCTAATCAGTGACCTAATTGTCGAGAGACAGGAGCACTGCCGCAGATAAAAGGGGGGTACACCCCACCCCCTTCCAGGAAAGCTTATATATGGGAACAATAAAATTAAATAAATGAAGGTGCCAGTAACCCCTCACCGGATCTATCTACCGCACTGGAGAGAAGGAAGGAATTTTTGATATATTGTTTAGATTTGTAGTTAAAAAGGTTGATCTAAAAAGTCCAACTGTGAAGTATGCCCACCCCAAAGCCATACATACGTCATAGTGACACTTGCCATTAAAATCCTACTAGACTAGGGGCCATCAGGTCCCCCCTACAAAATCATTCTAGTTACGCCCATGTGACCATATACTTAGGGTATTTATGGCAGTAAGTTTTTATTGGAATTTAGCAAAGCATAGTTCTCGAAGCTGGGGCCTCCCCGCACGGCGGGCCCCTTATCGCAGCCGGTAATCCATGGTCGCAGCGAATGCAAATGCAAATTGATGTGACCCGGGAAAAAAGAAAGAATTTACTGAACCTAGACGGCCGCCATAAAAGGTCCATCCAGGCCGAGAGCGTCGCGTCGACATTAAAACAACCTGCGGGTCTATTCTCGAATTTAGGAGAACGATTCTAGCGAGAAAAGTGTTTATTCCTCTCTACAAGGAACGCAGAGCAAGAGAGACACTTCTCTCGATATGATCTTGCTGGTGTTATCAAATGCAAACATTCAGAGTGAGAGCGTCGCGATTGTGTCGAAAACAAGCGGCATTGTTTTTTAGCGAGTCGTAATAGCGTTCAGTTGAAATATATGAATTTTCCTGATAATTCGTGATGCTTTTTCCAGCCTAATTTGCACCTTTCTAAGTAATTATCAAATGTTGAAATGAACATTCTCATGTAGTTGAAAAATCGATCAGGACGGTCTCGTAACTCGAAATATAACTGATGGAATTCTCCATATAGGGGTAGTAGTTCTCTGTTTATACGGTGAATTCCTACTTATTTGTTCTTTCTTCTAAATGAAAAACACGGTGTTTCCATTAACAACATTATACGAACTGCTCACATTTTATAAACTGAGAATGCAAGAGAACAGGGCCGCATGACGCTGCCAGCCTCAACGCCACTCAACCTGGTCACGCCATGTCCAATGTTGTCATATTCGGAATATTTTCCTTTATTTCAAATTAGTAAACTTTACGACGCTCAAAAGGGTTAAAAATGAGACGAGGAACTAGAACAGACAAACGCATATTATTTCTTAAATAAAATATCTTTGTATTTTTTAAAATTTTATAAACAAATTACATCCACATCTTCAATTAAAATAAATGAATAGATTGAGTAAGCCGCAACTTATAAACTAACAATATTGAGCAAAAAAATGTATATTTCGCATTTACTTCTACACATAGGAGTTGATATGTTTCGAAAAGTAACCAAGAGGTTTGTATTGTGGAAAAAATCGCGTTTACTCACGACTGGAGGCAAAACCGTAACAAGAAATTAATTTTTCTACTCTGTCGGTTTGCGCCTACAAGTGGCGAATTAGACTGAAACTCTAGGAAACGCATAAAATGACGGTAATTGTGAAAACAACATTCGCTGGAACCGAATTTAATAATTATAACACTAAAAATTGCATATCCTGTTGAAATCACATCAAAACAATGCAAATTCTTCTCAAGGTTGCATGAAAAATTTAAATAATCACATATCCAAGTCCAATGTGCATTCAGCGAGTGCACACAGACGTAAATAAGTATACCCCTCTCTTTCTATCGCAAAGCTTATTCGGTCTACAAGCCTATCTGATTTATATTTAAGGCCACCGATGAGGTTATTGATCATTGCGAACATGAGAAAATTGTTTCCTATACAGGATGGGTTTGTTTTTGACTCGACGATTAAAAGATAAAACGGTTTCAATCTAGTCCTTCCTTATGTGGTCAGCGTGTGATTTCAAACAGTTTAGTCATTCCTGATGACCACAGTCAACCGATAAGTTTTATCACATTATGCGTTTCCGTACATATGAAATTTCAGTCCAGCCGATAAAGGGGACGCGCTCGCCAATATTCCGTTGCTTGTTCGTTTTGTCCTAAAAGCGGCTAAGGACCAAGAAACGAACTGGCGAATGCGTCACCAGGCAAATATTCTAAAATGTACTCGAAAAACATCTTTAACGCAGTTAAACTTTGACAAATTTAATAATTAAGGTACACACACGCACGCTCCCTTAATTCCCTGTGTAAATAAACATTCCTAATCAGTCAAGCGGCAAAGCACCCTTACTTATGTCATCGAAAAATTAAGAACTTCCGTACAATCGAAGACATAAGTAATGTCGTCGCTCTGACCAACAAATTTCGCCTATTCTCTCACCAAAATTGAACTAACCTCACTTTTTAAATGACACAAACGAACTTAATACTAGTAAGCGCATTCAAAGCACATATTAAAGCTTCACTTCATCCATAACAATTACTCGCTAACATTCAATCGGAGTTTAAACCAAAAAGTGAGGTCTGCAAAGTACAATAAAAAAAAATGTCCTACACGACACCTACAACTTATACAGGGTTTGTCAACCAATACGCCATACGTTGCAAATTGCGAGGCATCAACCCTGTATATGGAAAAATTCACCGGTTTAAAAATAAAACCGAGCGGTTTTTCCGAAATATCCCTTCAGCGGCGTTCTAAGCTCTAAAACAGTGTATTATGTACAAAATTATATTAATAAGTTCTTTTTTCTCGCAAAAAATTCAGTCTTCAGCAAAAGGTGTTTATATTTTGGTTATACCAAATGTATAAATTGACATTAAAACGGGGGGGAGCTTAACAGTGACTAATCAAAGCTATATCTTTCTTGTGTATGTATAAATCACATAAGTCCATTTCAATCTATGTTATTTATGGGATTGAATGAATTTGAGTGAAATAAAACCGAAAGAGTTTGTCGATCAATTGTAGTAAAGGTTGCCTCTGTTAAACCACCCCGTCTCTGTCTTGATATAAAAACACCTTAAAAGTTTTGTTTTCCCATCACACTCCCCATAGAACATTCAAATTAACCAAAACATCCCAGGACGCAACCAAAAACAAACACTCGTAACATTTTAAACCGGAAATAATCGACCAAAGCCCTTGTACATGTATAGCCTGTTTCGCCAAACAATGGAATTTAATTTTTTCCAATAACCCCTTGAACGAATCGAACATATTCCCAAACTGTGACTAGTTTAAAAAGCATAAATTTATCAAAACCTTTTACGTATCGGACATAGTCCTTTTTAATTTGGCACGAGAACTGACATTTATGTAAACGTCAGAGTTATTCTTGGCAGCGAACAGACTATACGCGACGACCACCGCCCATTATAGCCGATCTAAAACGATCGCACACAATAGTCAATCACATAGGGATTATATTCGTACATAACCTACAAATTTGGGCACATTTTTAAAATGCAATGAAATAAACAGAAAAATAAATAAATATCTCTTTCTACTGGAGTCTTCATTCAATTGTTATTAGGTGAGGTCTGACAAAGCGTCTGCACGATGCTGTCAAACTCGTTGAGGTCACTTTCGAAGGTCTCGAGCTGCTTTTGGAGGTCGGTCACCTCGATGGGGGGCACGTCCTTAAAGGTTTCCAATAAGGGTGCTTGTTGCCACTCGCGGAAAAATTTGGTAAGTTCGAATTTTTCCCCTGAAGGTTTGGCGAAGGGCGTTTTCTGAAAACAACGGAAAAATATGGTCAGTTTTTTTAAGTATAAGGTATACAGGACAGTCCAACTTTCGCAGGTGTGTTCGCATTCTGACTAACATCACCTGCATATTTGAACGCCCCTGTACGTGTACATTTGGAGTATTATTGCCCAATTTCATTATATTATTCACCACAAAAGCGTAAAAAGCTTTGCAAAATTTATTTTATTACACCCATTAATTTGGATTCGTTAGTAAGGATTTGGCAAAAACACAAAGAATATGATCGTTTTATGCTATTTTTGGTTTGTTCTGGTTAAAACTACGTTGTTGATTCACAAAGAAAATAGAAATAATGTTCGGCATTATATACCAGAATTCTATGGCACGGCTCCGCCAAACTTATCTAATGCATTGACAATAACAATAAAATATCACAACATTCCGCTGTTGTTGTTGTTGTTAATAATAATTACTTTATAAAAAGTGCATTTTCTAACGATAGCTTGATAGTTGTGTTATTATTAGACATATACACAATACAATTGAAAATGTTGTAAACACATTTAGGTAATTGCGTAATTAATTTAATACCGCCCAGGCGCCACAAGTATTAGTTATCTATAAAAGTTCGCTGAAGTGAAATTACGATTGTTTTCGGTAATGTATGACAATGGAGCAACTACTTTAAAAATGTTCTATCATTTAAAATCCCCTATCACGCTTATCGATAATAATTATCAGCCTTTCGAAATAAAAATTCAGGACAATTTAGTCAATAATATCTGCTGTTATTGTTTTTAGAAATGCAATAAATCTGTGATTTTTAGAACAAACACAATAGGGCAAGTGGGAATTGAACAAGCGCTATAATCGGTCTGTACCAGGCGATGCCGCAAATATCTTGGACGAATCACTTCACGAATAGCCCGATTGCCATTAGGGCACACCTGGTCTATAATATAACCTCCAATCAATGACATAGGTACCACACAATAATTCACCATTTTGCCATAATAAATTCATGTGACAAGACTTCCTTGGCATATTACTATCATTGCGGCTCCCTTCTTTTGTTTACTACCAAGATCTATTTTGGGTTCAATTATCGCAAATCAAGATAAATTTATTTCCCAATTTTTATTTGGCATTATAAAATGGCAAGGTCAATTAAACGAAACAAAAATGAAATAATGGCGGCTTTGCAAATGGAGAAAGAAGGTCAAAAAACACATTAATTTTGAGAAACTGGTCTTGTAAGAAAGAAGGTTATGTTCATACAGCGAGTATACGAGCGTCTCGCTAATATACGTTATTTTTTGTTCCTTTGGCTAGTCCTTTATGTATTACAGGGGTGGAATAATGGTTTTCATTCCAAGTTTTAGTTCCCAATCGGATTTTTCGAATACGAAACCATCAATGTTTCTATTGTTTATGTTGTTAGTCACCCTGGAGGCCTCAGTTATACAAATAATGGAATTTTTCCGATAGGTCGCCGACCCCCCAACAAAACTATTCGGGACGACACCTCAAGTTGTTTATTTAATAATGCGTTATTTATCATAATCACAGGAATGTTTTTATAAATAAAATTGTATAATTTTTTCACAATTTTAAGTGATAAATCCATTCTAAAGGTCACGAACTATACCTAAATGACGCAATTATCTAAAAAACACCCGTCTTGATCACAGATATAAAAAAATAAAACCAATTTTTTAATATCTAATTTAAAGTTTGCGAATGTTGTCAATAAAATCCCTAAATTATTTAAAAACACTAAACGTACTAATTTAAATAGATTTATTCAAGGGAAACTATAATTGTATTATAGTTAAAATCCAAGTGGTCCCCTTTACTTCTCTCTCCTTAGCTGGGCCCTCGTCAGCGTAATTGAGCACCCATATAAGTCACCAATCCCATAAATCTCAGTATCAGGGTTCCTGGGGGACTTATTGTTGATAACACAAATCAAAATCTTTATAGTTTTTGCGCACCCTGTACAATAGAATCAACAGCCACAACTTTCGAACAATTCCAAACAATAACGGAAATGCAAAATGGGAAAAAAAAATTATAAGAAATAGTCGGTGTCAAACCCTGTCGAGATCCTACAAAAATCCAAAAAAAAACACACACCGAATGGTTACCACAATTTAAGGGATTCATCAGAAAATACAGAATTAATCAGACTGTGGGAAAAATGTCCTCACATGACCTTGCCACAAATAAAACCAAAAATAAAAATGCCAATTTCACCAACAACACGTGATGTGCTGTTTTTAAAGTTATATTTGAAGTCGACCTTGAACTTGTTTATAACAAATTTAGATCTTATTACGTAAATGATTTTTTTCAAGTCAGGATAGGAGAGAAATTATTATTGTTAACGCGAAGGCTTGGAAATTTCCTATTTTTGTTTCAATTTCAACCAATGAGAAGTCGACAATTATTTTAATCGATGAAAAGCTACGTAATTCGATTGAACGGCGCATACGTGTCTGTAGCAAAGGAACACGAACAAATGTTTTCCTGGACCTCTGAATCTATTACATATTTGCAAAATTATGTAATATTGACGTTCTTGCATGCGATGTAACAATAAACTTGGAGAGTCCATTTGGCACAGTTTTAAGAATAAATCCCTTTAGTGAATCCGTCTGTACCAATTTTTGTATGTAATTAATTCATCAAATAACTGAACTAGATTGTTTATAATATCTATCGATAGTTGAGTTGAGTTGAGTCAATACCTACTAACTAAAAAAAAAATCATTTGGATACATATTTTTACGAAAGTTAATCGATGATTTGTTGCAAAAACGGATGTCTATAGAAATTTTAATTATTATTTTCGGTTGGGTTTGTTATACGTAAAATTATTAATTTGCTAACAATGATATAACGAGCAACATAACAAAATGACGGTGATATTTGGTTTAAACATAAAAAATCAACCGTACAAAGGTTAAACCAACAAAAATTGTTGTTAAGCAATTTTGCCATTATAAGACCTTGCATAATTTTTAGCATAACATAAAACATACAGGGGCGTATCAACGTTAGCAAGCGCGTCTGTTTTCTTGTGTGGGGCAAAAATCTCAAAGAAATATGTTTACGTAAATAAAATAAAGACAGCGATCTGACAAGACCTGCCAACTGATATGTTTTTATTAAGCGTTCAGCAGGAATTGTGAGATCGCATATCATAAAACCTCCTGCTGCCACCCCCGCCAGACGAGAAGCTACTGGTTAATTTTAACAAATAAATAAATTTGCAAAAAAGACACACTTGCAATGATATAACCTCGAAGTGATTCCTCGAAACGTCTCAGAAACAAACGATTGCTTGTAGAATATGCATATTAATGTTAAATACATAACAAGGCGACGTAATGATAGCTATAATTAACCAATGTTGAAAAAATCTAATGAGATAATAATTATCCTATAAATATGGTTTATTTTCGAGGTATTGTTTTTTTTTTCTATTAGTGTTTAAGCACAACAAAACATGCAGAAGAAGCAAAATCAGCCAAAAAGAAAATTACCAAGTCTACCATGATAAAGTCGTCGCCCGTGGAAACCATAGACACCTCCTGCGTTGTCAAGTTTCCATTTTTCTCGTTCTTATCGCTCTCGTTTTTCTGCTGGGTTGCCACGTCGTCCATTTCGACGTTCTTCCCGCTCAATCTGTCATTTTCCGGTGACGTTGCCAAGCTTTGCGGCTCGCTGTCCACTTGGTGGTCGTTTAGGGAAATCCTATCGGCGAAAAATGTGCAGAAAGGGAGGTCCAGCTGGGGTTCTTCAAAATGTTTCTTCTTTCTGTCGGCGAATGCGCCGATTTTCATTGTTTCGGAGAGAGACGATGTGCGATCATCACTAAAATAAAAGAGATAACGATATTTAACCATTGTTATTAATGTACGACATCTGTTTAGTTAAAATGGTATTACCACACATAACTTGGCAGCTTATACCTAGCAACAAAAATTACATATTGTTGGAGTATAATACAGACTGTTTGGAAATAATTAATAATTATTACAATATATGGGGTGTCCTAGAGAAAGAAACTAAATAATTTCAAACTTTCCAAATTCATACATTTGCCGATGGACTAACTCCCGAATTTAAAAATATTTCAAAACGTCGAGAAATTTGCTCATTTTTCAATTTAAATTAAATTTTATCAACTTCATTGTTTTCTCTCTGTATTGAGTATTGTTAAATTCCTTCTATTGTTCACAGTGCATATACACGTTCAGCAATGCAATAGCTTGTGACGGGCAATAAACAAACATGATCCATAAATAGAACACAATACACGAATTAAAAAACACTGATAGTGATAATTCAACCTTTAGTTGTAATACTATCTAATTAAAAACAATTGACACTGACTTGGAAGAGGGTAGAAAAATCGTTGGAGAAACATTTGAAAATTGCGCTGCTGCTGTAGGAAAACAATTGTTCGTCATTACCAATAATTACGATGACCAGTCAGTTGTAGAAACCAAATGATTAAATGTTCATTAAACATTCTTTTCTAATTGGTAATTCCAGTGCTTGCGGTTTTTATTGCATTATCAAATGGTATTTAAGGAATATTCAACGTCTAGAGGAGCAACTGACGTGAATAAAACGATGATTGCTCGCATTTCGAATCCGTGCGGAGATAAAGAGTTTGGCTGGTTTGAGTTTATCTCACTCTAATTATAAGATTGCATATGCGAATGGGTAAATTGTTATGTTTATGTCAGTTTGCAAGGGACCCGCGAGAGTATCGCGAAATATTCAGTTACTTGATAATATTTTTGTTCCAAAATAAAAATTTGGCCCCCGTAATATTTAGCTCACATTGTATGCTTCGATTTCTACGCTAAAACATTCACTATCTGGTTGTAGTCGGAGCACCAGCGCGTAGGACTAATCAAACAAGTGGTTTCTAAATCACCGTGTTTACCGGTAAAGAAATCCGTTAACAAACGTTGAAATTCCAATGTCGTCGGCAATAGTGGGCCGAACAGATCTTTCCTTTTCTTTCGCAATCGACCATTGTTTATAACAAGTAAGAAAATATTCTGGTAAATCCCAAGAATTATTTAACCGAAGGAAAATCCGTTACCTTGGGTATTGGGGATTGGGTATAGGTAATGTAAAAAGGTCCAAGTTTAACGGGTTACTAAATTTCAGAGAGCTAAATCGAAAATATCCTACAAGCCACAAATCAGTAATAAATATAAAAAAACTATACATTGTTGTGAAGCCCAAAGTACACTCAATCAATTAAAAATAATACCACCTAGTGGGATTATCTTATGATATTTTTTTAAATTAAAAACATGATAAAAAACAGCTCTAAAAACAAATATAGTATATTGATAACGATAACCTTTATTATTAATTAGCCAGCTACTTATTTGTAAATTTATTTAAAATGAAGGAAATAATTGCTAGTTATTAATTAATAATAATAGCCTTTAAAAAAATCAATCAACTTTTACTATTAAAAAACGAATGTCCGCCAAACCCAGGGTGCCAAGGTCATTTCACGTACATACGACCTTTCTATACCACTAACAATAATTGTTCTACGCTGGATAACAAATGAATGGTTTTACTGTCTCCTTTTATTCTATTTATAGCCTCACTCACCTTTACAATATATACTATGTTATTAATTTATAATACCTAGGTATTTATCAGATTTCACATATTCGTCTTAGAGCGAGCCCATCACTGCGTTCAAAAGAGGACCAATCGAGTAGAAATTGGCATGCGGGTACCCTCTTTTGAATTTACGGATAATTGGGTATAATTCACAACGATGGACAAATTATTCATATCTTCATTAATAGTCCTTTGAGCCGGATAAAGCAATCGCATTTATGCATCACCATTCGCCTAGTCGACCTTCAGGACGTACGTCTTAGCTAACCCGAACGTATTTAAAACGTAAGCCGTGGCCACCGTTGATTGGACGAACAGCCCGCAGCCCGACGTTCAACAGTTTCCGCCGAGCCTTCCAGATTGTATTTATTTAGATCGCTGTCGCCGTTTGGCATTTTCACGTTAACGTTATCGTGATCAACGTTGACGGAAAGCTAGTCGTTACGTTTAAAGCGATAACAAGAGGCGATAGAGGCCTAGTAAAATATGTGGGATTGCATGGAATGCAGTGTGGACATAGTTAAGTGTATTTTGCATTCTTTTTTGGCGCAGTACGAGGTGTAGTGTTCATATTCCGTCACGTATAACCGGTTTAAATCCGAGTTACTCATAATGGTTATCTCAGCGATAAGGCTTAGATGAAGGGTCACCAGCGGTCAGTTCGCGATTTCATGTCGTCATGTTAATGGTACACTTTCCCAAAATGTTTCAATAAAAATAAATTTTAATTTGGAAAAGTGTGTTTGTCACGGCTCTTTTTCTCAAAGACAGTTTGACCCAAAAGAGTTGAAATTGGGCACGGTTATATTGATGACTCGATAATTACAAAGGATCTTGAATATGTGAAAATATCATAAACTCAATAGTTTTGTAAAGCACATTTCGAACTTTCTGATAAAGTCTAACGTTCATGTTTATTTCAGTATCTATTTTTTGTCGTTAAAGTCTATGACGTCTGGAATTTAAATTGTTATTAAAAGCACACTATTTATTTATAATTGTTCATGTTATAGAAAACGAGCACTGAGCATAATAATCCTGGAACTTTATTAATTTATAGCAATCGCTTTCGTCAAATAAATGCACAGGTATAAATTTTGATATTTGTGCTACGATATAAAAATTTGGAAGAATTGCATTTTTTCAGAAACCCTCGTAGTTGACATTAGAAGTGAACTAAAAGGTCAGTTTTCGAAGACCAAAGAAATTATATTTTTTGTTACTGGGTGCATTTTACCAACAATCCAAGTTGCACGTGACATTAAATAAACTTTCTTCCAGATAATGTGAAATTCCCGCCTCAGTATTCAGTATTAGCTTGACATTTTGCTTCCAATTTTTTTGTGAAACTTATATAAAAACTCGTGACGAACCCTGTTCGTAATGCACACAAAGTTGTTTACCGCTTAAACAGGTTATTTCTGTCAATTAAATAATCGACTACAACAAAATAAGAAAATTAATTATTAAGGAAAGGTTATTCCGTAGCGGGGCATAACTTTTAATTTCGTATCCTGATCGATCTTCATTAGAAAAAAAATTCTTTTCTAAGCTGCCAAGGTTGCCTGTTTGTCAGTTTTTTAATTTATTAATTACCTAAATAAGTGTACGGTTTTTTTTTTAGAACGGCATGTCCCATATTCGCTGATTGGTTTCTTGACCCGAATTTTTTTCAGTGCCAAGCGCCACTGATGTTAGTGAACTGGACAATGTATTTCGGTTGGTGTGGGTATTTTTGCAATTGGTTTTTGGCAAAGTCAATTTTTGATAACATTTTCTAATTTTAACGAAAACTAACTATTATTATTATTAACCCATGGATTTAGATATTATCTGTGTTTGTTTTCCGAGAAAGATATTTTTAAATTATCTTCTAAAATAACAATTTGGCGTAATAGTCATGTCATAACTATTGATATGATTAAGCGTACAGATAAACCAAAAATAGTATCAGAAAACAGCAAGAGTCGGAATAGACAACAAAGTTCCCAAACTTCCAAGGCGGACTAGTCGTTTTTAGTTTATTTACTGGGATAATATATTTTCACGTATTCGTTTACTCCTCTAGTCCGACCCTGAATAGCTAAAAATTCAGATCGCCCTTATCTACCTACCGTTGCCGAGGCCAGTAAACCTCGCAAATTTTTTCTACCTTTTCAAGACCCAGATTCATATTAATTAGTACCTGTAGAATGGTAATATCACCGCAAAACAACAACAATTAGTATTATGTGCTAATTTTTGCAAATAATACAACAATACGTAATCTGTACTAACCGGAAGAGATACCTCACCCTGGTGCCGACCATGTTTGCCCTTTTAAACGTAATTTTGATCGAAATAGGAGCGAGCCCTCTATCAGGTCCCACGGAGTAAACTTCTTAAAAATCGAATAAAAGTCACCATCAAAATCAATGCACGGTTTATTTTTTTAATTACGTGAATTCTCCTTGTTCCCAGGAAAAATATAGCTCGGCCGTCACTGTTGCTCTGTCCAATCGAAAGGGACTTTCTACCAACCAAAGCTGGAACTTCGACCAAGGGACGACCAGACGGTACACGTAATCCCGGGTTTCTATGGCAACGGTACGTACACGGCGCCAATGACAGGGACACGCGGTGACTCGAGCTTAACTGACTTACGTACGTTGAGTACAACATGGCACGGACTTTGCGCGCGGCGAAAATAAACTGTGAAAACAACTGATTGGAATGAGGAGTTTTAACGCTTCGAATGAATCCTTTTTTTTTTCAAGCACTATAGGAAAAATCCTTTAGGGCACTCGTGGTGCGTGTGCGGCAAAAAGAGATTCACGTTGATTTTGAATCGTTGGCTCCAGATGAAAGAATTCTTATATAATGAAGTTCGAGGAGTACTAAGCTTATCCACATATGGATGGGCGGCAGGGGTTCGTCATGTATTTCTGCTATTCGTCGCTCTGGGCGGAATTAAGAGGGCAAGGTCAGCTGAGCACTTTCCATGAAAATATCAGGTAAAAGAGAGTCTAATCCCCAACCTGTCTTCGATGTTCTAGGCTGTCGAGGTTCTTCGTCAGTTCGTGGTCTCCGATCAGACGAATGGCCATCCTTTCGATGGAATCCAGTAGTCGAAGAGTATGTTTGGGTGCAGAGCTCCAGACATGAGAGCAGTACTCTAGTGATGGTCGAATCTGGGCTTTGTATAGTGTCAAAAGTTGTTGCGGTGTGTACAACTTTCTGGTTCGGAAGAGTACACCAAGTTTCTGAGATGCTATCTTGGCGATTGCCACAACGTGGTTATGCCAAGACATATTTCCTCCCAGATTGACGCCAGCAAATTAATAGATGAAGCCAGTGGGATTGCGCGTCCTGCCATGACTATATCCGGTTCTGTAATGTTAACCATTTTAGAGAAAACTGCTGCCTGGGTTTTTTTAGCGTTAAATTCGACTTGGTTACTGTCACCCCAAGCCAGAATTTCTTCCAGGTCATTGTTGAGGCGTGATACTTCATGCTGTCTGCTAAGATGTGCGTCGGCAGCCGATGTTTGTGCATTCAAAGAGAAAGATGAGATAAGTAAAACGAAAAGAAATATTACAAAAAAGCAACCGAAGGTACTGATAGGAAATTTAATACTTTTGTTCTCAAAGGGAATGTCATTTCTACACATCCCTGAATCTTTTCACATTTCACCGACTAAATTAGCGTACGAGATACAGGGCTGGTATGACGATGTTCTGTAAACAATGCCATCCGCTTTGAAGTGTTCCGCTGCCAACACATTCATATGTGTTGGCAGCGGAACACTTACAACGCGAATTCAAGTCGCACGTTCGATTCTTTACAGGCCCTTGCAAAAACTCTTTACGATTACAAGCAAATGTTTGACGTCACTAAGTTATATCTGGTAATATTATTATTCATGCATGATTAAGGTTGGCAGCACTGGCTGTTTTAAGGTAGGTTAAGTACTTGTCCTATATTTGATATTAGAAAATGGTAAGTATTTTAATATGTCCAATATAGCTATTCCGAATTATAAGGAGACAAAGAAAGGCGATAGAACGACGACACGACAATTGCGTCAATAATTCATCGGCGTGAAACAATAGATGGGCGAGCCAGAAATAGCCAGACAGAATTTTTATAAAGGTAATTGGTTGTAGGATCATCATATACGCGTTGGGAATGCAGACAGACCGATATTATACGAGTGTACAAAATTAGTATGGCATGAAGGTATCCAGGAAAAAAAAAGAACGTGGGTTGTGTTGAATTTATCACAACTGTGTGGGGTGGCTGGCCAAGTGTAGGTACGCCTATTCAATCGATACGTTATCACTTGATTCTACATGGAATAAATAAGAGGACGTCATAGCAATAAAAACAATTGCAGGAAATCAAAGGGACTGACTAGACACATCCTTAATGAAATGAAACCAAGATTGGCATTTCAAAACAAAATGGTAAACATGTTCATCAATTTATCATCGTATCATTACTAAGGAATTTTTTTATGGAAGTTAGTAACATAATATGTAGGATGTTAGGTAATGTGGCATTTAAATGGACACTGCAAAACAGACTAAAAATGGCAGAGGAATGTTAGAGACTATACAAATGTTGTGAATACTTTCAACAATATAGGGGATGCAAGTAAAGAAAAAAAACCTCGATTATTCCCGATTTTCAATACGCAAGCTTTTAAGTCTTCAAGTTTAACAGTGGTCAAATTGGGTGAGCAGGACGGCCAAATTAAAACAACACTAATTTATGTGGAGGTGTGATATTTGAATAATTATAATGTTATCATATAAGCCCACTTACCGTAGGTACGTGAAAAACGGAGATAAAATACTTTATCTAAGGCAAACAGTACAATGTTCAAATTTTTGTAAATGATAATAATTCAAAGGTGCTGGTTTAAGAAATTTGCTCTGTTTGTGTATATTTTGTAGTCACGTGATTTTCATATATACACACACATCACCACCTCATTTATAATCCTTTATTATTTTTGATGGATTAGATCTATCTCTGTGATAGTATATACATATACACATTTACACGGTACCTTTTCTACAGTCGGCAATTCTAATAAACATTGAAAGGCATAAAGAGCTGGCGCAATACGTCTTGCATTAAGAAAGAACACACTTCAAACAGCAAGGAAATAGGAAAAGTTTGACGTTTCCGTTTGTTCTGTCATCTCTTATTTCTGCCAAAAGTCAGAACAACAGTTGGTAGTGACGAAATCCCCAAAATTCTTCTGGCAAAGTGACTCCTTTCAACTGTTGCAATTGTCGCAAGCAAGAGTACAATTGCCGACTGTAATACGGCTTTTACGGAAAAATAAGGCGGTCATGTGATAAAAGAAACACCCACGTCTATAATGAATTAAGAGAAAGCCCTCGGTATATCGGGTGCTGTTGAGTTCATGTGGGCCGAAATTGCCGTGTAGGAGAAAATTATGTGGAGGATTTCTTCTGGTTTGTTGAATCACGAAAACCAAATAAAGAGCAAGTAAAGAATTTTTTTATTTACGTGTTTAGTATTTTACTTCAAAATTAGTGGGAAAGTGAAATACCTAGTAAGCCACCTTAACCAATTTCCATACAATAAAATAATGACGTATACTTCTTTATGGAATTATCTTCGACAAAAATTACCGGCCAAAACCGGTTTTGACGTTATTAAAAAAAAAAAATGTAATTGCTAGTCTGGTTAATTCGCCACGATAATTTTTGTTTTCGCGATGGGCTATTACGTAAGAGAGAGAGAGACTGTGTGCACGATTGTACGAGGCGCCGGCATGCCGCATAAAATTCTTGACCGCAGAGTCTTATTTAGTAGAAAAACAATAATTTACCAGCTGGCCCATGACTGCTTACCAAACTTAATATGATTATTATATTGTAAAAGGTGCAAAACTAGGTAAAAGCAAATCGACTCGTCTTTCGGGGAAACTGATGACTATGAACAATCGATCTCACGGCCCAGTTGAAACATCAAAAACAGTCAACATTGTGCGTACGTGACTAAACACACAATTTTTACACGGCCTTGTTTATCGTAAATTCCAAGATCACGCATATGCCGTCTCAATCAGGCCTTAAGGATACTTATACGATATATATTATCGAGAAAATCATGGCGATGACAGTTTGGGGGCGGGATAACGCTCCAAATTAGTTGATAGACTAAACTAAAACCTCTTTAGCGAACGCTAAGCGGATGAAATTCAAAGCCCTTAGCAAAATGAACAAAATTTCGAGCGCACAAAGGCCCTTAAGAGTTGCATAATCACCAGAATTTAATGAAGGAATTCCATTGATGCTTTAATTACACCATGTTTTTATGGGTTTTTAAGTGGTTTATAATTTTCCCATGTCTTGTGGCCCATAAGGAAATTCCTAATGGTGATGCTTGTACATGGAATGCGTTTCAGATAGATTTTTATGTTTTTATCGGGTTCATCGACTTTCTACCCATAGGAATGCACGTCGCTTAGATACTATTTGCGCGTTATTATACCCACACACAAATCGAAAATTTAAATAGGGGACACTACATTTATTTTTTATGGACAAAAAGTTATATCTTATCTCGTAAAGTAATATGCAAATATATTCCGACTGAAAAAAATTACCATCGGCGCTTGGTAATGAAGATGTGTCGCGCTAAATCGACTCGCATTTTATCACTCGCTCAAGTCATTAACGTTTATAATTTATTGTAATGTAATAAATTAAAACAGCATGTTCTTTCTTCATGCGGTTATTAAACAGAAGAGATTAAAAGGAATTCCTCGTGGTCAACGGACCAAAACGCGGCTATTACAACTAGGAATGCTTTTCTGCTTCGACTGGCTCGTTCAAATAATCTAAAAATAGCAATCTCGCTAATGTGCGGCGCAACTTTAAAACGGTTCTATGCAAAAGTTCAGGGTTAATAGAGACCTTTTGCAAATCGATCCTTTCAACGTAATCATCTCGGGAATCCCACATAAAAATATTTGCAAACATACATTTTAAGGAATAAGGTTCAACTTTCCACTATTAATTTGAAAATATTCGCTTCTCTTTTGGCTTATTTAAATATATGCTTTAGAATATCGAATTATTTTGTTTTGTTGCAAATCGGAATACTGAAGTAAAACTTTTCATTTTGGAATAAAAACTAATGGATACTGATAAAAAGTCATATAACTGGCACATACAAGTTTCAACAGAATAATGTACGGGGAAATCCCAGGAAATTTTTCAGGTGGCTGAATTTTGACTCCCCTGTACATATTATAGAAAAACTGTATTATAACTTCTTGAAGAGGCCGACATGGTAAACCCATGTGCCGAGTTTGAACGCATTTTGACGAGCCAAACTTAAACTTTTCAATTAAACGTGATGGCAAAGCCACTACACAGTCATAGTTGAGCAAATACCAGCAAATTCAAATCCGACATTGACAAAACGAAATTTAGTGTCAGTGACAATATTTTCATTATTCGTTATGTTCAGCTTTACGTCAATTTTTGGCAATAGTGTCATAGAAATTAATTGCTGTAGTATGTATCTGAACTATGAGAGTTTCGTGGTTTTGTCATCACATTCAATTGAATTGCTTAGGATGGGCTTACCAAAACGTAATCGAACTGGGCACATGGATTTACCAAGTCGGCGTTTCAAAATGTTATAATGCAGTTTTTCTATAAAATGTACAGGGGAGCCAATATGACATGGGATTTAATATCCGGTCTAAATAAATACAACTGGATAGATTTTTTTTAAATTATGAAATATTACCATATTAAGCCAGATATGCCATATTAGCATTAAGCAACTTTGTAAACTATGTCAACACAGACACCATCTAAGGTCGTCCATTGGTACCGCCAGGGTACAGCAGACATTTAAACTGGTTCTTCACACATTAGAAAGTTGTCACTCGTAAATATATAATGTTCTGTTTATTGGTCATTCACTCGTCCTTAGCTTAGGTTGGGCTGTTTTATAATAACATTTTGCACTTACCTCTGACTGTACCTTCGATTCTTAGGACTCAAGTTAGTGTTAAAATGGTCACTCTTCAACATAATCGAGTTGTCTCTGCTGGTCTGAGTAGGGGAAATTGTCATTTTAGTGCGGTAGGCACAACTCAACTGCAAGGTACCAATGGGGGTACAAATTTGCCCAACACGGATCTGCTTATTGCCTTCGCCCAAACAGTGGTGCAGCGGTTCATCCATGTACATCCTGTAGCATATTACATATGAATCTGGACCTGGGATAAAAATAATTTCTTTACTGATAGGTACTTGCCTGTTTCCCAAATTAACAAGACCACTTTATCTTATTCTCACCAATATTACTGACACTTTAAATAAAGTAATATTTACTTTAAACTAGACATTAGATATGACTTAGACTTAGATCCTGTATCACATTCTTTTTTCTTGGAGCCCACACCCCCAATGAAATTATTAAATATTCTGCTGGCATTAATGATGTTCCCTTAACTGTGATCAGGGAAATTTATGAATCTATTTGCTTTCCTTTAGCTAATTTAAATAACGAATGTTTTCAAAATGGTATATTTCATAATCTACTTAAGATCGCCAAGATTATTCCAGTTTACAAGAAGGGGGATAGAGGGGATATTGGCCTTATCTCATTGCTACCAGTATTTTCAAAAATCGTTGAAAATGTTATATATTAGATTATTAAATTACTGAATAACAATCTCCTTTATGTTGGTGAATATGGACCTAAATTTTCAACAATTGGATAAACAAAAAAGGATATATTGGAGCAAAGAGATAGAAAAAGAATGGCAGCTGGTGTTTATTTTGATCTTAGCAAAGCCTTTGATCTTATCAATCATGATGATGCTAATCTTGAGTGTTTGGGTGTTCGTGGAACTCCAAACAACTTACTCCATTCATATTTAAGTAATAGGAAATTTGTTGTGTCAATGAATTCGGCTGGAGGCAGAAGGCCTGTGAATTTAGAAGAGAGAAATGTGACTGTGTTCCTAAGGGTTCTATTCTGGGCCATTTTTTAATATTTGTTAAAGATCTCCATAAAAAAATTAATTTGACTGCTTTATACTAGTTCGCAGATGACACTTGTGGCCTCAGGTGATTGAGGTCATAAATCCAATGTCATCTGGTGTATGAGAAACCATCTTCGCCTTAATATATGCGTTTTATCATTTTTAAGCATAATGACGATGAGGCCCTGCAGATTACCATTGATAATATATGTATTAGACCTTCTGACTGAGTTAAAAGCTGATTCTACCAATTTACTGTTTATTATTACAATTGTGACTGGCCCCTAAGTGTGAATATTGCTAATTGTTGTTGGTATTACGAGTATTAGTTATTATTGAATGTTATTACAATATGAATAAATGCATTAGGTATTATTATTATTAATGCTCTGACTTTCTTACCTTGTCTACGTGACAACTTATATGCAGGAGTGACCCTGGTAACTGAAACTAGAGATTTTAGTAAAATCCCCATTCGATTGTATATAGTTTGCCCATTGGTAGTGCTAGGGTCACATTGCTCTGGTAATAGTCTGGCACACCATGTTTCTAACACCATATTGTCTCCTTCGGCGGTACGGAGCGAAATTTCAATACAAAATGGGAATTTTCGGGACAACAGTAGCTCACTGTTTAGTACTTTTTTGGCTTCTATAACCACTTCTGGAAGGTCGTTTATGTTCAAATTAAACTGTAAGATACAATGTTGGTCAATACTACTTATGTACAAGAACAATTTTTGCTTTAGAATATAAAGGCAAGATCGACACATCTCATATAAAATTGTTTTGTCATCTTGAGGAAAAGAGTCCCCAGTTTGCCACAATATGATTCCTGAACTTCAGATGGTGACCCAACTACACAAAACACACAAGCTTTTGTTCATTGGGAAACCGTCAACAACGAAAATGAGTAGGAGCTTACCCAATCTGGTCCATTTGCATGAGGCTTACAAGGCGTGGAAACCTTTTCACCCAAACGCGATTGTATAATTACTTCCGTTGCTTTAAGAGCCAAAAATTTCGTGAACTTGTCCAAATCCTTTTTATCGTTTTTCGAAAGCCTCATTTTCAAATCTCTTTTCATTTGGATATTATGTTGAGAAATAACAGGCGAAAATGTCAACACACTACCGAAGTTAATTAACGTACAAAACCACGGAAACGCTTTTTAAAATACAAGAACCGATTAGGAAACTTTAAACTTGCACTGAGATTAGGTCATACTATGATTATTTCTCGATTTCTCGTAAAAATTAGAAAAAAGTAGGATAATTTTAGACGAAATTAACACTCGATTACAAGTTCCATAGTATTAGAGACTACTCGAAACTGGTTAGAAGTATTCGTTCACTCGAATCTCGAAACGAAAGTTCTGAAAAAATACGCCAGCGTTGCGTATATGACGCTATTTCGGTATTTCCTATGTCTACGGGACTGTCCGACAGAGGGCGGAAAGGCGTATTTCTGGACGAGATATTCGCTTTTTAGGAATAGAATACTGACTTTCGAAATCTAGGACAGAATGTCAAGAAACCCGCCTTAAATTTTTCAATGGGTGGCCATTTTGTGCTACTGCTGTCATATGTCATAAAATTTAATGGTGACTCATGCAAGATCCACACTTCAAAGCGTTCTAAGAAAATTTGTGATTTTTATCCTTTTTCATGGTATTTCCACAATTAGACTCTTTTTCAAGTTGTTAAAAACCCATCGACCGTTTTTGTGAAGATTTAGTTAGTGTTTTGGCGAGGTAAGTTGCTAAAATCTTGAACTAAAATCGGGTCCATTAAAGGCTCTTATGATAATATACCAACACTACAGTTGGTACATCTATCTTTGTTCGGTACACGGTAATTGGATGGATTTGGTCTCTGGCGGTATTTGTATAAGCCTGCGATGGCGTGGTAGAAAATAACCTATATCAAGAAATTAATATTATGGTTCTATGGAGAAATTAATCCCATTTGAAACTCGGATAATTTTAGTATAGGTTAAGGCTGATTCTAGAGCATAATATTTGAACAACAATGATTGAATATCGTCAATAATTCATTGCAGCTTTAGAATAATAACTGCGACTGCTCCAATATATTGGATTGATTTGTTTACCTTCCTCAAAGGGGCCTCTGGTCTTTAACAAATATGTTGATAAGTTCACAGCAATGCATAGCATGCCAACTTACATGCCTATTTACGATGTCCAAAGACAGTAAATTCAAAATTTCCACAGTTATTTGCAAAATGGCCCTAGTGTCCCTCTACAGCTTAAATTTAAGGTTTGAAATCTACATAGATGCTTTCTTTGAAATTACTTGTTAGCTGGAGCATAAAGAACATTGGTTGGTTGCAAAATAAACAAAAATTTCATGACAAATGGAAGTTTTTGTGGCTGTTGATATGTCCCTTTACATGCTGATATAATCAAATATTTAATTATTCATAACTGTAGCATGCTAAAACAGCTTTTGTGTAAAATCTTCTAAGTGAATTTGCTTATGACTTAATGGATTAAGATAAATCTCTTTTATAATATTTGTTGGATACTTGGGAAAAAGAAACATTGTCTACAGGATCAATCCAATGAAATATTAATAGCAAGTCTACTTGAAGGTAACTATAAGCACAGCTGATCTACTTCTAGACCTGGGTACTTAAGATTTTACAAGACTTAACTACAATCGAAGAATAGGTGTTGGTATTCTGATATTACATCTGAGCTCGAGCCGTATACATATAATATAAAACATAAATTTGTTAATCTGTACCCATTACTGTTATACAACCTTGTAAGAAAAGCTGAATAAGCCCCATTTTGTCCAACAAACTTGGCTTAATTGGTTGTTTTAAAATAATTACTTTTAATAAAATGACAACTTGAAGAGTTTCAACCAATATAATATTCATAAATATTCTGATATTGTTAAAGTCTTTGTGTTCTGCACAACTTTAAAATTTGCGTAGTACAACAAACAGTTGAGTTGCAATAGGAAGTATATATATTGTAAATTTATTTGCTTATACATAATTTGTACATGTCAAGGATGGTGGTGATACATCTTATACGCCTCCATTTCCTATTTACATTGATAACACAAAAACTTCGAGGCTAATCATAATAATTAGGGAAGTAATAAAGCAATAAGCAATATTAATTTTCTATTGATTTTTATTCTAATTAGAAAATTAATTATCTTTGTTATTCTTCAAGTGATTTCTCCGAGATTATTGGTTATGATTCTAAAAATATATACCTCTTTAAAACCTTACTGCTGTAGTTATTGCAAATCCCAACCTGGGCTCAAAAGGTTGCTATTTTACTGCTCTTTGATAACACAAATAGGAAGGAGAGTGAGTGAAAAATTAAATGGTCAGTTTGTGACACTATAATAGATACCTGCCACACAAGTTATCCTCGACCCATGTGAAGAGTTTCAAAATATGCGAGAAAAATGGTGGATTCTCATCAAATAGTATAACAAGAAACAATACCCTTTACATCATACCTAGGTTTATTTTACAAAAATAATTGACTTTTAAAAATACCATACTTCTTAGGGTTTTTTTATAAACATTTCTTTCTCCATGAAGATGCGGTTTTTATTTATTCATAACTCACTTTCTGCTTGAATGTTGATCAATGAATAAATAGTTTCTGCCCTACATACTCTAAATGGTAACTGGCGATTTCTTTAAATAATACATTTCAATACACGTTCACCTGCATTTTTTTGTTGGTAGATTATTGCTTGGACTAGAAATATACACATCTTTATTGTATTTTTCACAAATAACTTGCATTCTCTTGTAATATTAATTTATTTATCACAAGTACACATTGAAATGCAGTTAATACTAAGCATCTAATATATTATTATAACTAAAAAGAAAATATGCATCAGATGTTTAGAGTCAATTTTGTTTCATTAGATAAAAATCTATGATATTTAAGAATGGTGCATAGCTGAACTCTGACAATTAATAGTGTGAGACAAGTGATTCCGTGTAAAATATGTAAAATATAGAATATTGTTCTTCTGAGCTTCCAAACTTTTTTATAAACGTATAATCTGGTATTGCTCGTCTCTTATCTCCGAAGGATCAGAATATAAGTATGGTCTTATGAATAAAATCGAAGAAATTGTCTTTTCTTAGAGGTTAATAGTAAATGCCTAACATTTCATGGAAATACATGTGCGGTATTTATATATAATTAGTTTTTCATACAATTTTGGCATTGACTGGTAATTTTTAAGAACTTCAATTGCTCAATTTTTTTTATAAGTAATAATTATTGTTTCTAATTGCTATTTTCCAACTTGGAGCAAGCAAGTTAGTTCCGCTACTTATTTTCAGTATTTTTCAAAAAATTCCTATGAAAATATCTATACTGAAGTACATATTGTCATTTTGACAAAGATTGAATATATTGTAATATATTCTTACTTTGGCAATTTTACAACATCTATTTCAAAATAAATATTACCTAACACGTATTTAACGTAACGTATTTTTGAGAAAGCTATATCTTCCATGACTTAAGAGATTTCTAAATGTTAAATATTTCCTGATTGGCATAACAAATGACGTTTTATTTTACAAGTTTAGTATGTACCTACTTAACAGGAACATTATCATTCCTAGCAACAAGGAAGTTATATCATCTGCATTAATCGGTGAAAGTTTCAAAATTGTTGATTTCGAATAACAAAATATGATGATGATGATTGTTAATTGTGTAGAGGTGTGAATAATTAAAAAAGTTTTTACAATAATTTTCTCGGATATTTGCTTGTTATTCAATCAATTCAAGCAAAATAATATCACCATTTTAAGAATGGCGGCCTAATCGATTAATAATGTCTCAGTGCTTGGATACATCAGAGTTACAATTATCAGGATCTGGACTAAGAATAAAACGTCTAATCAGCATCATACAACTGCTTGGCTACTTGTATTGACCACAATGGAAGGCCGGAGGGGTTTTTTGAAGCATGTAATTTGGCACAGCGAACTTCTGCGATAATTTCACGTTAAAATTTTAAACCTCAAATGGCCTATAGCAGTAGGTAAGTATGTAGACTGTGCACCTCGGAAATTCTTAAATATTGGAAAAGGTGCCGACTGAACTGTTTGCTTTTAGCCTTTTTGGAATTTTTCATTTGCAAGATGTAAAGCGGAAAGGCCCAAATTAGTTTAATGGAATGTAGCATAGATTTTCTCGTATCGAAGGCGAGTTTGTTCTTGTTTTCTTATAATGGCAATAATAATAAAATGCTGTTGTAAATAAAGCTGCCAAAACTGAAACTACGGTGTCAATTTTACACATTCTAACCACTTAAATTTCGTCATACTTTCGGTACCTGCCTTCTGTTGACAAACTGGCTCTTCAATAAGCTGATTACCATATTTCTTCATTTCCAGTCACTTGTTACGGATATTACACTTTATGGAAGTACAGATAGAAAAACCAATAATTACATTGGTACGATCGCGACACCCCCCTGAAGAGGTAATAACATATACAGTGTGTCAATTTAACTTAACTTAATATCTCGCTTTCAGTAAATCATATTAAAAATCGGAAAGACACGTCAATTTTATTGTGAAGGGGTGCGCTTTTAAAGCATATTAGCAACTTTCGTGGTTTAACCCCCTTGAAGGGGTACATATTACCCTTCAAATCTTAAATGGGAAGGGAAGGAAGTAGGGTACCATCATTTGTTATTTTTTGAGTAGTATTTTCCAAGAAGGACGTGATTAAAACGAGGTTATTATGTAAATATTATTGTGTTGACTCCTCATTTAATAGAATGATTAGGGGGCTACCGGGTCTGTAGGTAGTCACTCCGGATGACGCCCTTACCAATTCTTTACGGAACGTGATTTCTTGGAAACTACCCTTCAAAAAATAATTATGGTAGTATTGGGAACAGATTTAAACGACCTTTAAAATGATGTGCCCCTTCCCATTTAAGAGTTTAAGGGTAACTTCTTCCCCTACCACGATGGCGTAAATATTCTTTAAAAGCATCCTCCTTCACAATAAAATTAACGTGTCTTTCCTATTTTTAATATCTTACTACGTACTTGTGGTATAGTTTGACTTCACCGAATATATTTTATTTCTCACAATTAATTTGAATTGCAAGAAATGGAGACACGAGACTAGCGGCATTGGTTTCAATTCCTTTACCAGTTTAGTTCTGGGACACTGTTTCACATCTCAACTTAAGGTTGAGGAACGCTGATTGGAACAATGTCAATAATAGTAACTTGAAGATCATCGTATTTTGAAACGAAATTTGTTTCTTTTTGATAATTTAAAAATAAATAAAGGAATTATCATACAATTTGTATTCTCAGTATTTTACATACTTCAGAATTCGTTATATTGTGTAGTTTGAAATGAATCCCAGTAAATAATAATTATAATATATGATTTTAGACCCCCTCCTGACCTTAATAGGGCTACCTGGCCCTTTGGGTCTTAATTGATAAAATCATTCTTAATACTACGAGCACCCGAACGGCTTAAACAAAGAACTATCTCGACATTACAGTTAAAATTGAGTGTTGTTTCCATGCCCAGTGAAAAATAGTGCTTTTAGAGGAAGAAAGAAGAACAGCAGGATTAGTCAAGTGAACGGCAGCCGGTTTTAGCAGGAGTGGACTTCGAAAACTGATTCGAACTTGGTATAATTTGTACTAAGACAGGTATTTCTGTTCTGTATTATGACCAAAGAAAAAACAACTTTTAGCAGAGCCTTAGAATGGGGCGTTTTCATTTACTGTCTAAAGTAATTCCTTTACAGTTTCTAAGAAAGAACATTATATATGTTTTGTTTAATTGCCGTTTTATAGCCTTTTCGATGACAGGTCGACTACGACTGATGAGGTGGTCTGAGCAGGTCTAGACTTTACCGTTCGACTGAATTAAGAAGAGTCAAATAATGATTTTCCAAATAACTATTTTTCGAAACCATAAAATTTATAACTGATTTTTCTGCGACTGCGTAACTTTTTATTTAAACTGTATAAATTGTCCGATAGAATGACCTACTTATCCTTATGATCTTAATTTTTGCTTAAAACCATTTATCCAGGTATTTATAATCAATATAAAGACTCTCGAGGAACGCCTTCAGTAAGTCGTTCGATTGTGGTATTAATAAATGGGTCGCCCTGTACATAATTTACATATTATATTTTGACACCGTCGAATATTATAAAACTTGAGGTACAAAAGTTGTGTATACGATTTTAAATGGTTGGGTAACGCAGCTGAGTGTTTTTATGTGAAAGTAGTTTTTTCTATTTCTAGAACAAATAACTTGTTTAGTCGCCTCTGAAACTTTTGTATTAAAGTTTTACTCGAAGGAGAATATAATAAAATATCCTGTAATCATCGGTCGACCTAAGCGCGTCTTTGTCGACTATAAACAACTTCTGTATGTCTATACCGATATGAAAACTCAGCTTCTGAATCTGGAAATAATTAGTATATCTATAGAATGCTTGAATAGTATTCAATAATTCAAGAAGTGGGCCGATACGATTATTCATTTCTTGATTTTATTGTTACCATATCTTTGGACTTATAAACCACCTTTCCAGCAACCGCGAAGTTCACTGCTGAAACTATAGAAAATACCATTTTACAAGGCAATCCTCTTTAAGGCCAGTTACGATGTATACGTATTTATACAGGGTGAGTCGGCAGGAACGGGCCGAACCCCAGGACGTCTATTCTCGACTTAGGAGAAGAAGTGATTATTCCTCTCTCAAAGGAACTCGGAAAGAAATGAATAATCATTTCACTCTATATGATCGTTTTCCTAAGTCGAGCGTGGACACACAGGAGTGTATTGTACAAATGAAAATAATGTAAAAACTCATATGTATGTCTTTATCTGATTTTTATTTGTTTTCAAGTCGTAGCGTAATTACAAATAAAGAAACATTCACACATTAACATCTTCTTAATCATAGCGTTATGGTAATAATTGTTCGAAATTATCGCCATTGCCATCTCCTGATTGCTTCAGGTCTCTTTAATATCGGCTGCAATAGTTTTAATACGTCGACCGAGTATCGACTTTTACTTACTTAGCTTCATTTTTAAACCAGCCACATAAAGAAAGTCTAGTGGTGCTAGGTCTGGAGATCAAAGGACCACTGCGATCAAGCCAATGTCTTTGGAACGTTTCGTCCAAATGTTGCTTGACCTGATGAGCGAAATGCGCAGGAGCTGGTAGTCCTTGCTTTTCATAAACCAAAAAATTAATATATAAATTTAAAAAACATTTACAAAACCAACCTACTCTGCACTCCGGGTGCATCGTGTCTGTAAGCAGATTCTCCTCGCATGCCCAAAGAAAGAAAAAAAATGTTTTTCTACATTATTTTCACGGAGACAATACGTTCCTGTAGTTTGGTCCGTTCCTGCCAACTCACCCTGTATATTATAGCGGACATTTGGGAGTTGAAGCTGCTTTCGACAATTTGAAAGACGTAAATGTGGAACCTGAAAGATCATCTTTTCCAACTGCCGAGGTTGCTGTTGATTTATTGGCAAGACTTGCTCAAATCGTACAACTTATAGAGGCTCTATGTAAAACATCTTATTTAAGATTTATCTAATATTTCGAAAATAAAAAGAAAAACACTTTCAGTAACCGAGAACTCTTTCCCACCAACTATATTTTTGTAAACCAGCGCCAAGGTGAGTTTCACGACCAGTTACTCTCACACTGTTTGCGTAATTTGACGGGATACAGTTAACTTAAGGCTCGTATATGCTTTGTCTTAAAGCCAAATACGTCTATCCTTAAAGCTCTGCCACTGCAGGGGAATCACAGGATTTGGTGGTATATGGCAAGGGACAATCGATACAGCTGAATGACATTACAAGTGCAGATTTTATCATTTATATCGATTCCCTGCCACTTGTCAAAACTATGCAGCCGCCTCTTCGGTGGACCATACCATCTTTAATCATCAGTTAATTAATTCTATAGGTATTAAATTATGAAAACTTGTCTACGGAGGTGATGTTAAATAACACAGATTTTCTATTGGCCTTTATCGATTACTAGTAATAATTGAGGCAAAATCTTCTTTTAGTGTGGCTCAACCAAGATGGCCCAACGTTTGGAAGTGTTTTGAATCACTCGCCGACGTCTATATTTCGCGCCACATTTGGACATCGAATATTTTCAACACGAATAATCGAACAATTTTTTTGCAACTTCTAAATAGCTTATCGTTCCTTTTGTCGAAGCAAACCCGAACAAACCTAACGTTGTAAAGACGAAAAACAAATCTCAAAGAAAATATAAATTAGAAAAATATTTTTTTGTATTAGCAATAGTTGCTGACAATCCGGCTTCTTATCTGAACAACCGAGGTGGAAATTATGCATTACATAATTCATCTAGATACCTGCACGTTAAAAGCTACGAGAAATACTCCATATTACATTGAATTATTAGAACTTCTAAGTGAAGGTGACATTTCGTATGCTAATAAATAATACAAGACGTTAATTTTATTATTGACGTTTGTTAGCTGTATTCAGCCGGCTTATGTTCACCCCATGGAGGGGAGGGGCAATTATTGAATGAAAAGGGAGTCGGTACTATATCCATATTTTCGTAATACGGTACAATACAAGACTCCATACATCATACAGGTTTTGTTCATTTTGCAGTAATTTCAGCTAATTTAACACCGCACCCCTTGCCATTTAAAATTCTAGGTTAATTCAACCCCACCCATGGGTTTGAAGTAAGTCGGTTGAAAACAGCCAATGGGAGGGTGCCACTCAATAATCAAGTTAACTTGTCCAAACGATCGTACAGATTAATTTATAATATATTCTAATAGCATATACCTTTTATAGTAGGCATAAAATTGGTCCAGTTACTTCATTTCCTGCCTTTAACGCTACTGTTTTTGAGATTTAAATATTTGATGATTACGATATCTCAAAAACAGTAGCGGCTTTTATGTCAATCTACAGAATATCGATCTTCGTGTCGTTACTTTATATTCACGGCATAATTTACCATAAGGCCATGGCCTAAGGCAAGTGAGGCTCAAAATGTATAACAAAATACGAGAAACAAAAAGAAATACATAAATCACCCATTTCCTCAATGATTGATTGACAAATGTTTAATAACAATTAAGGTATATTATGGAAAATATTCTTTACTCCTAAATTTAAAAATAATAGAAGAAGTAAATTTAAACCGAATTAAACTACTGATAAATAAAATTAATATCTGTCGCAGTAAAAAAAAAGTGTAGGTGCCGAATTGGAGCAACAATAAGTACTTTCAAATGTCATAGTATCCCTAAATTTTTGTTAGGGCCTAGGGGCATATTCAATTGAAAATATGTCAAATTATACGATTTATTTATAAATGTTGTTGACATTAGAAGAACCGGGTTTGTTCGCTATCAACTATATGTACAATACATGTCCACAGCACGTTCCATCTAGGTAAGGCTGAACCCCAGAGTATCTGGGTTAGATGGAACTTTTTATTGGCCGCACATGTGCATCAAACATTCCTCTTTAGTAGAAACGGAATATAGTCGCGTATACTTTATCCGTCTGAAGAACTATAAATAAGCAAATGCTAATGCCCTCGCCTCTTTATGTTTATGTCATAACCCCTGGTGCTTATTGCTACGCCTGCGGTAACGCCATTACTTCTCTGTTCAGTGTCATAAGCAATAAAATGAGCTAAAAACGTGATCAATAAAATTTTAATACTTAATTTAGATATTAAAGTTTTCTTTCTTCAGAAAATATTAACCGATAAAATAAATCTCTCTCTTATACAGGACGAGGGGGGGGGGGGGGGGGCAAACTTCAGGCGTGGATTGTGTTCAAAAATATTGCCTGTTGCTCTCCTGATTGCTTCATGTATATTCTTTAACAGTGGCGTATATAAGGGGGATCCCCCCACGAAATGTAATGTTTTAATCAATTAATTCAAAGATGAATTCGCTAAGGAAAATATAAATCTTGATTTTACTAGATGATTGTTTTCTTCGTTGTTGTTTAAACGCTCAGTATAATATATAATTTGTTCAGTTAATAATTAAGTCAGAGCTAGTGACGCATTCACCATTTTGTATTTATCAATATTTCGATGCTTTTTCGTTTGATCCTATTACCTGAAGTTTAGAGTTGAAACTTTTTTAATTAATAAATTAATGGAAGCAAGGAACGAAATTTTGTCACTTTGCAAACTTCGTTTCCTACTTGAATTAATTTTTTAATCAGAAATTTTAATACTTTAGGTAATTGGTCCTCTAAAACAGATATTTTCGGATAAAACTAAAGAGCAACGAAATATTGATGAGAAGGCGAAAGCGTCACCATATTTTTTTTATATAACACCCCTCCGGAAACTAATTCCTATATACGTCACTGTTCTTTAATATTGAATTAGTGCGAAGTGCGAATTTTACTTGGTAAACTTCATTTTTGAACCAGCCCCAGAAACAAAGGTTTAGTGGTGTTAGGTCTGGAGATCTTGGAGGCCGACTAATAGGGCCACGCTCTTGGAGTTTGCTCCGTTCCACTCAACCCATCCTGTATAACATAACTGTTTAAATAATATAAAATGTATTGTTACTGCCGAATAACTGTAATAGAGCTCCAGCGCCAATCCGTCACTTCAGCTGCGGAAGAAAATTAATTTTTGCATCCTTATTAACTTGTACTCTGGCAAATGGGGACAAAGAAATCATGAATGTAATAAAGAACCTTTTCGGTGAACATTTAGATCGACAAAAATATATTTTGTAGGTACAGAACCCGATGTTTTTTACACTCTTGCACAGTTCCACATTCTCTACCACACTTCAATATTAAATGAACTTAGTTATCGCAACGACTTCCATCTGATTCGCAGTTCTGCTGTCATAAAAGTTGTTAAGTGCATTGGAATTCGCAATGAAACTGTTGTGGTTTCGCCCAGTCAAGATTATTCGAAATTAACGGGCTTTGTTTATTTACGCGGTTGGACTATTTTTTTATTGGCAATTTCAACGCACTTTTTCAAGTTTTCTTCCTGAATTAAACAAAAGACTTGAAGCTATTTTTTTGAAAATTTTAATTTTCAACTCGCTTAACTACGACGCACTGGAACCACCTATCAGCAAAAAAAGGTTTCTGTTCGCCATCGAATAGGCATCAATGTCCTTGTCTAATAAAATTCTTATGGCTTGTTCAGACCTCTACAGGAAACGTCTTGCAAGTTGCCGATACGTCACTGTCTGCGAACTATTTGCACGTCATTTCTTCAGTTCTGTATCTGTATCCCAGAGCCAAACCAGCACAAACCCTCTTTTGAGAAAAATCAAATTTAAGAATATTTTCCACGCAGAATGCTATGGACTTAACATTATTCATCAAGGTTTAACTTTCTTCTTAAATCGGATAACTGAATATTAAAAATTGCATATGAAAGATAAAATATTTCCCATGGACTTGACGGAAATAACTAATTTATCTTAACTTAGTTTGGCTCCGTTATACAGATATACACCATTAAAATATTTTTAAATTGTAAATATCATTAAAAATAGTATTATTTTAGGAGAAAAAATTATTATCACTTGTATTTTTACCTTAAATACGATATGTTAAATATTTAACCGACAACAAATGATTGTACCTAACGATTGTAATGTTTTTTCACCATGATACAATAAATTGATGAAACAAATATGTCGTGTGACTACTTATTTCATCGTTCCCGACCCTACAACTCCAAGAAACCAAAATTCGACCAGTTACCATCGGTATTGTCACTAAAAAACAAAGAACTATTACCACGCAGGTCTTTCTTATCTCTTTCTAGGTCCGCAAATCTCGCTGATCATCAGGCGTTTGTATCTCGGAAAGTGACAAAATGAGTATAATCATTCGTCTGCAAAATCTTCCCTGGTCGGCGAACGCCCTGGACATCAGGAACTACTTCGCGGGACTGCAGATACCAGAAGGAGGCGTTCACATCGTCGGCGGTGAGCTGGGCGATGCATTCATTGCTTTCAGGTAGCTACACAAACTGATTTTTTCTTATAAACGTTACTTTAAAGGCCAGTAGCACTACCTTAGTGGTGTAATGAGTCTCTTTCAAGAGCGTCCGTAATTTACTTCCGGTTCACATTTGCACTCATCTTTGAATTTCGAACTATAAGAAAGACGGTTATATTATAATATGACTTCGGCGGGCCTTTTGTAGCGCAAAATAGATGTCTGAGATTATTGTAAATCCGTGTAAACCAGGGCTCGTCTCCAAATATAAGTTGTCAGAGTTTTATATTGGTCCGTTTTTCTTTAACCTTCGATATTCAAAGCACTAATGATAAAACTGGGGTTATTTTCGCTTTCAGAGACGCCTTGTGGAACTAGTTTTAAAATTTATTTATTGTTTAGTTGAAAAGTCTGGTCGTAAAGTGATTATTTTTCACTGGCCAAATTTAATCTACATTCGTTTTAAACCTATTTTTGTTTCGTTGAAAAGGCCAACTTGTTCTTAAAGTAACTTATTTTCCGCACTAGAGGGCGTAAATATAAGTAGTTTGGAAAATAACAATATTCCGAGCTCGCTCATACCAGCTATTGACTACTCCTTATTCACGCATCTTCGCTCCAAAAATAGATACGAGCCAAACTAGCTACTCAAATGACTTATTACCGCACGCATGCTTAAAATAAACCAATAAAGCCAGCCTACCCTGTTTACAGTACTTGCAATTTTAAATTGTGTGTGAAATATTTAGTGTAGACTTGTAGACAGAAATTTAGTATTGGGGAAATACTGATGTCTTTATCCTTATACAGGCAGAAACGACAGTACCTTTTTTACCCTTGTGGAAAAATTAAGCCTTAGAATTGAACTTCATTATGATTTGTTTTCAAGCGTGGCCTTTTCTTAATACAATGTAATTTTGGTTCACGTCATCAACTGCTCTTCAAGAGAAGATACAAATGTGAACGTATTGCAGTTTCTACATTTTCATAACATTGCATTAGTTTATCGAATAGCATAAACAAATGTCCAAAAATGAAGAGTGCATATTGTCACCTCTTGTTCTTATCACTTCTACCATATATGACGTAGCATGCTTTCAATGCAATACGTGCTGGGCTATTAATTTTTATATATTGTTTATGCTACTCCATAAAATAATATAATGTGAATAAAATTTTGAAAAACTGCAATACTTTCTAAAAAAATTTGTATTTTCTTTTAATAAGAAGATAATGACGTGAACCAAAAGACATTGTGTTAAGACAGACAGACAGACAGACAAAACAAAACATTAGGAAGCTAAATTCTACAGCTCACTTTTTCCCCAGGCCTTTAAGAAATTAAGAGTACAAAAGTAACTTTTATTTCTGCATAATGATTAAGACATCGGTATTTTCTATGAAAACTAAAATCAGGCTAACATTTCGAAATACAAGTCTACACTTTGCTAGAAATGTCAGCATGATCGGAAAACAATTTAAAAAGTTACAGGACTATAATAAACATTATCTTTGTCAAGGAGTGTACTTTAAAATCACATAGACATTTCTTCCTCTTCGAATGAACTAACCGCACGGTCTGGATGAAACGACGTTGCAGAATCCAAGTTCATCTGGAAACAATACCAATGGTAAAAAGAGGCGATTAAAAACCGAGTCCAGTCTTATTCATAAATAACCTATTGTACATGGATTGTTGCGTCAATTAGCTTTCAATAAATTGGCAGGTTTATACTGGAAAAATGTTGTACAGGGTGTCCCGTATTCGTCACTTATCGTCGTCATTATCAAAGCTGGAATGTTGCGGTTTTCATTTTTTAACGAAAGTTATCATGGCTCTTTTAATTTTTAATCTACAGGGTGAATTTTGAAAATCGTCGCTCGCTACACCCCTCATATTTCTGTTACGCGTTTACTTATCAAAAAGGTAAAAACTGATCTTGCTAGAGACTGTCACGTAAAGTTCAGTGGCATAGCCACGTTTTCTCTAAAAGTTTTTGTTCTTGAGATGTTCACAATAGTAAAATTTTGAAGTATACAAAAGTATACTTTTTTGTATGCTCGATTAATTAAAAATAATAATAAACCATACCATACCTATTTAAAAATATTTTACTTTAGTTTATATCTCAAAAAATTAAACTTTAGAGCTACGTCACAGAACTTTACATAAAAATCTCGAACAAAATCCGTTTTTACCCGCAAAGTGAATATTTTCAAGATTAAAAACTAAATGAGTCATGACAAATTCGACACTGTAATGTTTCGTTAAAAATGACACTAAAGTTACATTCTATCTTTGATAATAATAACTGTGAAGTGTTGCAAATGGAACACTCTGTACAACAGTTTTGTGTACATGCGGAGGCACTCGCTTTCTTCTTTCTCGGCGACTTCTTGTTATACAAGGTGTCCTATTTTAAAATTGGAAAATAATGTTGTTGTTGTATTATAAACAAATCACCGCGAGAAAGTCGTGATTTGCTATAAGAAATATTTCAATTATTAATTTACCGATACAGAGAAATTAAAGAAAAAATTAATGTCGAATAGGATTCTAAACTTGGGTAATTAGTATTAGTACTGCAAAGTTCTTGATTATTTTTGAAAATGCTTGAAGGGCTGCATTGCTGTTGCAAAGCTGTTTCCGTGTAGCTTTAGAATATGGTGTTTATAGTAACGATGAAAGAAACCTAACCCCATATAGACAGATTCAAATTTGCGATGCAACAAATTATTTAAATATGCCAAGGCCGTATCTAATAACAAACCTAAGTGTACAGATATATGCCTGTTATTCAACAGGTTATTAAAAGTTGGTCGTTTGTGGTGCAATTAATTCACTAATCTGCACTTACTAGTGCTGTGAAAATCGGTTCAGTTTCGTTCCAACGACTAAATCTGATGGGCGAAGTTAGGTCATCAGTCCGGGTGGAGGGGGCTAAAGCCCCTAGTCCTCTAATGCGAGAAGTATTTTTTATAATTTCTGTTCTGTAATATGCGAATTATTTTTGGGGCTAATTCAGTTTAATGTGGGGGGACTTAGCCCCCTCCCCCCCTAACTTCGCCCATGCCAAATCTGAGAACATCCATCTACGCAATATAAAATTATACATTGCGCAGTAAATTTAAAAACCTAGCTATGCGAATGGAATAAATGTTTAGTTTGTTTTTGACCGGCGAAGCAATATGTATTACCTGATATTTACTTATTTTTTGCAAATTTGTAAAATAATATTAACTGTGATGTAACTCGCAAGCGGTTTGAGGGTAAGAACAAAACTGGAGAGAACGCAATGCTCTGAAAAAAGGTACTCACCATTTTTGTTGGTAGTATGGCATAGTTGGCGTATGTCGTATAATCTTTTAGACGGTGCTAACTTGCTAAAATACTGGTGAGACTCGCTTGCAAAAAAAAACAACCTACACTTTTATTTGATTTAATTATAAATTATTATGGGCCGTTACAAGAATGCATGTATTATTTATATGTTCGATATTTTTTGTAAGTAAACGTTTACAACATAAATTAAAGCGAGCAGAAAATTGGTACTTTCATGTAAGAGATCGGACCTGCTGGACGAATGAAGGATATTCGTTATTTCAAGAACTGACTGCAGGCATTTCGTTCGAACAGAAGCAGTCGAGAAATATTGAAATTTTCGCAAAGTGGAGTTCAATTCAAATCGTATTATGGTCAAAAGCTCGATATAAAAAATATAAATTAGCTCTCCGTCTCGCTCTAATCTGCAAAATAGCGGTAGGGTTTTAATATGTCAACCGAGATTTACCTCTAAGATACCTTTTCCTTTCAGCACCGACGAAGATGCAAGACAAGCGTTTCTCCGTACCGATGGGAAAATCAAATCTGTTCAGATCAAGCTTATGCTCAGCTCGAGGACGGAAATGCAGAGGGTTATTGAGCAAGCGCGAACGCAGAGCATGGCAGCTTTCATGCTTCCTTCTTCCAATGCGCCGGTAAGACTCTTTTTAAGCAAAAAAAATATCGCATCTGGTCAATTTATCCCTATTTTTAGGGACAGAATATGCCAATTTTTTTATTCAACTCTAAAGTGTATTTATCCTCCCTGATCAGGTATCCGCCCCTTTGCCCGCTGCTGTCCCCCCGGTCATTCCGGCCGCAGTGCCCGAGATAAAAAGAGATAGCAAAGAGCGGGACTCTGATAAGAAAAGAGATAGGAAACGTTCGCGAACCCGTAGCAAATCCAGAGACCGAAGAGACAGGTCGCGTGACAGGAAAGATAGGAGACACCGGGATAGGAGTCGATCTAGAAGTAGGGACAGGAGAGATAGGAGACGCAGAGATAGAAGCAAGAGTCGTAATAAGAGCCGCGACAGGGAGAGTCGTAGAAAAGACAGGTAGGGCCAGTTTTAATTTAAGTATTTTTGTCACTATCTAAAAGCTTTAGCCGAAAAAAGAAAACGCTTCTTTTATTTAAATTTTTTTGAGCCATTTTTTTCAATCATTTCAGAGGTAAAAGCCCAAAAAGAGAGGAAAAAGAAGACAACAACCTCCCCTTCCAGCGGGATGTCCGGAAATCGGTACCCGAAATTTGGGCTAGCAGGACCCCGCAAACGCTCAACATCATCCCGCCGGCAGGACTCCACGAGGGGCCCGGCATTTTGGGTGCTTTTCCAATAATAGACGCTTCGAAACACAATATGTTGGATAATCTGCAGAACCAAGCCCTAAATGGTTTCACCGGCACTAATCCGATGAGGGATCCACCATTTGGTATTGGGAACCAACAAAGTATCGCTGCCAGACACCAGAGGGAGAGTTGGCCCCCGGCTAATGTGGTACCCGCTGGAGGAATACCTCTGGCTCAACGCAAAAGCAATCTGGATACTTTCGGAAGGGCTACGGATAATTTCCAGAATAACAAGGGACACCACAGGGACGATACTCCTCGACGCGATTTTAATGCCAGGGAGAACGTCAGGGATCGAGGTAAAGCTCCCGGGGCCCAGTTTGAAGGTAGAAATGAAAATAACGGAAGAAGGAGCCGTTTCGATGACGACAAATCACCCCCAGTCGATTCTTGTATCTCCATGGAACCTTTTTACGGTTCCTATGGCGACCTACGGCGTTTCTTCAACGGTTTAAGTATCAATTACCGCGGAATCAAGGTGATCAACGACGAAGTCGGTAAAAAGACTGGAGCGTGTTTCGTTCAGTTCCGAAACGCTCCGTACAAGAACGAGGCTCTGAAAATGAACGGCCATAAACTGAACAACGTTACCGTCAAAATTCAGCATATCAGCGATAAGATGTTCGAGGAGGCGATAGACAGATACAATCCGCGAATGGACGAGGGCGAGGACGAATTCGGACGCACTCGGCCTCCGCTGAAACCGTACAAGAACCCCTTGGTCGCCGAGTGCCAGCTAAAAGATTTTCTATGCTTGAAGGTCGAAGACTTGCCCACGTTCGTTAAAGAACAGGACATACTGCATATTTTCTCGCCGCATCCCCTCATTTCCTTGCATCTCAACGTCAAACCGAAAGGAGGAACCGTGGCGTACGTGAAGTTCAGCAGCAAGGAGGTGGCGAAATTGGCGCTGGACGAGCGGTCACGCCATGTCGTCGGTGTAAAACCCGTAACGGTCAAGCCTTGCGCGGAGGAGGAGTTTGAGCAAGTGAACAAAGAGCAGAACGACGCGATGAACGAAAAAAAGCCAAAGAGCGTCGGTACGGACTGTCTGAGCATTTCACGATTACCAGCCAAGACCAACGATCGCGACATATCGGACTTTTTCTCCGATATCGGGGTGATCCCCACGAAAATCCATCTCATGAGTACTCACCTGGGCTTCACAGGACAAGCTTACTGCGAGTTCGAAACGAAAGAAGAAGCCACGAGAGCCGCTTCCAAGCAGGGTACTGTATTGGGACAAGATACCATCTGCGTGCTTCCTATAACCCGCACGGAGATGGAAGGAGTATTGAACAATTCTTTGCCTCATCCTGGGATTGCGCCGGGCCTTCCTTTACCTCCCGGAACTCCATTGCCTCCTATTACATCGGAAGCCAATGCGAAAGATGAGCCTTTTATCGAACCCGATTCCCGTCCCGAGCCAGACCTTTTGCCCGAGGTTAAACCGGCGGTTGCGAACACTCCTATTGAAGACTCCCCAATAAGTTCTCCCAGTCCCTTACCTAGTCTACAGCTACAACCTCTACTACGCCAGGGGGTTTTGTCCCGAAAGCCTCCTTCACTGATGCGAGGTCTGGATAACCTGCAAAATCTTAACGGGCCGCGAGGTGGACGCGTTGAAAACACGAGCGGGCCTAGCAGTGGATTAGACAAACTGGAAATCCTCAACGGACCGAGGTCAGACAACCATTTAAATTTCACCGGCCCTCGAGAAGGCCCCGATGACTTCGATAACTTCGGTGGTGGACCTCGCAGGGGTCCGGACCTTCGCGATAATCTAAACGGACTTCGTGGCCATGATGCCCACGACGACTTTGAGGACCGCCGAGGTCTTCCAGATCTCCGTGAGGGATTGAGCGCACCCAGAGGCAATGTAGACCATCGCGACAACTTTGGACCTCGGAGCGATCTCGGGCCAGGATCTAGGATCTCTCGCTTTGGGCCACGCACAGGGTCTAGGTTCAATGACGAAGGTGCCCGATTTAACCCCCGTTTGGATGGAGATGGTCCGAGATTTTTGCCTCGTGGGGGAAATGACGGACCGAGATTTAATCGGGGCGATAAAGGACTTGGGTTCAACCCCCACATGGACGATGGCATGTTGGAAGATGTACCTGGTTGCACGGTATTCATGGAAAACGTCCCTTACAAAGCCGGTACCAATGAAATTTTGGACTTTTTTGACGGTTATAATAGCACGAATAACGTTAGCAGAAGATACAACCCAAATAATACTCCCAGCGCCGAGGCGAAAGTGACCTTTTACAGCCCCGACGATGCTTTCAGGGCTGTAAGGGAGTTGCATGGAACCAAGATATGGGGCAGGCCGATCTTCTTGCGGCAGGCATAATAAAAATTGTTATTATAAGTTGAAATTTGGCATGAATGATCATGTGAAAGGGGCCATCCGATGTACAGGGTCCGAGTAAAACTGTAGTAAGCAATCATTGCTTGCTGGGATTCCAGTGAACGTGTCATGAAAGAAGACGTTATTTTAAATTAGTTTTATGCTTGGACCTTGGTTAAGAAGATACACCGTGTATGGTGGAGTTTTCTTTCTATTCTGTTTTTTTTGTACAAAATAGATTATGTAGTAAATAGGCAAAAAAAATATGGCATAACTTGTTTAATATTCAGGATATTTTTTTAGGAGAAATGCTCATTTTTCGTACGAATTTCAAATATACAGGGTGATGATTTTTTAAAGGAATATTCACATTTTACGATCATTTATTTGTTATTGAAAGACATATTAATAATGTATTTAAAGTTTAAGCAATATTTACAGGGGCACAATTTCATGCCTGGGTCACCCTGTATAAATGCTCCATTTCAGATGAAACTAAAAACGCAAGAAAAATATCATAAATGTCGCTCGTTGCTGGTGCGAGCAAGAATTTCTCACTCTAGTTCAGTCTAAGCGACAATCGGTTTGACGAGTGAATTGGATTAAACAATATTCGTACAGTGGAAAGGTTTAATTATATTGATTGTGTAAATAATGGAAAATATTAATTAATTTTTAGTGCAGAGCTTTTTTAGAAATAAATTTTTTAACGAAATATACTTCCAAGTGCACCCAAAACTTTCGTATACAGGATGTCGCTTCAAAGCGGAAGTGCGATTTGGGACGTCCTGTATATTTGACAACCGACATACTACTATATTAGTAGCAGGAACAGTAATATATGTATATATATATATATATACAGGGTGGTCCACTCTCATCGCATCGAAAGTATAAAATTTTTCAATTTATTTCAAACAGTCAGTTTTCATGGTTATTAGATATTAAAGTAAATTTGATACACTCGATGCCTTGTTCAAAATGGGGGGGGGCCCCCCCTGTATAAACGTAATTCTAGAATGACAAGAATTGTTTTATAATTTAATGTGAGAATAAATCTGGAAAAGAAATGCCGTTTTATTTTGTACTTCGATAATAAATAAAAACACCTGGTACATGTGAAAATATTTTATTAAGTGTGTAACAGATAAAGAAAAATAACTAAACTACGCGGAATTCACAGTAAGAGCTAGAAAATCGCGAGACTTTTGTACAGTACACGCCGACCGATACTTGTCGCTAAACATACCAACTAAACAATCGCAAAAAGTATCGCTCGCGCCTGAAATTTTAAATACGGTCTCTCTTGCCCTCACGTTCAGGTCTATGCTCCATCCCGTTTCATTCGGATCGAAGTATTTCCATATATTATCGCAACACAACAGGTCGATGGTCGTCAGGTTACCGTGTTCCAGGAGCCTCCGGACAGAAATTGAGCTGATGTCTGGATTATAGGACAGATTTAGGGTTGTGAGGCGAGATGCCAACCTAAACAAAAAGACGAAGACCTTTAGTGACACGTTCCTGATGGCTGTCGCTTTGACAGTGCTAGTTTTACGAACACCCTAATTTAAAAAACTGATGATCTGTCGTTATAGCAACAAGGTATTGTATGCCCAGCAAAAAATGAGGAGGCTATGCTGCCGTCAGTTATCGTTAACAGAAAAGAATCCAATTAGAACAACCAAACTTACCGGTAAAATTTGCTATAAAAAGGATCAATTTCCACAACATTTAAATTAATAAAATAAATATATCCGTTGTCTTTGTTTTTTTGCACACAAGATTTTTCCATAGCCTGTCATTAAACTAACTAACTAGCTAAAATGTAAATAAATTCACGATAATTCATTTATATCGACCCATCTCATAAAATATATCATTAATTCGACACAGTCGTGTAATACATATTTATTTTCCATTCAATAAATTATTGTTTGGGCACGCCTATGGTACGGCGCTTTCAAGCATGGCAATTGTTCTCCCCTCGCCCTTCATACGGAACGGTTCGAATAAAACTAAAACAGACAATTCTTGTTATACCCACCGTAGTAGCTCGAATAAATCGGAATCGTTCACCGCGCACCGTCGCAAATCGATCTTCTCCAAGGCCAGTCCGCTTCCATTATCAAAGACCTCCACGATCTCCTTCAAAACCCCCTTTCCTCGATTATTAGATACATTTAACTCCCTTAAAACGTTCGCCTCCGTCCACGATATAACGTTCGTTAGATCCGCGTTATTCAACCAGTTATTACTCACGTCCAAGACTTGTACAGTTTTTAAATAGAGCACGTGTGGAACTGTCGCCACGTGCGACAAGCCGATGTTTCTCAAACTTAGCCGGGTCAAGTTCAGAGCCTTCGTAATTGTACTCAGCGGCTTCAACGACTCGCGAGTCAGCCGTTCGTTGTCACTCGCGTCGAAATGAACGATCTTGCTCGCCTTAATGTCGTCATTGGACAGCGCGTTCGCCAGCAGCATCAAATGAGCCGTTTTCAAGCACGTACAACTCAAGTTTAGCGTGTGCAGATGCGGCAACGTGGCTAAGCTCGCGCAAAGCAGACTCGCGCAGGTGTCGTTTAAAAAGTTCCCCGATAAATTTATTTCCGTCAATGATTTTTGATGGTTGATCGCCTTGATTAGCGGGGCCAGTTCTTCGCTTAGCGCGCCCCGATTCGACAGGTCCAAGCTCGCCGACAACGTTTCGATCAGTTCGCATATTTCGTCGTCAACATCTGTAACAATGATCGGTAATTATCGTGAATAATCGACAATCGTCATCGTGACTTACCGGCACGCATATGGACGCAAGTCTCCCGATACCGCTCGATAAGCGGCGGGAGGCTCCACTCGGTAACCCTGCCTACCACTTTCTCCGCCTGGGTGCTTCCCATAGGGAAAAGTAGGCCCAGTAAGTCGTCGTCGGCGAGTACAGCGCCGCTGATTGTTTCCAGCTCCAGCGTCGGTTTGATGTACTCTTTGCTGAAAATAATTTTTTATATGCGGAAGCTAAAACCCGAATTGCCTAGGGAAAACTAGTTTCAACTATCCACCCTAGTCAGTTCTAGATTTAACGATAGTTCGAACCAGAATTAACAAACATTCTCAGTTACTTCTAGTTTTGACTAAATTTAGTTAATTACACACCCTGTCTTAATGAAGTACTTTACGTAATATTTTCCATATTGAGTATGTGTTAGTAGCATATAAAGTCACATTTTCTAGTTAGGAATGGTATTCCATCAGTAATCAGTAGCGTCCTTGCTACCATCTCCTCCGATATTGCAGGGACTCCACTGGTGGCTTGCTAGAACAACCTTCCTAAGTAAAACATGTGGTTTTATATCCTATTAACACATACCTAAGATGAAAATAATATCCAAAGTACCTTCGGGATTTAGCGAAATATTCATTTCGACACCCTGTATATATATATATATATATCGCTCTGAAATTCAATTAAGCACCACCCCCCATATACAAAACAGAGACTGGAAACAATACCTGGCATATCTGTGGGCGGCCTCTTCAGCTAACCATTTGATGGGCCTATTCTGTACCTGCGACAACAATACGGGAACTCGGAACGACCTGCCTTCGATCTCCACGTCCACGAACAACGTCGGATCTGCTACAGTTTGTTCCGTCTGCGTTGGCTGAACGGTTGTAGAGTCCGCCTCCACCAGAGTACGAGGGGTGCTCGTTGCAAAACACGTTATCTTCGCTTGGCTAAAAGGAATTTGAATGTATTTCGCAGAAAATCTCCTGAAATATCCCTCTTACCTCGCTTGCACTTCAAAACTGCCATGTCTTCTTAAACTCAGACTGGTTCGCGGGGAATTACTGTTCCTTTTCCTGCTGAATCCCGAGTCCAGAAGAGTAACTTGGGTACGTTTCTTCGACGTCGAACTGCCTCTGTCGCTGCTTTCACTGGAAGCTCTACGTTGATTCGAAGATGCCTCGAAAAGATCTTCCTCGAGATCATCATCAATAAGAACGGCATCGGGTACGGTGGGAGCTTCGTTTTGTCCACAAACATCTAAGGGATTTTAAATAGTGCGTGAACACGTACGTAAAGGTTAAAGAAAAATACACTTACCTTCTAATCTCCTAGGAAACCTGCTACTTGAACTACCACCACCACCTTCTTCAAGCGACCTACGGTGTTCTCCAATCGATCTGCTCCTATCGAACATCGTCTCGGCATCACCGGTACGTCTTTTCTTACTTTTGGTAGGTCGCACGTCTTCCTCTAACCAACTGTCTTCGTCTACAAAGTCTGCGGCGTCTACTAGCGCCGATCGTTTGACATTCGACGATTTGACGGGCGATTGAGATTGTTTCGAAGTCGGGTAGTTTTTGTGACGTAACGTTTGCATTACAAGTTGGTATTCATTGGAGGCGGTCTGGTCGCTACGGCGACTCGATTGGGACGCATTTGCGAAGCTTTCTGAGGAATCTATAAAGATCACGCGTTACTCTATTAGAATTTGACTTAAGAATAATCAGAATCGCAAGCAAATACCTTCATTAAATGCGGGCGCATCTTCATCCACCTCCAAAGGAACGTTCCTTCTTAATCTTCCCATGACTGGCCTGTCAGACAATTGATATTCCTTCATGGGGCTCTCGGAATCATAGAAAGAATAATTGTTTTTCTCCATGTCATTTTGTCCGGCCCTTTCCAACGCTTCCTCCAACCTCTTTATCAACTTATTATAAAGACGTTGCCGTTCATCGCTTAAAGGCGAACAGTTATTTTCATACCTAAATTGAGAAGAACAGGAAACATTTAATATTAGTTGGCGAACAAGTCCACTCGACTTACCAACGTTTCAATTCAAACAACGGCGTATTACCATCATCGGTCTTGGCAACGGCAGAGGCTCCCTTGTCCAATAGCAACTCAATAACGTCCAAGTGGCCATTACTTGCTGCATCGTGCAATGGAGTAACACCTGGAAAAATAATTTATCAGTATCAAATGGCGACCCACAAGGATCAGTTTTAGGTCCGTTAGCGTTCATTCTATACGTCCATACATCATAAATTATGAACTAAAACGGCTTACCATTACATTCGGACCCTCCTCTATCGTTTATGGTGCCTTTGCGATCTAACAGGAGCTCGACAATGTCTCGGTGACCGTGAACCGCCGCCTCGTGCAACGGAAGCCAACCGGCGTGGTCTCGCACATTGACCGGATGATCAACGCCCAACCAATACTGCACCTAATGAATATCGTTTATATTTCGATGACACGACAAGTTTTTGCGAAATGGCTAATCAAACAGTCTTTCACCACAGTATACGTACCATTTTAAGGTTCCCTTTTATGCAGGCCAGGTGCAGAGGCCACTCTCCACTGGCATTTTTTCTAAATTTCACTGTACTTTGTTTCCTGCGTTTTAAAGGTACCGATACCGTCGTAGGTTCTGGTAGCTCGCTATCCGATTCTTCCGAGACATCTGAAAAACACGTCGCAACTTATCTCAAACGCCATATCCTGCCAGTCTCGACCCTTACCTGTAACGTCACTAAGTACAATATCATCTCCAATGTGAGCCTTAGTGAAATCCTCGCTCTCGTAGTCCGAGGACGAACTGGTGTCGGCGTCTTCTTGTCCCTCTCGCCCGTTCAGATCAATCAAATATTGTTCCAACTTAAAGGCTTCGGAAATAAGCGAAGACCGTTTTAAAAATCCGATGTATCTAAAAAGGGGACGTCTCGAATTTATTAATTAAAAATGTGAATCAATATTTACCTTACAACAATTTTCTTTTCTTCCTTTAAATTCCGTTTTCCCCTACAGTTGTCTAAACTTTTCTCGTACACGTTTTTTATTTCATCAACGCTATCGCGCGCCATTTCTTTTACGTCTGCAATTTTGCAGAGAGTGTTCAAACTGTCCTTTAAACTGTTCTTGCACAAATTGTATTCCTTTTCAAAGTGCGTCTCCGCTTCTTTCAGCTGACCATTATCTTTATATGTTTCGCCTGGAAAAAAAAGGAACAGGTGCAACCAAAACCACAGTCTAAGCGACATTGCCTTATAGAAGCCGCTCGATGTAAATATATAATGTGAGTTAGTGGCATTTTCTTGGACATAAACATTTATTGAAAAACAAAGATTATATTTTATTTCTTCAAATAAACATTTTAATTTCTGTTCCTGAAGTAATTTGGCCATGAAAAGAAAATATCGTTTTGGATTTTAGTAAACATAGAAACTTAGAATCGAAAATAGACAACTTACCTAAACTATAATAACACTCTCCCAATTCCTTATCGCTGGCGCCATTCCTTTCCGCCGTTTCCAGCATTTTGCTGTAGTATTCAATCGCCTTGGTAAAGTTTTTAACGTCGCACGCTCCATCGCCCATTTTCTCATAAAGATTCTTCAATACCTTCTGATCATCGCAAGCTATTATTTCATCCTCGACTCGACACATACTGGCAACTGACAAACGCCACATAAAAAGGAAATTTATTTATCATAAAAATGATCCGCAGACTGACAGATCAAACTTACCCACTCTTAAATTTCTTTCAATGATTTTCTTGTCTTCGTTATTCCGAGTCTTGAACTTGTACGCTTTCCTCAAAACTTGTTTAGCACCATTAAAATCGGCGATCCTTATTAAAGTCTCCGATTTGGCCAGTAAGGCCGCGCATATTAGCTCCACTTTCTTTGAACTCAGCTTTTCTGAAAACAGATTATTTTTAAACCCGCCTCAAAAATCAATATTACTATATTTCTTATTACGGTCACAGATAATTATTATTCTTACTCGCTATCTCTATTGCCATGTTATAGTGTTTAACAGTGTCATGATACATCTGCTGTTTTTCAAACAAGGAAGCCATGGCCAGATAACCCCTGTAAAGCTGCTCGTACAAGTCATGGTTTAGGCAAATCTTTATGCTCTTTTCATACAGATTCAAAGACGTCTCGTAGTCTCCTAAACTTTCTTTTACTAATCCTAAGTTGGAGAAGAGCCTTGCAAGCATGTCCTGCTTTTCAACATTGTCTGGGAGACTTAAAAATAAATTTAGTTAACGTAAAAACACACACAAATGTGATGACTGTCTCAGATCATCTGACTCCCACTTGCCTATACTTTATTTTAAAGGTAGATGTTAATAATATTTGACAAAAGCACAGTAGCTGAGAACTTTTAGATTTACCTATCACATTTTTGCAAACTTTTCATAAAATATGAGTAAGCTTTATTTAGAAGTTCCTTATTATTTTCACTCGATGTTACCAAATACCAAGTTAAAAACATGTGACCAAGTTGAGCTAAAGCCCTTTGTTGTTCTAAGATGTCTTTTTCTTGAACTGAAACATCTAAAAATAATTTTTTTTTTAAATTTCTGCTACTAAATATTATGCCTGTAGATTTACACTTACCTAAATAAATTTTAAAATACTTTAAAGCCTTTTCAAACTCGTTTTGCCCCATATAAGCTTCACCTATACCCCGATTAACTTGGGCATATTGAATCAACTTGTTTTCATCTTTGTAAATATCACAGAGGACTTCATACTCTTTTATGGCTTTAGAATAATTTTCCACAGAGATGTAGTGAGCTGCTAAGTCAATGCAAGCAGAGAGGAGGCCGGCATTGTTGCCTTTCGCTTTAAGTTTCTTCCTTATTAACTCTAAAAGAAACATTTTCTACATTTAGTAAAACTATAACAGTATGTGTAAACACAAACATACTTAATGCTCTTTTGTACTTGCATTGTTAAATACATGGAAAGATGAAAGTAGTATAAAAATAAATCAGCGCAAAGACACCTGACATAACGTGGTAAGAAAAATAGTACAATGTATTGTGAAAAGAATCTAGTATCCGCCCAAATTATCATTATAAGAGTAAATCTTGGGTGGGTGTCCGTTATGTGAAATTATTATGTTGACTGTAAGTAAGTCCAGTTTGTCATTAATTTTCCAGGATGAGGGAAACATGTTGATGCACCATCAATGGAGATGACAAAACGGCCGGTTATAAAAATAAATGTACGATTAATTATTTATGGTCTTACTTTGTTCTTCCATGGGATTCCTAAAAATACGTAAATATATCAATAGCTCTTTTGTTTTTGGATAAAAGCGGTAAAATGAAACTTGCACTAAAGAAAATGTATACAAAAAAGCTAGGTTATTAGATTAGAACCACAGAAGACTGATAGGGTTCCCCAAGTCCATTAAATCAACACCGTTATCTACCGGTTATTACCGCGGTTACCCGTGGTCGACTAAACTTAACCATTATCCCTTTCTGTCATATGTTACATGTGCAACAGAGAAGTCAAATACCACAATCGCTTTTATGGTCGTGGTAAATACCAATTAGAATAGATCACTTTTAATCGGTTCAAATGTCACTTTGGCTATGTTGACAGAATTTCTAAACCTCAAAATCTATCTATTTCAAATTTTTATTGAAATTAAGTTTCTTAAAGCTTCAATATTTTAAAAAAATGGCAGACGAGGACCCCGTAAATGGAAACTCCGACGAGAGCAGCGAAAAATCACAACAGAAAAAACAGGCGAAATACGACAGTGGGGCCGCAGATCTAGAAAAAGTCACCGACTATGCTGAAGAAAAGGAAATTTCAACGCAGGACGTTGCAAATGCTATATCTGCTATTGGAGATAGACGGAACCAAGCTGCCCTTGAGAAACAAGCCAGGGAAAAGGAACTACTAAAGGTATGCAATTCATTGCAACTAATTGTTTTATCAAAAATAATTAATACCACATTTTTACCATACACAACCTAAAACCTTAGTTAGTTTAAATCTCATGAAAAGAACACAATAATCTTACCAAGGTACCTACCTAAATGAAACACCTATGGTGTGCTAAGAAGCTCCCGCCAAGTCGATCATAACTATTCTGATGCAAATACCACATGTTGATTTTGACTATATTTTCCTTCTGTGATTGGCAATGCACTTGCATTTTAAGATGTGTATGGCATATTTTTTCCTACTCCTTCACATTCAGCGAATACTTTTTAGATTTCTATCAAAAAGGAAGATGTAGACCTTATTGTCAAAGAAATGGAGATATCCAGAGCCAAGGCAGAAAGAACATTGAGAGAAAATCATGGAAACCTTGTGAATGCACTCATTTCACTTACAAATTAAAAACAGAAAGACTTAATTTAAGTTATATAGATGACACTCTGCAAACTTAAAGAGTTTCGAGTCATATTCAATACTGAAACTACAATTTGTAATGTAATAACTTGGATTGTTTTGTATAAATGTTTTGTAGATATAGCGCTGTTTCTTTTAGATATGTAGCAGTCGGAATTTTCAATAATTGATATTGGTAAAATTCGAGGGGTGAACCACTGGGGTACTTTATTGTACCAGTGAAGGGTATTTTTTGGGAATTCATCTTAAAAATGTTGTTTTTTGGGGGTATTTATGGATATTTTAAGGTATTTAATGCATATCTTTATAGGTATCTAAAAGTATTTTTTCAAAAAAGGATATTTTAGTGTGCAAATTTTAGGTGGTGGTTTATATTAATAGAATATTGTAATTAAATGTATTTTTTTACCTTACCCAGGTGTAGCAAAATGAAAGACAATCTTATAAACTATAAATGATTCATATTGAGGTACGATTATCTAAAACTATTAAGATATTCACAAACATTACAGGTATTCTCTGTCCATAGGAGTCTTCTTGGCTTTCTTATCCCTTGCCCTTGGGAACCATCTGTGCTTGGTGGTGTGCGTTATGTTCATCAGTTCAGCCCTAGCTTGCTCGGGAGTCTTCTTATTAAAAATGGACATCAGTTCTGGAGTAAGTTGGGTCTTTAATACTGAAGGATTCTCTAGTATTTTTTCTTCTGGCAGAGGCTTCGTACACTCGTAAGGATAGTCTTCTTTGGGATGCCATGCTATGAGTGTTGTGCCGTCTGTGGTGGATACTATTTTGTAGTCTGAAGAATAGCTACGAAGGACAGTTCTGAGAATGTGCCTGCTTGTGGCAATGGCTCGAGAGTTCATATTTACGGGAATGCACTTAATATTGTTGATATATTATTTAGTTAGTGAAAACCATCTAAATTGACTATAAATAAAGTTTCATTCTCAACCTCACTTTTCTACAGTATACTTGTAGAGGTGGAAAGTTATCGATAGTATCGTAATATCGATAGTAATTATTTGTAATATAATTTTAATGACCTTTTGTTTTTTTTAGATGTCGATTGTAAATTTTTTCCTTGTGTCTCATGCTCTAGATCTGGTGGTGGAGGCCCCGAATCAAAGCAGTGACCATTTTTTTAGATGTATGTACATTTTTAGTAGTATCGATAGTTTAGCAATTTCACTATCGATAGTTCTCCACCTGTATTCGAGTTACTTTTGGCAACCCTGATAGACTAGGGTTTTTCAGTTTTTCCAGTACTTTAAAGATTTTAGGGTTATGTTTACTATAATTTAAAATTTCTAAAACATGAATAATATCTAACAAAACTCTAAAATTACATAATGTTTAAAGGTATTTCACGCCTTAGCCCCTTCCTAAATAATTCCAGATCAGTATTAAGTCGTACCATCTGCGAGAAATGCAAGAATTTGCAAAGGCAGCAATTCCGGAAACTGGGGCAAAATACTGGCGAAGAATTACGAAATGCACGAAAAAGGCGCATTAAATCAACACTCTATTATCTTACGGCGGCAGGTATAGTCACGACAGGAATGAGTTACGCTGCAGTGCCCCTTTATAGAATGTTTTGCCAAGCATACAGTTACGGGGGTACAACCTCAATAGGGGATTCAAATAAAGTAGAATCAATGAAAGCGGACACGAAAAGGCCCATAAAGATTAGATTTAATGCTGATAGGGCTGCAAACATGAGGTGGAATTTTAAACCACAACAAACCTCAATAACAGTAAGTTTTGTAGCAGTGAAATTATTCATGTCTATCTTTAATATGTCGATTTTTAATAAATTTGGTAAATATTATATAATTAGATCGTAAATTTGTATTTGTTATTTCAAATTTATTTATTTCAAAGTCGTTTACACAGAATACAAAGATAACGTATAATTTTATAAAAATTTAAAACAGTTACATATGGCACCTAGGTATGAAATATCTGTATGTCTTATCAATGATTGATATTTAAGGTATACCCAGGAGAGACTGCCCTAGCCTTTTATACAGCAATGAACCCCACAGATCAGCAAGTAATAGGCATTAGCACTTATAATGTGATTCCTTTCGAAGCTGGTCAATATTTCAATAAGATTCAGTGTTTCTGTTTTGAAGAACAGATGTTAAACCCCCACGAACAAGTAAGTAAATGCATTCCTACCATTAAATCATGTTGATTTTGTAGATGATACTATTTGAGTTGTTAATTTACATTCTTTTTAAGGTTGATATGCCAGTATTTTTTTACATTGACCCAGAGTTTACGGAAGATCCATATTTGGAATTCTGCAATGAAATAATACTGTCCTATACATTTTTCGAGGCGAAAGAAGGTTTGAAGCTAAACATGCCCCAATTTGCGAGGAGGTAAAATATATTGCCATCAGTAGGTACCAATTTCAAGTAGTATAGGAACTTAATTTTTCTTTGTCATTCAAGTGGCACACCTAATTTTAGTAATTTTTATAAATTGCATTGTTAAATATATAAATTTCGTTAAAAAATGCTTTTCACTTGTAGGGTTTAAACTACAACTGCTGAGGCTGAGGAGTTTATCATATAATGCTGAAATAATTGGCATATATATTATTTAAAAAGATTAAATCGATCAAATTTGTATTTATAAATTTCTAACCTTAGGACACAGGGTCAGCACAAAAACACACGATACCTTTTAAATTACGTCATTTTATTAATGGGAAATATCTAAATTCTATTGGTTGTGATAACTTCATAATTTTTTACCTTGAAAACTGTCACGACTAATTTTTCAGTGCTGATTTAATTTTGTTTTTATGATAAACGGCGGCAAGTTGTTCAATATTTTATAGTCGCCGTGATGGGGAAGGATCTTCTCATTCCCATGCATTTTTCCCTGTCAATAAACAGTGAGTTGCACTTGGCATGCAAGTCCTCTTCCAGGTTAGCTCTCGTCTTTAAGAGCTGTTGGTGCTGAGCTTCGGCCTCCTGCAGCTTCCTGTGAATATATTCGATGCTGTCTTGCAGGTCTCGCACTTCATTTACCAACCTAAACATTTTAATAATAATGAATTATTAACGCGACAACGTTGAATTTTCATAATATAGATTTTACCTATCTTGTGCATTGTCTCTGCACAACTCTATATCCTTCCTATGGGTTCTAGCCTCCAAGCGGGTGTGAGCTACCTTCATAGGGGAACTTTTGTCTATGATAGCTTTTTTCAGCAGCTCTATGTTCTTTTCTAGATCGAATATTTCTTGCTGGACCTTTAAAAATAATTCACTTTTCAGTCAGTTACAAGTAAAAAGTAAAACATCCACTTAAATACCTTATGCAAGTGGTTCTGTAGTTTGCTCTTGGTTTCCAAGGTTTCGGCCGACCTTCGGGCCAATGAATTATTCGTGTTGCTCCATGCATCCCATACCTAAGAATTTGTTATCTGTTATAATATTTATATACATCTACACTCTTGTCATGTATGAATGTATTTTTACCTCTTGGGCACATGTATTGATCAGATTGTCAATATCGGACCTCATTTGCGCCGAATGGCCTCTTTCGGACTGAGATTTTTGCACGATTCGGTTGCTGTGTTCGCCCCACGTAGGAGTGGTACTTACCCTAAAAATAGGATATACAAGGTCTATTGCAATAAAGTATTAGGTAAAGAAATGCTTACGTGGGATCGAACTTTTCAATCCCGCCATAATAGTTGATGCCCTTCGAAAAGTTATTCAACTGATGACAGATGTTGTCGATACCGAGCGCCCCCTCTTTACTCCGGACGTCCGTTTCCAGCTCGTGCTGCGCCGCCCTGTTGTTTCGCAGCTGGTCCCCCACTTTCGAGGCCAGACATTTCAGTTTCGCCTGTGCGTTACGGTACGTCTCTATTTCCTTCAGTAAATTTTGTTCGGGGCTGTCGTGAACCAGGTCCACCCCAGTTCTTTTTTCCCTGTGGTACAAGCACTCTTGGGCGATATGCAGCGGCGCTTCGATGTCATTGATGGCCTTGTCGATGGCCCTTTTGGCGTCTTGTAAGAGGCTACTTTCGGTCAGCAGGCGCTCCAACTCGGTGCGCGCTTCGTTGCGCCAGAACGTCGTGTCCGTTATCCGTTCGCCCAATCTCCTGCCCGATTCTCGCTGACCCTGGGCAGTTTTCTCATCCGTCTCTCTATAACAATTTTTAAAATAGTATAATAATATCTATCATAGAATTATGCTGCATTTTACCTCATAACTCTTATAAAATCTCCTCTGAGCCTTTCCGAGTAATTCCTGTTGGTGTCAGATTCATTATAGTGTCTCAGATTGCTCTGAGTCCACTCCAGAGGCGTGTAGCGAGTGTACAGAGCGGCTCTAGCAGCGTGGGCGGGGTTCCTCTCAAATCCCGTCACTAAGTTGGGAAATTTCAGGGGTTCGGTTGCCATTCCGTAAGGGGTGTAGCAAGGATCGATCATGGAGTTTGTCGCATGTTGGTTGGGCCTAGAAAAAAATGTAATTTACAAGCGTCCAGATCGTGGACTAGAGTTTAAAGGTTTATCTTACAGGGGCATAACTTCAATTGTTTCATATCCAAGCGTGGGTCTCCAGGGATGAGGACGAGGAGTTTGGTAATACTGGCCGGTCCTGGATGGAATGGGGGGTCCCGCGACCTGTTCCATACATGGAGTTGCGGCCACGGTACTCCATGGTTGCAATTGCTAAAAGGTTTTTTTTTAATTATTAGGCAGAGCAGTATATACTTAGCTAAATGGGACGCAAATTTACCGAATAGAGCACCGTTTCGGCCTGAGTCATCGTGAACTCGCGTTAGGACAAATCTTTAAAGAAAAAAAAATATATTTGAAGGTTGCATTTGACACGCTGGTTTTTAAAATTTGCGCGGCGAAAGTGTCGCCAACTATAGAAAAACAAATCTCAATCATTTTGACAAGTAACGTAACCTCACTTAAATGTATCAATTATCAAAACAAGTGACTCTATATAGAAAAATCCGTGCATTTCATAAAACATAACATTATTAAATTGGTTTAAACAATGGCCAGCGCAGTGGCGACTCCTGAGAGTGTCCCCGAACGTAAGTATACAATTATTTTTATGGTGCCATCTCAATTTTATTGACCAAACATAAACATACAACACCACTTATGACTGGCAATTTTAGAATATATATTTTACCCCTTTACGAAATGTTTTTATTACCTATATACACGAAAGAACAATATTTACAATTCTGAGCAGTAAATGTATTATTATCCATGTAATATACTATATTCCGTTTAGATTGTCCAGGCACTGAAAGTGAGCAAGCAGGTAAAGCCTCAGCTTGTGCCGGATGCCCCAATCAAGATATTTGTGCTACAGGACCGAAAGGACCGGATCCGGGCATTGCTCTAGTGAAAGAAAGGTATAGTTGTTTTTAAAATATAGGAATTGAAGTCTTATTGTAAGAACAGAAGTTTTCAAATGTTTCAACTTCCGTAGGTTGGAAACGGTCAAGAATAAAATATTGGTGTTGTCTGGCAAAGGCGGAGTTGGTAAAAGTACTGTTACAGCACTGCTTAGTAGAGCGTTGGCTGCAAGTGACAGTGAAAAAAATGTAAGTAGAAAATTTACAACTTCCCAGTTTCATGCTATTACTTACTCTATTATATCTGCTTCTTCTCTCTTGTTCATGCCCAAAAATCATTTTTATTTTTCTATTTTGATAATTTATGCAAATAAATTAAAATACAATTCCAAACAAAGAATTTTTGATTTTTTTATTCAAGTAACTTCTGATTCTGATAGTGATTCCTTTCAGTTGGATATAATTTAAGTCTTTGAAATATACACAGATAACAATTACTAATAAAATATACTTATTTCTTTATAAAATACCACACAAATTTATAATTTTTAAATGAAAATTAATTTTGCAAAATGCTACAACACTAACCCGAACAAACCCCAAGTTTATTTTAAGAATGTCTGACACAAATGGATCTTCTCTTTACATCATTAAGGAGTCCATAAAACATAGTACAATAAATTATGAAAACCCATAGTTATAAAGACTACGGATTTACAAACTCACATATTCAAAAGTAATTATTTTGCAAACAGACAACTTAAGTACTTTACTCCATTTTTCTTCATTAACTACACAAAATTAACCATTTTTTTATGTCACATTTCAACTCCTTATTAGCAGCATTTACCATTCAAATAAAATCGAGTGTTTGACTTGTCCTTATTGAAAAATATACATATATCAACAGCACATGGTACAGAATACTTATCACGCTCAGTCGGCTTACGCTCGACCGTTTTTAAAACTGTTTGCGTCCACCTTAATGCAAAGCCAAATAGAGTTAATTTTACCTTCATTGTGCATTCAAACTTGCTCTAGAAATTCGTTTGTGTCATTCTGTGCCAGGAAGTGTGTCCCACATATTTTAGTACGCAGTAAATATCCTAGGTTGGGTTGAATGTGGGAAACCTAAAATCAATAAATACTTATGCAGTTGGCAGTGGAGTAGGTTGTCCCCAAGCCAAGGGATTTAGAGCCCTTTCCTCTTGCATGAACGAGCTCAAATTAAGAATTCTAGTGTATTGGCGGGTCTTTTTTTGAATCATTTTGATGTTAGTAATGTCTATGGTGGGTTGGATGATCATAAATGTGATGTGGTCATACAGCCTGTGCCGTATTCTTTTTTTCTTGTGCCTACAACTGCCGCTGAGGTTAATCGGATTATTGGCCTGTTGCCAGTAAAGTACTCCGTTGGTGTGGATGAGGTGCCTGTCAGTGTTGTTAAGGCTGTTTCTGATACTATTTGTGGACCGATAGCAGATATCATAAATGAATGTTTTGAGTCTGGCGTTTTTCCTAACAAGTTAAAGTTTGCTAAAGTTGTACCAGTATTTAAGAAGGGGGACCATGGTGATATTTCTAATTATCGACCAGTTTCCATCCTATCAGTTTTCTCAAAGATTTTTGAAAGAGTATTTTATGTTAGATTGTTGGACTATTTTTTAAAAAATAATTTATTCTACGTTGGTCAACATGGCTTCTTGCCTAAGCGATCCACGATAACTGCCATTTTTCAGTCGCTTAATTATATTATTGAACAGGTGGATAGGGGAATGATGGTGTCGGGTCTGTACTTTGATTTGAGTAAAGCGTTCGATTTGATTGATCATGAAATATTGCTTCGTAAGTTAGAGTGCTATGGTGTTCGCGGTTCAACTAATGATTTCATAAGATCATACCTATCAAATCGAAAGATGACTGTTTGTGTCGGTTCTAATCATCAGACCTTTTTCTCACAGGTAATTACAGTTAATAAGGGTGTACCGCAGGGTTCTATATTGGGTCCAATATTGTTTCTAATATTCGCTAATGATCTCAGTGGTAAAATTGACATTTCATCTCTGTATCAGTTCGCAGATGATACGTCATGCATAGTGTCCTGTGCTGACAAAATTTTATTGTCAAGTAAATCTATTGAGATTGCTGCGAGCGTGTTAGAGTGGTGTACGTCCAATAAACTTGTTTTAAATACCAATAAGACCTGTTTAACTGTTTTTCGAGATAATAGAAATGAATCTTTGTATGTTTCTATTGATGGAAAGAGTGTAGAGCAGACTCAATCTGTCAAATTTCTAGGCGTAACATTGGAGGACTGTCTGCAGTGGTCACAAGAGGTAAATGCAGTTGTGAGTAAAATGAGTAGGGCAGCATATGCCATTCGTTTCTTGCGTTACCAGGTCAGTTTAAATGTTGTAAAAACTTTTTATATGGCCAGTGTTCAGTCTGTAATTGCATATAGTATAATGGTTTGGTATCGTGCTTCAGTAGCGAATGCACATAAGGTTTTTGTGGCGCAAAAAAGAGTAGTAAGGATTATGTTGGGGATGCATTACTTAAATTCTTGTAGGGGTAAGTTTAAAGAGTTGAATATTATGACTGACCCATCCTTATTCATATATACCTGTGCTGTATTTGTAAAATCTAATTTTTATTTGTTTGTTACGAATAGCGATGTTTCGAATAATATTTTTACTAGGGGTAGAAATGATTTGGTTGTACCTGTTCACCGGACATCTCTTTTTCATAAGGGTCCTCTAATGAGCTGTATAAAAGTATATAATTCTTTACCGAATAACATTAAGGCCATTCAGAGGATACGCTTATTTAAGACTCATTTGAAGAGGTTTTTGATTGAAGAGGAGTTTTACTCGCTCAATGATTTTTATGACTTTTTTTGAAAATTTTTATTTTTGGTTTATTGTTTTGTTCCTTAAAGTTTTATGACATGTCTTTATTGATATTATTCTTTGTATGTTGATTTGTTTCTGTGTTTTGACTTATTTGTATTTTGTAAACATTTTTATTTTTGTCGATAAGTACTGTTTGTTTTTTTTAGTGTAGGTTTTTCTTTTGAAATTATTATGATTTTTTGTATGCATTTTGAAATTTGTAATGACGTTGTCAATGTTCACTTGTGAATGGTTTTTATGGCAATAAACGTATTATTATTATTATTATTATTAAAACAGATTTATAAATTTTAGGTGGCAGTTCTAGACATAGATATTTGTGGTCCTTCACAGCCTAGAGTGTTGGGAGTTCTAGATGAACAAGTCCACCAGTCGGGGTCCGGATGGTCGCCAGTTGTAAGTTTCATCATGCACACATAGATGTAAATCATAATTTTATTGAACATTTTGACATTTTTTAGTATGTAGATGATAACTTGTCAGTAATGTCAATAGGATTCCTCCTATCGTCGCCCGATGATGCCATTATTTGGAGGGGTCCCAAGAAGAACGGCATGATTAGGCAGTTTCTAAGTGAAGTGGACTGGGGCAAACTCGATTATTTGTTGATCGATACTCCACCAGGTAACATTGTTGTAGCAGATGACAATCTTATTCACTTAAATTGTAAAACATTAATTTGTTGTTCTTAGGTACATCTGATGAACATCTGTCAGCTGCCACATATCTCTCACAAGCCGATTTGACAGGTGCTATCCTTGTCACAACACCACAAGAGGTCGCTTTGCTCGACGTCAGAAAGGAGATTGATTTCTGCAGAAAGACGAAGATAAACATACTTGGGGTGGTGGAAAATATGTCCAAATTCATATGTTCCTGTTGTCAGGTAATATTTAATGTTAAAGGTTTATTTCTGGCCATAAATAGTTGCAAATAGAAGCGTAGAGCTTAATTATTTAATGTTTACAGAAAGAATCGGAAATATTTCCTGCGACCACAGGAGGCGCACAACAAATGTGCGCAGAACTCGACGTGCCATTTTTGGGCAGTCTACCATTAGATCCAAAAGTAACCAGGTGCTGTGACGAGGGCAAGAATTTCTTCGAAGCAGTGCCAGACTCCCCTGTGGTGAAGGCGTTGGAAGGAATTGTTACCAGTAAGTTGAAATATAAGGAAATTCGTATATTGGCGAGTTTTCTTGTGGCAAAAGTGTTGTTTTGCGGCCAACTGTAGCTCATCTTATTTTTTTTGTTTCAGAACTTGCTTTAAAATGTGACGGACAGTGATGCAATAGGTTTAAGTAGAAATCCTGTTTATAAAAACAATATTTTAAAATAAAAAAGTATTTAAATAGTTTGGGTTTTTTAATTTATCTCATATCTGGATAATATGCTAAAAATACAAAAAAATTTTCTAACAAAATGAGGACTTGAATAATCCTTCCAACGATTGTGGACCACTTTAAGAAATATACATTCAGTGCTTACAAACCTACCGTTGTGGTAGTCCAATCTTTACTTTACGTCCACATGTCTGTTCACCGCCTTTGTCATTTTCGTCAACTCGGCATGTTAACATATGTTACGAAATTGAGACACACACAAGGAGTCACGAACACACCCTGTAAGTTGGTTCTACTTGTTGATAATTAAATAAAACTGTTGTTTATACAAAATTAATTTATTTTCATATTATTAACTTAACATGAACTGAAAATATTTATTTCCTATTTTGCATGAAAGACAGTCCACAAAAATATACCAGTTGTCCTGCACACAGACTCGAATTAGATGCTCCATTTGTTTGTTCATTTCTGGTAAAAAATGTTGAAGTTCTTTTTCTACATCCCCAACGAACCAGGCTATGCTCATATGAAACGATGGATCCTGAAAATAAAGTTGCCGTCACGTTGACTGCTTTTAATAAGTGGCCATTGTACTCGCTACAAATGTTTGGAGCTATAAAATAAAGTACAATTTGGCCCTGATAAATTAAGTGTGAGGTGTTAAAATATCTTTTATAATTCTCACCTTATAAAATGGAGGTAGCTTGTATTCTTCCAAACACCTGTCTAAACCTTCTACCAATTTTATTAAGGTATCATGACCACTTTTAATTTGTATTCCTAAAAATGTCCTAGTTCTTTCTTCATTGCAATACACACTAATCTTATCAAATAATATCACAAATCTAAAAACGGATATTGTTAAATACAGAATATTTAAAATAAAATTTCTTACTTTCTATATCCTCGTAGGTTTGCCTTTAAAGTGTCTACAAAAGATGTTATCCAATGATATTTAAGTATCAATGTTTTGGTAAGACTTATGTGAAAATGATCGGATTGTTTCAATTGCACATGATCAGGCATTATTTCTCGTATAGAACTAAGAAGTTGAGTGATACCAGTTTCAGCTTCATCTGAAAATTCTTAAAAAATGTTAGGTACAATATAACAAACCTATGTATCATGTTCATAGTCGGGTAGTAACCTGACTATGAACTAATAAAAAAATGATGTTATTGAGCTTTCATTTAATAGATGTTTTGGTTAGGAGTCGCTGTTACCGAAAACAATTTTAAAAGGCTATAAATAATTATTTACATGAAATATAAACAAATGTGGCCCAGTTTCCTCTTTCGTGGGCAAAAGACCTAATTTTTCCATCATGTAACATTGGGTCATCTAAATGGACACTAGTTTTGGCGTTTGTAAATTCTTCAGGCACTGGCAGTCTAAAACATAATAGGATTAGATCGATCATTGGTTACAGTCGCCTGTTTCGAACAAGGGAACTCTAATGTAGTCATGATTATCACCTATTTGCAATGGATATCACAAAATCCTGTTAAAATCAACCTATAGGGTTTTAATTTCCCAAACTTGAATAAAAAGTTACCTTTCACGCTTTCGTGCATATTCTTCTTCTGCATCTTCTCTAAATACTCTCTTGGTTGATACTCTGGGGCCCGGTACTTCATCATCGGAAGAGTCTCCTCCATAATCGTTTAAAAGAGCTAGAGCCCCATTTTTAAGCATAATTCTAATAGTAGTAAAATGACCGAATCATCTAACCTCAATTTTTCACTTACGAAAAGGAGAAAGTGATGTAAAACTGTAAAACGACATCATCTAATTAAATCGTGTTCACCATAGAGGGAATTTAGATGTTTACGCCATCTCTTAGCTAATGTAATGTTTTACTAAGTCACTAAAATAGAACACTATAATAATTTTATAACGTTTCGCAGATAGTTCCATAGATGTCACGGAGAGCGCCCTAGTCTAAATTTGATGTACTTTAGTCTATTAGTGGCGACAAGAAGAGAGAAATACTATCACTGACGTCTGCGCAACGAGGTTACTCTTCAAACTTCTGTTCTCCTAATACAAAGGATTTCCTGACTTTATAGTGAATGACTCTTTAAAAATTTTGATGTAAGCCTGAAGGAAAAAAGTTCCGTATGAACTTTTTAATATTATATTATGTATCGAAAGTAAATATCGTATTTTATCTTTTGTGAATTATCCTATACATATATTGTAAGTTTAGGTGGTGCCATTACATGCAGATTAAAAGTTGTAGTTGAAGCATATTTGACTATAATAGGACTGACTATAATTATTTTCTTACACATTATATCTGTTTTTGGGTCATAATTAGCTATATAGAATATAAAATATAGTGTTGGTCAAGCCATGATGGACAATTTTGGTGCGTTTTTGGTCGGACGTCACATGCTAAACTGTCCAATTGTCGATTATTTCATTTAAAATTGTTTTAATGCGCGTATTCATCGCGTTTTATGGGATACTTCATCAAAGAAACAATACGTGAGCCTTCCTTTCTTAGTCAAAATTTTAATGCACGCCTTCTCCAAAAAGTCAGGTTCCTTGGTATCAAGATCGCAGAAGTTTGAAGAGTCGTCGCCTGGGTATAAAGATCACACTCCATTCATTTTTCCTTCTGAATTCGCCCATCTACTTTTAATACAAGATTGTTTTAATGTGCGCATTCAGCAAAGAAGGCGTTATTTGTTTGAAACTTTTAATATGTCTTTATTAACACCAATTAAACTTATAATATGTAGTATATGGGATACTTCATCAAAGAAATAATAATATTTACTTTTGGATACATTGATGATAATATTATAAACCACAACACAACTAAAATATCACCTTTCGTTCATACCGAGTTTTTTCCTTCTTCTTAGTCAAAATTTTAATTCGCGCATTCTCCACAAAGTCAGGAAATCCATCTATTGCTTATGGTTTCTTGCTATCAGGATCGCAGACTTTTGAAGAGTCGTCGCCTGGATATAAAGGGCACACGTCAGTGGAGTCACTCTTAGGTATAACGCGCATATACCAAGCACCTTTCTTGTCGCGTAATAGACGAGGAGAACAAATAACCGGAGTAATAAGTGTAGTTTGAGTAGTCGGAACGTACTCGTTAAAATTTCGGAATATGTATATGTCGAATACCTACTAGCGTTTCTGCTCTCCTAATACTCAAGCTTCCAAATCCAATGCGTTGTTTTGAAATGATTTTTAGGACCTTTTCTTGACATATGGTGGACGTACAATTAATAATTTTCTTAAGTGTATGGATGACGAAAATGTTAGAGATATCAAATTAGGAGTCCATAAGGATTTTAAATATTTTACATTTTGTAATTTTTATAGAGAAGTAAATTAAAGGTTTGCCGTTATTAACAGTCGAGCTGCGAAATGATTACTTGGTCAGCAAGAGTTTACAATCGGTCAGTAGAAGAAAACATGTGTAGAAGCAGTTTACTTCAGAGGTCCCAGGGCGCTGGTTGTCAATTTATGTAAGTTTCTTGTGTTCTTTTGCCAAATATAAGGAAATCGGCTACAAAAGGTGTAGCGGGGGCGGGTTTTCAATGTTTGCAGTCCATAAGCTGCTGACCAACTTGCCATTTTGTCTGACCGATTACATTTTTCTGTTCGCAAAAATAAGAATATTTGGGTACCGATTATAGGCAATCAAAGATACACCATTGTAAGTCCCCGGTTGCATATATTTCTGACAATGACAAATGAGTTGTCATTGTCATATGTTTGTGACTTTTATAGATCTTCACGCTTATAAACCAGTTTTTTTTATGTTTTCATGGTAAAAATGCATTAAATTGATCTTAAAAATTCTTAAAATATGTGAAAATGTATACGAGGAACACAACGTGGTCGTTATAACCTTAACCATAAAGCAGAACCTTCCTAAAATGTTTGCCAAACCACTTGACACCAAGGAACATTGATCTACACTGATCCCTGAAACTTTAAATTTTCTACAAAAATGATGGAGTACGACTACAACTCTTTCAGAAGGGAATCAGATTTCCATAACAGATGTTGCGGGGGCATGTTTTGGTGCATAAGGGACATTTGCGGCATTATCTGTGCAATCCTAACCTGGCTACTTATATTATATTCAGAGTTCGTCGTTATGTTCGTTATACTTATCCCGGGTCCTAGCGCTGTTTATAGTGTGATAAATACTATTATATTCCAAGCATGTGCTTTCCTAGCCTTCGCATCACATTTAAAGACTATGTTCACTGACCCCGTAAGTACTGCCTTTGAGATGTTCAGTTAGTTCGAGAGAATAGCAATTAGCTACCAACTTCTATTAGTACCTGTCATCTTAATATTAGCGCTTAATTTTAGGGTGCAGTGCCTAAAGGTAATGCTACCAAGGAAATGATAAAGCAAATGGGTTTCCGAGAGGGTCAAGTTATTTTTAAGTGTCCCAAATGTTGTAGTATTAAACCAGATAGAGCACATCACTGTTCGGTGTGTCAAAGGTATGGTGTGTAGTAACACAAAGTTACTAAATTACAGTCTATACTAACCTTAGCAATAAGCACATATTCATTTATACTATTGTATATTGATGGTAGTACTTAAACTCTAGTTAACCAGAGCTGTAGTTTGACCTAATCCTCCTAATTATTTCCTTTCTAGATGTATTAGAAAAATGGACCATCATTGTCCATGGGTAAACAACTGTGTGGGAGAGAATAATCAAAAATATTTTGTACTTTTCACAGTAAGCTAATTTTATATTTTTTCCATTATTTTTCAAATGAACTCATTTTCTTTACACTCTATTTTATATGTTCTCTATTTCTTTCAGTTCTACATATGCCTAATATCACTCCATTCCCTATTCTTAGCCATCAACCAATTTCTAATGTGTATTCGTCACGAATGGAAAGAATGTACCAGTCACTCCCCTCCGGTGACAATAGTGCTGCTATTGTTTCTGATGTTCGAGGGGCTGCTTTTTGCTATATTTACGGCGGTCATGTTAGGTATGTAAACATAGCATATGATCATTTGCTTGCCAGTTGTGAAACGCCTATCTATGTTTTACAGGTACTCAGGTTCAGGCAATCTGGACCGACGAGACGGGGATAGAACAGTTGAAAAAAGAGGAAGCCCGATGGGTGAAAAAATCCCGATGGAAAAGCATCCAGGCCGTCTTCGGACGGTTCTCTCTGCTGTGGTTCTGGCCGTTTGCGAGACCAAAGAAATATAAAAGTGAGATGGACTTTTATTCTGTTTAGACCGGTTTGTGATCTACGTCGTTCCTTTTACGCTGACGTGTCATTGAAACTAGCCCCGTTTTATCTCAAAATTGCCTATTAATAATAAGATTATAAATAAAATGTATTTCATACAATTCAGGTGGAAGGGTTTTAAAGTTTTCGCGTACGTTAACATGGAAGGAACAATTCGTAATATAGTGTGAGCCAAATTTACAATAGGAAAATTTAACAACTTTTTATAAACCCCGGAAAAAATAACTCTGTAGATTAATTTGAAATTCAGCGGCACATCCATAGCTTATGTTAAAAGTCTTCGGCGAACGTTCTTTAAATGTTAAATGAATTAAAAACTAAGTCCAAAAATCACCCTGTAAATAAAGTAAGTTTTCCTGTCGTATATTTTGCATCACCTTAAACAAATCCGAAAGACGGTGGGAGTAAACTGGACGGCGAACACGGGATTCCTTCATGTGATATGTCCAAATTACTTGCGCCCAATTTAAGTATTAACTACATAGACAAAGGAAGAGAGGGGACGCGTAAAACCAGAAGCTATTTTGTTACCGCCTGGCTCCTTATCGGGTTTAGCAGTGGCGTTACATGAATATTTTCTTAGTATTATCCCAGTACAAAATTATTATTTATGGAATATGGAAGTAATATTTTTATTGATTTGAATTTGTATATTGTGTCCCTTACTGCTGAGTACATCAAATGTTCTTCTGCTTCTCAATAATTTACGAATGCTTAGTAAATATTAATTTTATTAGCCAAAAATATAATTTCATATAGGAAAGGTTGTGAAATTTAAATATCTTTCAACTTTAGGGAAAATGTAAAATAAAAAACAAAATTGGTCGATTCAAAATTTATTACAAAGAAGCAACAAAATGTAATTACTGGTAGTTTTGAAAATATTGTTGGCACAGCACCTCCAAGTAATCGTACTCTTTATTCAACTTTATAAAAAAGGACTTCTCAAAATGCTCTGAACAAATCCTGTAGGCAGGAGAAGGTGTCCAATCCCTAAGTCCCATGTTCTGCACCCAAATGTTTGCTTTTTGTGGATCTTTCGGAAATCTAAAAACAATACAACAATGTGTGAGCTTAGCGGTTTAAAATAAGTTTTAACAGGACGCCATCCTTGTGAAACGACCTTCGCCTGAAGTCGTGTTTCTCAAAGACTATGACCTTCAACGATTCAAGACAAACGTTAATCGCTTTCTTTAAAAAAATAACACTGGTATACATTCGAAATAATATAATGCTTTCGCTAATAATTAACCAAAATTAAATAAGAAATAATTTAATTTTGTCAAAATATACAAATCATGCAGGTACGCCATTGAGTGACACAGCCTCTCCAAGGGCAATTACCTGGTTCTTATTAGAAATCTTGAATGAAAAGTGCAACAAATCTAGTACAAATTACAAAGAAAGGTAGGTAGCTTCAACTATGGCCTTAATCATAGTTTCAAATAATATATACTGCTAAACTTACAACGGAGATATCTAATATAAAATAAATGCATGCAAAAAATTCAATTTGAATATTTACCGATGGGAAGTAATTCCAAGCTTCTTTCGTTCATTACGGCTTTTACAGCCATAGCTACAACAATTCACCATTTTTCTGTAAATAAACTGAATTCTTATAATAGCTCTTCTCACCACAAATCACCAAAATACATTGGGTGCCACCTCGATTGTCTGGCTCCCTATCAATGGCGGTGGATCAATTTTAGGTAACACTTTCTGCGACGGCCCGTAAACCGGAATTATTCGTCCCCTCTCTTCCTTTGTCTATGATTAACTAAGTAAATTATTTATTTGTTACTTATCGTTGGCGATTTGAAAACCGCGGGGCGAAAGCGCCAATTATTTCCAAACGTTGGTTATTTATTAAAAAAAAACACATTTCTAATAAAACTTTGGCTACAGGATTATGAAATGTTTACGTTCTTGACAGACGGCGCTTACGTCCATCCGCCAGATAACTCCCGTTCTATTTATAGTGCAACTAGACGTGTAAATATTTCCTACTATAGGCGTTTGTTATCTTCAGATTGTTTTTTTATTGTGATACTGCTCGATAGGTACACTCGGTGCCAGGCCAAGGTTGCAGATGCTAGTTTCGTTTTTATGTATCTTCCTGAAATTCGGTTCGGCATCGGGTGTACCTATCAACGAAGCTTGTGGTGAAAAAAATGTGTAGCACTATAGACACTTTTTGTAATTAATTTTTTAACTGAAAATTGCTATAAGATTATCCCCCCACTTTTTATGTGCATATCGAGGCCGAGTACTGTAATAATATATAATTAAGATTAATGGCGTTATTATTTCATTAACCACGTCGCATGTGGAAAATATTACATACAGATAGTATGGGAAATATGTCGGGTTACCTGCGATTTTCAAGTTTAACGGCAACGTTGTTATTCGCAGCAAGTGGCGATCGACGGATTTCTCTCGGACACCTTCACTATCATTGCCGGTGTTCCTCAAGGGTCCATATTGTCTCCCACTCTCTTCTTACTCTACATTAACGACCTTCTAGTGAAAACGAAAAACCCGATAGTTAGTTTTGCTGACGATAGCACACTTATATAATCTTTCTCTTTGAATGCACAAACATCGGCTGCCGACGCACATCTTCGCGGACAGCATGAAGTATCACGCCTCAACCTGGAAGAAATTTTGGCTTGGGGTGACAGTAACCAAGTCGAATTTAGCGCTAAAAAAAACCAGGGAGCTGTTTTCTCTAAAAAGGTCGGATATAGTCATGGACGGACACGCAATCCCACTGGCTTTATCTATTAATTTGCTGGACGTAAATCTGGGAGGAAATATGTCTTGGCATAACCACGTTGTGGCAATCGCCAAGATAGCTTCTCAGAGACTTGGTGTACTCTTCCGAACCAGAAAGTTGCGCACACCTCAACAACTTTTGACACTATACAAAGCCCAGATTCGACCATCACTAGAGTACTGCTCTCATGTCTGGAGCTCTGCACCCAAACATACTCTTCGGCTACTGGATTCCATCGTAAGGAGTGCCATTCGTCTGATTGGAGACCACGAGCTGACGAAGAACCTCGACAGCCTAGAACATCGAAGACAAGTTGGGGATTTGACTCTCTTTTACAGATATTTTCATGGAAAGTGCTCAGCTGACCTTGCCCTCTTAATTTCGCCCAGAGCGGCGAATATCAGAAATACACGACGAACCACTGCCGCCCATCCATATGTGGTTAAGCTTAGTACTCCTCGAACTTCATTATTTAAGAACTCTTTCATCTGGAGAACTTCATCCTTGTGGAACGATCTTTCCGAGGTCGTTTTTCCCAACGAATATAACCTCCAACGATTCAAAACCAACGTGAATCGCCTTTTGCGCACACGCACTACTCCCAGAGTGCCCTAAAGGATTTTTCCTATAGTGCTTGTGTTTGATCAAAAAAAAAAAGCAGCCGCAGGGCCCTCGTGCTTAGGAAAGGGGAACGAGTCCGGATACTCGGGCGTACTTAGGGTTTTGAGTGAAACTTCTCTTGTGATTAAAAAGTTTTTTAATGTTTGGAACATTAGGTTCTTATAAGATTATATAATAACAGACATACACTTGAAAATTACATTAGACAACTATAGAAAAACAAACAGCCAAATGAAAATGTGCTTTCCGAGGGATTCTTGATGTGGGGTGGACCGAAAAGTCGGCAACAAATGGAAGAAACTCGTTTATTACCAAATTTGACTGGATGCGATCAAAAGCAAAGAACAAGCAAAATATTAAATGTCGATAACAAAAAAGAGTATTTCCATTGTCGCCAACTTTTCTGACGACCCTGCATTTGCCAGTGGTTTTTTTTTTATTGATACTTATAATAAACTCTTTCGTGATGGCGTTCTGTCTACTACAGGGTGTTTTGCTAAAAGTATTGTCTTAGCTAAACGCCTCGTAAAAATAATAAAAATTTCTGTATCCGCTAGATTGTTCCATATCTTATCGATTCAGTGAATTTATAAGCACGACATTTGCCACATTGAAAACGAGAAAAATGTACAACTATACTAGACTATAGTACGGCTTTGAATGTGACAAACGTTATCTAAATTTAAAAAATGCAAATTATCGACGTCACTAAACGAACATAGAGCGTAAAATAAAAATACGATCGTTCCGTCTATTTATAACACGAAATTATTTAATTCAATATGTTCGCTGAATAAAGGAAAAACAATCTAATGCGTTAGGTACGTTTCGTACTTCCAGCGTTCATCATTTTTATGGCTACGGGGGGCGCGAGAAAAGTTCGCGCCGCACCTCGTGATTTTCCAGTAACAACGATGGAAGTAGAAGATACCTGTCTAAAATTCAACGTACCTACATCGATTTGGAGCGACGGGCCGGTTATAAATGTCCCAAATTGGTTTCTACCACTTGCATTGCACCAATTGGGAATATTTAGCCGGTCCGTCGCTTCAAATCGACTATATTATTATGTTCTACGATTTTAAACAAACACAATCGTCAAGTTTGTTCATTTGTGCGACTCTGGCACTGATCTTCGCTATTTTATTTCCGGTGGGTTTACACGAACGACGTAGTCCCCATACCGCACAAACGAACACACCTTTGTTTTATCATTAAATAAAAATTTAACAGTGTTATATCACAAGTTATTTTGTAGCATTCAATATTTGTTTGGAGGTTTCGCATCAAGAAACGGGTAAAATGTACAAGTGGCACTTTGCTACGTTACCCCTTAAGCTGACAACCGTGCAGTGGATAGTACAAGAAGAAGCTGCTGTATGTCTGTCTGCCTGTATGGACACGGTCAAGTCGAGACCGCTGAATTTTCTGGATTTTTCCCCTAGAAGGGACATAATCCGTATGATACCCTCGTCTATTTAGCCAATATGGCGTCTATAGGTCGCCATTTTATTGTGTTAATAATCGCGGGATTGGACGAGTCTTTTTGACAGAGGCCCCCCATTCTGCCCAAATAAACAGGTTCACGTAGCACCGAACGCGAACCCCCCTATTTATCGTTCTCTCTCTATCTCCAACATCGCAGCACAAATTCTGATGAAATTTGGGCTGTGATTTTGGTCTAGGTTTCAAAATGATTAAATTCGTATCGATTGGATTAATTTCTAACTGAATTTGTAAAAAAAAAAGTTCTTTAAAACCTCCCTATTCGGCGAAAGAAAAAATAGCCAAATTTAACTTAATTATGTGTATATTTTCATTATTTAACATGAAAAAAAAAATAAAAATACGTAAAAATAAATAGAAAAAATATATTTAACAATAATTAAAATAATTACAAATGAGGGAAATTATACAGAGATATACTTAACTAACAAAAATAAAAAATCGGATACCAGAAAACGGACATCAGTTTCCTTTTCGCTAGTCTAAAAGACGCTTCCCAAATAATAGGATTTCTCCGCAAAAAGATACGCGGAACACTTTTTGGAACTAGCTAGAAGAGGTGTACAGGATTTTAAAAAATAATTACGAAAAAAGGAACGATTTTTGGTCCCCTTCGAATCATAAAAAGGTAAGAGTTGTCTATCGCATCTTATTTATGAAATTAAATTATTCCAAAATACATATTGGCACATAAAAAAACCAATCGTAGGTATTCTCAGTAAAGGGATGAACGAATTCCCATCTTTAATCGTTTCGAAAGTGTCTACTGTCTGCAAAAATCCCCAAATGACAATGATGTGTTCGTATCACCCGCTACAGTCTGTCGTCAAAAAAATGCTCGTCGTATGTCGTACCACTTGTACTTGTAGAAAAAGAAGAGATAAAGAGGCATAAAATGAAAATATACACAGTAAGAAATCTAATTCTATATTGTTGTATTAATTTACCTAAAATCTAAAACATAAAACCGATATAATACAAAGTCACTTTTATATTACGCCCGGAACGTTACGTTCGGAACATTTCAATAACCATTGTTGCGGAATTATAAGAGGAATTTTCGTTTCGGCGGTGAAAATTGATAACTATTCTCCGATTGCAAGATAATAAAAGCGCCGTCAACCTAAGCATAATATGTCGAATTTGAAGTTCTACCGTACACTATTCAGAAAAAAAACCGTGGTGACGGTTATATAAAAATATTCCGGCCGGAACAAAATACAAAAGATGATGGTTCGACTCGAATATTGGATGAATTTTGAACTTAATTTATGGAAATCACAACGTTTCGACCGGTAAGTATCTTCAGACGAATACTGTATTCATCTGAATAGTGTATTGACGACGAAATGGGCTAAATAAGCCATTGAAACGTTCCAAACGTAGCGCCTAGCAAATCTAGTAGAAATAGTCTTTATTGGTTAGCTATACAAAAAACAATTGATTGAAATTTGCTGGACACATACCAAATTAATAATTTAAATAATAAAATGTACACCAAAGTATCGATTGGGAAGTGGGGTAATATTCAGTCAGTTTTTTTTTTAAATAAAAATGATAGCTTTACTATTCAGCTAAGCGCCCAGAACTTGGCCCTTAGAGACAAAATATCAAGGAACATACAAGGTGAGCGCTGCCGAGTACCCGAATAGAAGTTTACTGTCGGTCAAATAAACTGGAGTCGACATTTGTCCAGCCCTCGAACTGCACTCACCCTGGCGGATTTTTCTTGCCGCATAGCAGCAGTAGTAGGCTGTTCGTGTTTGTATAAGGAACACATAAATGTTCGAAAATATTACAATTATCGCTTATTTTTCCAGCTTTCGGATTTATGAATAGATAAATCAACTTTTTCCAACACCGCCTGGGCCAAATTAACATATTTGCCGGTCAAAAAAGAAAAACTGACGAAATTTTACCAGCACCTCCGAAAAATACCAATATATAATCAATAATTGCGAAATGATTCACTAAAACGAAACATTTAGCCCACTTTTATACACTAAATTTTTTTTGACGCACTAAGAATCGTCAGACATGAACGAGTTTTGAGACTTCAGTTCTTCTAGTTCTTTTATCTGTTGACGTAAAAACAATATTCTGCAAGAAAGGACAAGAATTAATAAATCGTGAATTAAAACGGGGGCTCGTAGGCATGCGAGGCACTGGAAAAGATTTCTCCATAGCGGAAGCGAACTACTTTTTTGATCATTTTATTTTTCCAAATAATCATAAAAATTGTTCTTGCTCGTATTTAACGTAGTCATTAGTAGCCTCTACAAAGTCCGCCGTTTAGGCCAAAGTTGACACCCTCTGACTTTTTATTAAGAAATTCGGAAAAGCCGCAAGGCTAACTGGAATCATTTTTGGAACATAAAATGAAACGTGTGACGTTTAGTTTCCCTTGCTCTTTATTTATTATACAGGGTGTTATGGAAATGACGTATTATATTTAAACCGGCAATTCCTGAGTTAAAGACAAATTGAAGAAAAATAGCCATAAATGGCGCTTTCAATTCATTCAGCGGTAAAAGTGACCCGACGTCAAACCAGAAAAACAACTGTGTGGCACTGCGATACATATAAGCAATCAATGAATTCTGACCGGTGTTGTCATATGTACACCTTAAACTCTTTAGACAAAATAAAATAATTTAAAGACTTTTCCATTTTGTAATACCTTTTTGTACAATTAATTGAAGAACATTTACGACGACGAACTATGTATTAAACAAGTTAGTTGAAGACCAACCAGCGGCCGGATACGTTGTGTCTCGTCGATCACCAACACACTCTCGGCAATCCGCTCTGTTCTTTCGGTTTACGTGTGTATCTTGCCCGTCCATAAATAATCTTTGAATATTTTTTTTATTGACGCGTTTCTTCTGGACGTCAAATTTCGTCGCGTGTAATAATATCTAATAATCTGTATTATTGTATTTTCAAAAGCTAACTATCGGTTCTGTTTCACTATTACTGTGTGTACATAAAGTGTTTCCAGGGGTGTTCCCATGAAAAAGAAAAAAAAAACTGATTGTGTGTGTGCCTGGAATTCTTCGCTCTTTAGGTATAAGGATAAATACAAGTAGGTAAAAAATAATTTATTTTTACAATTTTATATGGAATTTCAGTTTGGCAACATTGCCATTGGGTCTGGGTGAAATGTCGTACAATAGCGCGGACTGACCTGTGAGTAAGAGTGTTTATTATTCCACTTTTAAAACGGTCGATTTAAAAAAAATAAAATATGTAGCGCTTCTCTAGGACACCCAAGAAGTCACCCATTTAAATATAATACAGTGTATTATACAGGGTGTCCCAGATAAGAATGCACTCTACAGGGATATCGTTAACCATATTTGAACGGATAAGTGAACATAAATTTTACATTCTCATTGCCACTCTTACTCCTCTGCGAGATAAGTTAATTAAATTTTCAATCCGACGTTTCGGATTTTCGCAACCATCATCAATGATATATCGCACCATTTATTAATTGAGCGTTTCGGACTATAAACCGTATGTTCAATGTATATAAGCATCTTGGTTTTATTGTTGCATGTATACTGAATCGGGTTCCTACCTTTGTTCTTGTAGCGTGGCCTGTATCTCGGTCAAGCGGACTATCGACCTCGCCGATTTCAGCTCGGCCGATACTTTGGAACACTGTAAACTGCCCATTATGTGCGCGTCTTCCGCCAGCTTCTGCGTCTGCAAATTATTAATAGGGATGTGGTAACACGAAACGACATTCTTTTCTCGAAAAGAAAAACGCACCTATCTAAGAAGAAAAAGTCACAAGACTCGCCCAATAGATAGAAGCGTGCAAATTTACAATGGCTTTCCAGAGACTTTATTTGCGGTTGAAGAAAAGGTTGTATGTCGTACCCTCTGCTCCTTATAGATCTCATAAGGAACAGAGACTGACATATTTTAACAAGTTTATGCTTTTGAATTTGTATTTGTCTTGCTATCTGTTTATAATTTTCTTTTCCAAGGCCGCGGTGCCAGTTCTTGTAACTGTTCCGAGGTTTTCGAAAAAAAATTATAGTAAATCATTCTACGTAATACTGCTCGCTTGCAATAAGCACGGTTTTTACAGACGACAACAATTTCGCCTCATTTTTGTTTTCCGAAAGCTGTTTCTTTAAAAAAACAAAAAAGATTCCTCCAGAATTGTCCATTTTTGATGGGCTTACCTGCTTCTCTAAAATATCCGCAGGCCAGCCCCGAACGTGATTGACCAAGTCATCCCTATAGTGATTGGCTAAGGAAGGTGTGATGGTGGGGCCCTGGGGACGCAGCGCCTGCAGCGAGCTCGACACGCCTTGCATGGGCGGCAGACCACCGGCCGGCGGGCTGTCCGTCGGGACAGTCACTGGAATTGGAACAAAAAATCTTAAGAACCTGCCTTTTTAAATACACTCCCCGACAAAGATAATGTCACTCGGGTTGATAGTACTGTCTGTAACTTTTTAAATTACCATCCGATATTGGCGAAATTTGTAGCAAAGTCGACATTTTGCTGAAAATTTCCCCAAGCTCAGAAAACAATTCTGGTTCGACTCACCCTTCGCGCAATCCGGCACCTCCGAATGCGTAGGAGTGGGCGGTCCGTCCCCGCCCCCCTGACTCGTATCGATACTCAGCGGCTCCGTCTTCTTACCGTCGCCTTCCATGCTCCCCAACCGGGAGAGCCCCATCGGTGGCCCGGGAGCGTTCGGGCCGCTCTGCTGGGACACGATCGGCACGTTCTGCGGAGGCGAAACGGCTATTGTTGGAGTGCCTAACGCGTTGCTCAGCAACGTAGGCGCGTTCAGGTTGGTCTGCGTCAGAAGGGGCGTGGGCGCGCCCGTAGAGTGCGAAGAGAGCCGCGGCAACGCGTTAGCAAGTAACACGGGGCCCATGAGCGGCTGTTCCACCACCAGGGGCGTTTGGTGCGCCGAATTTCCACCGTAGGATACCTGAAAATCGATAACGAATTTCCGTTAATCGAGTAAAATTGGAACGACTACTTCTTCCAATGCGATGCGATTCAAATCACTGAAATTCATTTATTTATTTTGACATCGCCTCCACACAATCACTATCGACTTTACCTTACCTCAGAGGTGGGGGTGCTATCTCCGGGAGATATGTCCATGTCCTGGGCGGCCGAAGATGCGACCGATTGCACTGAATTGTCGGGATTCGAATGCCTCCTTGAACTCGAAGCCCTAAAATATACAATAATTTGTCATAAAGTCAAAAACAACAAAAAATTTAGTAGGGGCTTACCAATCGGATGACGAGTCCTTTAGGGGCCCGTCGGGGGCCTCCCTACTCGAGCCGCTGTTGCTGTTCCAGTGACGTGACGGCTCTTTGCTACTCCCGCTACCATTCGAACCTCTCGAGTTGGAATGTTTATCGTGACCTGAAAATTAAATGATAAGTTCAATCGAATGAATTTTAAACGTTAAAATCACACTCACGCATACTCGATCGACTCGAGCCATCCCTATATCTGTCATCTCTCTCCCTGTCCCTGCCTCTGAACCTGTCCCGTTCCCTCTCTCTTTCGATCCATTCTCTGGGCTTCTCCCACTGCGACACTTCCGTCTTACAGTTGTAGTAATACTTTTTGCCTGAAGAGCTCACGTGCTCCGACCAATCGCCCACTTTCGTTACTCTGTCTCTATCGTCTCTCTAACGTTAAAAAAGGTTAAAATCATCGTTTAAAACTGTTTATCGGAGGACCTTAATTCCTTATAAATAACATTCTAAAAATCATTAAATTAAAAATGTTGTAACGTTTCAAGGGTTGGTCTAAAAAAACAAACATTTTAAAAGATTCAGAAGTGGGATCCGCATATTGCTCTAATCGGCATTATACCTTAAATTCGACAGGATCCAATTTGGAAAAACTGCCATGTAATCTTTTAAGAAAATGCATTTTAATATGAAGTATGAATAAATTTGTTAGGAGAAAAACTACTGGCTAAAAATGTATGTTTACCTTATCCACACAGTTGTTATGCATAGGTTTTCTCTCCCTCGACGAAAGCTGTCCTACTTTTAAGGGATGCAGGATGCTTTTGTCATCATTCCTATCGCTGTTGGTTCTGTGGTCAGATTCCCGACTTCTTTTGTCTTTAGGCGACCTGGCCAAATCTAAAAAATGACAAGACAAATAAACAACCTGGAATTTCTTGAAATGTTGGGATGTAATCCAAAGAAATTCCAGGTTGTAGTAGCGTGTATGATGTTGCGCTTCCTGGATGTCGACCGTCAATGTTTGCTAAACGTTTAAAAGGGAATGTAAAAGGTTTTTCACTGAAGAATGCTTTGATTGCTGTTCTGTTCTGTGCCACTTTTCCTCGATATACAGTCATATATCATTTTATATTTTGTATTATGCGTGTATTAGTGAATAGTTAGATATACAGGGTGTTATGGAAATGGCGTACTTTCGTCTACACAGTAGCACTTTAAAATACTAATTCAGATTGAACGGTACTTGGATGTGTTGTGACGCGAAAACTATGTGATTTTGTGATGTGAGCACTTGGTGTTGTTTATAAATTAAGTTGGTTTTAAATAAGTCCGAAAAGGTAAATAAAATTGCATTTTTTTTCTAAAGGGTAAGTGACATTTATAAACTTTTAAGTTGTCCAGATCTGACGGGTGTCGTTCGAATTGAACAAATGAGAACATACCTGACCATTTATAAACTCGGCGGCGGTTCGTTCGAGTCAGTTCAAACTTATAAATCAGAGATTGTTTCCTAGTGAACTGAACTGAACGTAAAAGTTTATAATAATGTACCCTGAAAAATACAACAACTTGCAATCTGTCAAACGGTTATTGACCTTCTAAAGAGTTTACCCTGAAGATATGACAACACTGTTGACATATGTTGCTTTGTTCACCTTCTTGACAGGGGCATCACATGGTCATTTTTGGTTTGACATAAGGTCATGTACAGGGCATATTAAAGCACCATTTTTGGATATTTTTCTTCAATTTGTTTTCATCTCAGGAATTGCCGATTTAAATATAATACGTCATTTCCATAACACCCTGTATATGTACATTACAAGTGTGAGAAAAAAGGTTAAAGCAGGACTTTACCAGAGTACTTGTCGCGCGACATCTTGTAGTCTCTATTCTCTCTCTCCTTTTCACGGATCTTCTGCAGATAGGAGCTCTTCGACTGGTAAGTCCTCTCACGGTCTCGGGGCGATTGCGAGTCCGGACTGTCCGATCGGTAAGTGCCATTGGGCGAGTCGCGAAACTTCTCGTAACGTTCACTGGTCGATCCGTAGCTCTTCGACGAGCCATATTTGGAATTCTGAAAAGTTAAAATGAGTAAAACCATGCAGCATTTAAAACCATAAAAGAACATACAAGTAAAATTGTTCTTTTAGATTTATTCTATGTAGATATTGTCCTAAAGATAATTACCACTTGGATAGTTACATACAGACTAATAGAATATTATGACACTGCCAATTCATCAGCAGGTTGTGAGTTTTCAGCAGCTGTAAAATTTCACAACTTTTCCAAGCAAATATTTGGTTGTAGTCCAGGTCAGTTCAAAATAACTTAGTATATTTTTATTTCTTAATTTTTTCTACTATAATGCAGATTGCCATGCATATGATCTATCAACAATGAAAACCTAAACAAAAGGAGAGTAAACGCTCGCAACGTATTTGGAATTCAATTTGATAATGACACAAAAAATTCATTAAAGGATTCCAAGTTGCCATATCAAATATCCAGAATTTTGGGTACAATTACGAAATTCCATGACTTTTCCAGGTTCTCTAGGCCAGTGCGAAGCCTGTTCAGGTCTAATTTTCTCAATAAATAACAACCAAACATGAAAAAACTTAATGCAAGTTAATTATTTGTGTTTTGATGATGCCTGAATTTCAAGTTTTAAATCAACAATTAACCAACTACTCTACATAAATTAGTTAATTAAATTCTTTCTGAGCCCTAGCACAACTCTGTCACTTATCATTTTACACCCCTAACTATCATATTAGTTAGAAAGTAAAAAATTGGAATAACAAACTTTTTAAATTATGTTTAAATAGTTTTCTTAGTAGAGCATCCAAAGGAAACACTGACATGCCTAATTTGCAGTAAAAAATATTTACATTATATTCCTGATGTAAGATATTCCCATATTTATGATCTTTGCGGTCTCCCATCTTTACTCGAAAGCAGTGGATGTTAGGAAAAACATGGTCTCCAACATAGTGAAGATATTGATGTATAAACAAATTGATAAAGGCATGACCACCCTTATTACTTAGGTCAGCAGATCAAAAAATGTAATTTAGTTGATCAGGAGACATAAAATGAGGCCCAAGGAATAACCCGTCCGTATTTATAGTGCAATTAGTGATCTGAAGAAATGTTGGATTTCTAACAACATACAAAAGGTTTTAAAATGTGCAAAACCTAATAATAAACCTTTTTTTGCGTAATTGACAAGAAGATATACATTTTTGTAAATATTTTGAAAGATAAAATATGTAGGTTAAGTCATATTATGGTCAGCCATGTTTATTTTTAATTTTTTAGAAAATAGTTTAAATTTTTGGTGCAAAAACGACCAGATTAACAACTGCAAATGCTCGAGAGACGAAAATCAGGTATCAATTGTCACTTTGAAAGACAGCAAATGGGGTCTCGACAATAAAAAAGTTAAAATTTGGAAACTCAGTTTTCAGCAAGTTTTGTCGCCTTTTCGAGAAAAAATACTGATGTTTGTACATTCGGACGTAGTTTTTACGCAATCCCGACGTTAGTAGACGGAAATACAGGAAAATAATCTCGTTTCTTCGATAATAGGAAAAACTATTGTCAGTCCTTGATGGACTGTAAACAGTTTTTCTCTGTAGCTATATTTACCTGATACGGATGGGTTTGGTGCTTCTCGAAGTACCTAAAGGAGAAAACAAAAAGAAAATTTAATGTATTGCGAATAAACAAAGATTTGAGATGACAACTTTATGGTCGCCTCGAAAATTTTGTGTCAATAAATTCGTGTAAAATGCATACCCATCGCTCATCCGTTGCGTTTTCCTTGCATGCATTACCATCAATGCAAGACTCTAGATAATGTCTGCGGCTTTTACAATAAGCCCTCGCGCAAATTGATGACATAAAAACAACAAAAACTTTTTAACCGCTTAGAAACAGACTTTCCTATCAGACGCCATGTCACATAAGGGAACAGTTTTCAGCTGAAGGTAAATGCTCCTAAAATTTCTTCTATCGTCTCATTGGTTGACGTAAGATTAGCATTTACACCAACGTAAAGCACATAATGCCCTAGTTTCTAACCTATTATTATCGATTTGAAGGAAATTTGAGGCACACAAATTCGAAAAATCTAAAATTAATATTCACCTCTCTTGTACTGTGTCTCTTGCCCCTAAAAACTTCTGCTTTTTGAAATTATCTTTTTAAAAAATACACAACACACCTTTCTTTTCCACTAGATTCTCCCAGTTGACAAGGCAGTTGGTAGTAAATATTCGTTTTTAGTAATGAACTGGTCCCGTGCATCACAGATTATGCCGAGTCGATGTCTATCTTTCTCTAATACAATGTAAAATTATGACCCTATTGTCCCTGGGCTAAGCTGGGACCGGTAACGTCCTTCTTATAGACGCAGTCATCTTGACGTTTATTTCCCCGCCCTCGCGGTCCCCTCGAGAACCCATTATGGCTAACAAAAATGAGCGAGTGCAGCACAAAACAAACAGATTATTAAGTTCAAGTGTGCAATTTCACAGAAGTTAAAGAGAAACCTTTTTGTCGTAGTTAAAAAATCCGCTGTGTATATGATTTGTAAGGTTTAAACTTTGATTTTGTGAACATAGTGAGTTGTGGCACCCAGTTTTTGATCTAGATTTCTCGATTATTTTGGTCATTTTGACCTCTCAAGTACGTTACAATACTGCTTAATTTCTTTAGTTTGTTTCATTTCGTTTGGCCGCAATCTCCAATTAGTCAATTTCAATGAAACCGTAATTCAATTAAGAATAAATCCTATTTGTTTACTTTTTCATAACATTCTCTGCTTGAGGCAGAAAATAATGAAGCAATGCTGATGTGTAATCTAGTATTTACTTCTGCTTTAGGAAATTGAAAGATTGATACTTGCAAGAACCTAATTTACAAGTTAGGAAATGATGGACAGTTATTGGTATGAGTCAGCGAATGCAGAACGAAAAGCCATTAGTCGGAAGCCAGTACGAAGAATTTCCACTTTTAAACCTGGTATGTTATCTTTGTTGCTTTTTTTGTTTAATTTCAATAAGTGATTGGTTATATCTGCTTGTGTATTTGGTATAGAAGACACAGGCTAAAACATTTGTTTAATGTTATTATACAATAGGCTTCAAGCCAAATTTAAAATGTAACATTGGTTCAGCTCAATTTCCAAAACTATATCAATGTTTAATGTTTTGTGGAAGTCATAAACTACCACCTGTCTGACCATAAGGAAAATAATGGGTTTATAATATATGCAGGTAAAAATTATTTTGGGCTCACTGAAATTTTCTATTCTTTTGTCTCTAAATCATTGTACCTACCTGACCCCCCTCAATTGTTATTCATTTTATTTACCTTTACCTTCCTATAACCTATGTGGGTGGATGAAAGTTTTAATGGTATATTAATTGATATTCCAAGTTTAAAACAGATCAATTTTTATAACTTTTATTAGAATATAAAGGTATTTTTTTTGTTATGTAACCTTAATAAACCCAAACAGTTTCTAGACTGAAATAATAATAATCATTAGAGCGCCAAGTAACAATTAGGATACCTTACCCTTATAAAATCTAGGAATAAACAGACTAAATAGCTCAAACTCACTTTAAAATAGTATGTTTAAATGGTATTTTGTAGACATTACTAGCATAGTTTTATTTGTAGGGCCTGATCAATATGCACAAGTACAAGAACTTAAACCCAACTATTTTAGAAATCACTTAGAACCTACTAATCGGCATGTTTCTAGCAACACAGGTAAGCCATCGCCATTATAATTTGAATCGATAATACTTTCTCATAAAGTCCCTATCTAAAATTTAGTGTTTGTATAAGTTCACAAAATGAACTTAGCTTGTTGAATTATTCAGTACGGTGGCGATAGTGATAAGGATGAATAAGTTTATTGAAAGATATTCTTAATATAGTGCACTATAAGTGCAGAATCGTAAAAAAATAATTTTGTTTGAAGAAATTCTGTGATTGTAATTTATTTCCTTTTAAGGTTCGATGAGGGACAAATTTTTAAAGATATCCTGTTCGGCTCCCACATCGGAAAAGGCCAGAATTATTGCATATTGCATTAAAAGGTATGTGTGGAAATGTTTTATTAAATTTTTGAGTCATTCAATTCTTTAAAATCTTAGTACGCAAGGCATTTAACTACATTTAAAGAGTTTTATATAGAACACCTCTAAAAGTATGGAATATTCTCATGAACAAACCTAATTGAAAAGCATCAAAGATATGTTGGCAGGCGCTGGCATATCTGAGATCTTTGTTGTCAGTCTAATTGATTATAAGCTGCCATGTTAATTCAAAGAGGAGTATCTACTGAAAATTTAATTGTGAAATACATAATATACTTCATTTCATTGGTAGCATATACTGCTTTTGAATTTAACAAACATTTAGATGAGCTCATTCATTGTACGTTGCCTGAATGGTATAACAGGGCAGATAAATCCTTCTGACATACACACAATTATAAAGAAAATGTCGCTTTAATTGTAATATTTGTTATACTAATTATATATTTTTTGTTTCTTACAAAGGAAAAGAATCTTCTGTTATGAAAGTTTTAAAATTACTTGCAAACTGTTATCAGTTAAAGTTTCTGTATATGGACACTATCCTAAAATTTTATTTATTTGAGAATTACCAAACTTTGTTGTACTAGATAAAATGGTAAGGTATTAGTAATGTTTTATTGAAAGCTGAAGAAGAGGTTATTTTCGTAAGGAAGTTCTGCGAAGCCCAAGAAAGACAGAAGAGATGGGAGAGGAAGAGAGAGAAGAACTACATGTATCAAGAATCAGAAGAACCTACTATTTCTCACTTTTTTTATTTTTAAAAGATTCATTTTGCTGACATTAATGCATAATTTCAAAAATACTTGAAGTAATTAAAAAAAAAAAACTAATTCAGCTAATACATAGTTCAAGAGAGAAGAGATGTGCTCATCAAGAAGAATGGACCAGAATCCAGAATATATTCATAATATATTTTTTTCCTTAACTCATGTTGTAATAGTTACAAATAATTTCAGACATATAATTCAAACAAAGGAACAAGTGAAGAGAACGCCAAATTTTGTGAAGAAGACGCATGCAAAAATCGTTTATCTTCATAATTACAATTCCAGAGTGGCTCAGGTAAGAATTTTGCGTGGTAAAATCAATTGTTTTGAATAGGATGTCGTCATTTTCTCTCGTTTATTTGCTCATCGGAACATATAATTGTTTTAGGTTTGTAGCACGTATCCATTGGACAATGATTTAACAGAGCTACTCGTGAAATATATAGAATTGGAATTGAGTATTTTGAAAAATCCCGAATACGACACGAACATATACAGGTTAGTTCCATCGTGTAACATTTAATTTATTGGCACATAGATTACGACGTTATAAAATACAATTTTATATAATATTTAACACTTACTTACAGAAAAAGAAACAAATTGGTAACTGATAGTCCTCATAAACTGATTTTTGAGACTTAAATTCGAAAGATAAATGTCAATAATGATACGTCAATATTTAAATTTTGCCATTTCCGTCTGATACGATATGGTTGAAATTCGTTTCTAAAGAGAAACGTGTGTGTATGTTTTATCCTTTTTATTATTAACTGATAAAACAAAACGTCAGGGGTCTGTATACAGGGTGTTATGGAAATGACGTATTATATTTAAACCGGCAAATCCCGACATGAAAATAAATTGAAGAAGAATAACCATAAATGGCGCTTTGAATTATTGAACGAAATATACACTTTATATGAAATCTCAAAATTTACGTGGTGGCTCCTGAGGCCATTCGCAATCAATATTTTATCGAGGCAGTCTCCAGGTTCAAAAGGGGTTAGCGCATTATATGCGATGTTGTCATATCGCAACACATACTTCTAAACGCACGTGTTCAGTTTGTGACAACAAGACGTCTTTGACGCGCGCTATCGCTTCTTTTTCAAACTTTTTAAACAAGGAACACTACAATTTGAAGGTACATACGATCTTATTTTAAAATAATCCGTTTTATAATTAAATTCCATAAAAAAATAAAACACAAAAAGTATGGTTTTCAACAGAGCCAACACTAGATTATATCACACAAATTTGAAATCACATCACAACATTTCTTATTATGAATTATTCCACAACAAAAAAAAAATCGGGCAATTCAACGAACAAAACGTTTAAAATTCGTATACGTCAAAGCACGTGGCATCCTCGACGTCGTGGAACCAACGTCGTTCCACTCCCGAGTCTCGAAACATACTGAAGTATGAAGCGGCGCGCGGCCGGTATTCAAGCTACGGCGAGACACGCGGTGTAATCTGACAACACTGTTAGTATACTCAGTATACTCACATTGTTGCTAAGTGAATCCAGAGGGAACGGGGCGACAGTATGTGGGTAAAAAGGGTTTTTACCTTAGTATTTAGATATTCGATTTAAAAAAAACAGTATGTACACTTTCTCTAGGACACCCAAGGAGTCGCCCATTTAAATATAATAAGTCATTTCCATAACACCCTGTACACTTATGGATTCCATCGTTGCCAAGCATAATAATAATTGTAAACCTTGGACAAGGTGAACAAACCCGAATGCATGACGTAAATGTCTCTCTAAACTCTCTATTTGCTGTAAGTCTTCTGAAATAAACTAATTTGTTCCTATATATATACAGGGTGACGCTCGAAAGGCGCCTTTTGACGTTGCTGTTCGGCATCTATTCGAAATATTGTTTCTACACCAAGGGCAGGTTCAGTCAGAGCGACACATGGCATTTTATTCTGGGACTTTTTGAGGTCGTCCCTTATGACGTTCATAAGTTTTTCGAGTATATCCGACAGTAAGTACATTTTCTATCATGTATTTTTTAGGAATCGACCGATATCGGTATCGGTATATCGGCCATATCGGCCTTCTTGGCCGATATCGGTATCGGCCGATATGTAACCACGATATCGGCCTATATCGGTATCAGGGTTCGGAGGATATATATCAAGTGATAACGATTTGGGTAATATTGGGCTTTGCAGCAAATGAAAGTGTACTCTTTAAAGTTGGTCCAAGCTTTCGGAAATCTTTATTTCCATCATCAGGGATAAACTTTGTTGAGGATGTTCATAAATTTGTAGTTAATTACTAGTAGTAACACAGTAAAATTCGAAAGCACTGAAACAGCAACACGCCAAAATCTCTTGTGGTTGGTATACACATACAAAACACACCATAATTCATTAATTAAAAAGACAGTACAGATTAAAATAATTTAAATTTTCAAATAAAATTACTGGTCTTTATCGACCATGTTTACGGAAACGGCCATTTTGTACCGGTAATATCTACCTGATGATGGAAATAAAGATTTCCGAAAGCTTGGACCAACTTTAAAGAGTACACTTTCATTTGCTGCAAAGCCCAATATTACCCAAATCGTTATCCCTAACTAGTCAGCAACGACTACCCTTCCTATATCAAGTGATATATATCATGATATATATCACGATATATATCATGATATTTATAACTTGATATATATCCGATATATTCGACAATTTCATTTATTAAATTAAAAATGTTTTCCACCATTCTAAACATCCGAAAATGTCTCAATACGCCACTGTACAAAATTATAATTACTGTAGGGATTCACTTGGCTACCGCGCAAGCATCACCGCGCGCCGACTTCGGGATTCCCAGGTACGCGACGATTTGTTTCGCTCTTGCTTTCCCAAATAATCTTTATTTCTGTGTTTTCACTCTGTGTTGACTTAACTGTAAGTTAGTTGTGATTTTTATTGAATATGCCAAAACCAAAGCATTCTGTTTGGCGATATTTTGACTGTATAATTAAAACAAAAACAGTACTGGAAAATGGGCAAAATGTCGAGAGTGTTTAAAGGAGATGCAGGGTATACCATCGCGAATGGAAAAACATATTTTAACACACCAAAAAAATATGCCCAGTGATACGCCAAGTCGTGAAACAACACAACAGCATCATTCTGTTCCTGAAGATGTTCTGCCTTCCACTTCCACTACTACAAAAAGAAGTGTCAACACATCAGGTACGTAGGTCATTGTTATATATATTATTACTAAATACCAATATCAATGTTAATAAAATAATGTTAACATCTGTTTGTTTTTAATTCTTTTCTTTTTACTTAATTGAAGTTATAAGCAAATGTTAGAATAAAAAGTTTTTTGTTTACAATATAAGTTTTAATTTTGTGATTGTGTTGAAATATTAATGTTAATAAAATAATACTAAAATCTGTTTATTTTAATATTTTTAATATTGATTTTTGTTTTTTCTGCTTAATTAGAGAGAGAGATATATAGAATATAGGTTTTTGTTAATGAGTTTGTGTTAAAATATAGTTTGTGCAAGAAACAATGCCGTTTTTTAATTAAGAAAATAAATTTTAAACATGATTGTATATCGGATATATATCCGATATATATCCGATATATATCGGATATATATCATGTGATATGATATTTATATAAATATCATGATATTTTCGAACCCTGATCGGTATCGGCCTAAAAAAATTAAAATTGCTTAATATTTCAGTTGCTAAGCCTTTTTTTAAAGAAATTAAAACAGAAATACTAAATAAAAATCAAACAACAAACAAACAAATTTATTCTTATTGAAAATTTAACAAAAAAGTCATTAAAAATGTAGAAGTAAAGTAACACACTAAATTAAACAAATTAATATTTAAAGTGAAGTTTTGGCAAGTTGTAATGTAACAGAATTAGGCTTTCTGCTCTTTCCGGAGTTAGACGATTTCTTGCGCTTTCATAAACATTTCCGGCTGAAGAAAATAGCTGTTCACTAGCAACACTACTTGGCGACGACGCTAAATATATTATTGCAACTTTATACATCAATGGAAAAATGTCTTTTTTTGCGCCCACCAAGTCAAAGGATCTTCATTTCTTGATATTTTTTCTAATTTCTTATACAATTCAATCTCATCATCAATTTTATTCATCATATCATCAGTACTTCTCTTATATGACACTGATTTACTTGTCGTCATACCAGTAAGTTCATCAAAAGTATTCCAAAATAAACTATGAGAAATTGAGCCCGGGACATTTTCCTGAATTTGTTGGTTTACCTCGTGTGATTTTTTGGCGATTTTCGCTAAAGGAACATCATCGTCGCTTACTTCAGATTCTCCTGCATTATCTTCCAGCAAGTCTGAATTTTGCCCATTAATTTTTAAAAGTTCTTTTTTTAAATCTGTAAAGGTTCCTTGATATAAATCATTATCAAAGAAAGATGTCTTGAACCTTGGGTCCAATAAAGTGGCAAAAAGAAGGTTTCTATCAGTGAAGCATGCTTTGCATCTCTTAATCAAGGAGTCTTTAAGCTCATTTTTAGTACTCTGCACCCCTGAAAAGTCAGCTCCTTCAGCTTTCTCGAGGTAATTTAAGAGAGTTTTAAGTAAGGGTATTACTTCCGAAACAGATGCACTATTCTTACTACAACAACCGTCGGGTGGTTTGTCGAAACAACAGCATTACATAATTTACAGGTGGCATTTGCTTTTATTGTAAGGGCATTAATTTCATTCTTGGAGAAATACTTCCAGTAAACACTTTTACTACTAGTTATGTTGCCACTAATACTGCTACTTATTGAAGATAATGAACCAGAACCAGACTCTTGTAAAGATGACGACGACGACTGTATGCATGGAGAACGCACTACAAAACGATCCATGTTTGTGAAAAATCAGAGCAATACTACGAGTTTTATTTACTTACTGTTTCCAACCGTATTCGGAAATTCTGGTATTCCCCGACCGAGAGAACGCCGCGCCGCCGAATTACGGTTGCTCTTCTCGGGCCGAATGGCCGGGCTTTGTTGAATTCGGGGAATTACCGTATTTATTTTTATTCCGTTAGGTGATTTCACAAAATATTGAATTTGCTCTGCATTTTTTTTAGTGATTTTATGGTTAATCCATGTAACGGTAACAGTATATCATTATAAATCACTTTTACCTCATTTATAAAGCAAACAAATTACGACAAAATTTTATGGCCGATATATCGGTATCGGCCGATATCGGCTATGAGTATATCGGTATCGGCCGATATCGGTATCGGCCACAAAAAATCATATCGGTCGATCTCTAGTATTTTTATCCTCCCACTCCCAAGTGTACCGATTTAACTCCATACGTGAACATAGACGGAAATGTTAATCCAACGTTTCATTTTTTATTAACACATTTTTATTAGACAAGTCTAACAGGCTATCGACCTAGGTCTTTCAGCCTTTAATCTACATTAAGAAACTAGTACAAATCACAATATCAAATCTTATATACAACAAAAAGTTACAACTCTTTCCACAAATATTTCCATCGGCTTCCTGGGCTGCACAGCCAGCTGGTAGACAATGTCATCGCAGCCAAAACATTCTACCCAATCAAAGCCACTTATCAATGGAGCAACAGAACAAACCCAACAGTAAATTCCGGACATAGATAATGTTAGCTGCTGTAACTCTTTAAATTGTTCTCCGATCTAAAAATTTACCCAAACTCTAAAAAGTTACAGGACTGTAAACCTAATTGACATTATATTTCTGCATTATTTTTAGAAAAGTTAAGAGGAAAATCGATTTTGAACCAGACCCGGTGCATACGATCACCGTCCAATCGCAACTGACCTGCTACAAGGAACTAGACGGCACAGTTAAGGTGGAAATAGACCTGCAGAACGATCCTCTGCTTCGATGTTGTGAGGCTTTCAACATCGCGCCCGAAGTGCACGAGTTGCCGCCTGTCAGAATTGTTCACTCGCCAGTTAATAGGCCCCGTTTAGAATGTAAGTGGCTTGGAACAGTTAGGATTATAACATTGCGACAATCCGAACTCTTGTAATTATTTTTTAAATCCGTTTTTAGGTGGCGAAGTGATCATTTCCGATGACGAATTGACGGACACGGGTCAAGTAAACGATGGCGACGTCAAACGGGAATTGGACGCGTTCATACCCCACCTGACGGATCGTTTGAAATTGCTGAAAAGGCGGGCGCTGCAGGAAGACAAAAAACCGGAATTAATCATCGACTTGTGCGATGAAAAACAACAAAAACCCGAAAAGGGGCACGATAGAAAGGCGAAGTCGATCCTTCGCAGGAACACTGTGATCGATTTGCTTGAAAGTGACAGTGACGAGGACGGCTCTGTCCGTCCGTCTGTCGTCGGGACCTCCGCGGGTTCGCGTAAATGTGATAAAAGTGTAGTTAGTTTAATCGACGCTAGGCGTAGGAATGAAAATGTGATTTCTAGTTTAATTAGTACAGTTCCGGAACGGTCGAGTGACGGTAATAGGGATGGGCGGGACAGCAGTGGCGGCAGGACGCAAGACGAGGCCGACATTCTGAAGCAGATTAGGCAGTTGAAATTGTTGTCGGGATCGGCTGAGGTAAGTGTCTGTCTTATACAGGGTGATTCACGACGAGCGTGCATTAGAACTTTATGGAGAACTACTGAATATATGTTCCTGAAACTTTGGGGATTTGGGTTTATCGATATGCTCTCTTTAACTAAAATATTTACATGTTCCTGTCATTTCCGGTTATACCGGAAGTAGCTGCCAACTTTCGTTTTTTAAATACAACATGGTAATTTTTATTACATTTTTCGATTAAGCGTTAAATACTAAGCACATTTTATAGAAAATGTTTTTATCAGACTCTATTAGTTTTTGAGATATCTGGACTTTTTGTAATTATTTGGCAAATGCATGACGATGAAATAATCCATATAATTTTTTTACCTTAGCGCTTGGACTAAAAATTTTTTCTCACCGAATAGCTAGACGATCATCAAGTCTCTAAAACATTTCAAATTCGGCATAAAATGTACAGGGTGGTCACAATTCAAGCCTCATTGTGAAAGAATTCAACCATTAAAAACTTTCTTATTTTAAATGGAACACCCTGTATATTTTTATTTAATTTGATGGCAAATTAGTTGTTCTTTATAAATAGTATTTACTGTCCTATACCTATATCAAAGCGTTTTCTAAAAAAATCCAATTTTATTCCGAAAATACTATTTGTTCAGGTGTGCTATGAAAACAATTGTACTTAGGGGCTGTATACTGATGTCTATACGGAGGAAAAGTGATTGGTATCAAAACGATGGGGCTCGAGCACAAAACGCCCAAGTTGTTAAGACTGCCCTAAATAGACTTTTTCATGACCAGTGGATCGCAAACCAAGGTCCCTTCCACTGGCCAGCTCGTTCGCCAGACTTAACTCCACTGGACTTTTAATCTGGGGAACCATTAAAGATAAAGTTTACGCGCGTCCTATCACCACGAAGGAAAATCTAATTGAAAGGGTGAAGGCAGCATTTCAATCTCTCACAAGAAATTAAAAATGCTACAAGAAATAACATGATGAAAAGAATACATAAATGCTTGAAAGTAAATGGCAATCATTTCGAACATATTTTAAAAATATAATCAAAAGATATTAGGTATAATTTTCAAACACATTTTTAGTTAAAGAATTTAAAGTTTATAAACTTGTTTCCATGCTATTTTTAAAAAAAATAATATTTAAACCATTAAATTTACCACAATCAACTGCATTTTATTTATAAATTATTAAGAGAACACTTTAGAATATTGTATTTTATAGCAATCAATCATTTTTCCTCCGTATAGACATCAGTATACAGCCTCTAAGTACAACTGTTTTCATAACACACTTGAATAGTATTTTCGGAATAAAATTGGATTTTTTGAGAAAACGCTTTGATATAGGTATAGGACAGTAAATACTATTTATAAAGAACAACTAATTTACCATCAAATGAAATAAAAATATACAGGGTGTTCCATTTAAAATAAGAAAGTTTTTAATGGTTGAATTCTTTCACAATGAGGCTTGAATTGTGACCACCCTGTACATTTTATGCCGAATTTGAAATGTTTTTGAGACAGAGATAACTTAATTTTTTTTCCCATACAGTAATAAAAATAAGGCCCAAAGATTCAGAAGACTCAAATTTTTAATTTATTCCCGGTTTTTCTTTAAGTTTTCTAATTGTTCTTTTGAATTAACCTGTTCTAAACATGTAAAACCGTCTTTTCCCGTTTCATTTCCAGGTAATCGTTAGAATGGTCAACAACAAATTGGTAATCACTCCAAAAGACAATTTAAACCCTAGTGATGTAAATAACGTGACTGGAAACACAGCGTTATCAAGTGATAGAATATTGGAAATTCAAAGCTCACCTGTAGAATGTAAACTTGTAAATAAAGATCTACAGCCCACAATTGCCGATCTCCGGTTGCCTGGACAACAGATTCTTGAAAAACTCGAGGAAACAACGTCCGTTAAGAATAAAGCATCAAATAGTGAAGGAAAACATACTTTTCACTCGAAGAGTAATTCTCCTGTAGCATTTGAACCTGTAAATAAAGATACACAGACACAAGTTGTTGATCATTGTGGAAAAGCTTTGTCACATCAACAACAGCTTCTTAAAGAACCAGAAGAGACTAATTCAACTACACCGTCTGAAACTGACAATGCCGATACACGGCCCAGAGTTGTTGATATTTATACAGAACCTTTATCGCATCAACAAGAACCAGAAGGGACTAATTCAACTACACCTACTGAATCTGTAAATGCCGATACACTGCCTGGAATTGTTGATTTTTGTACGGAACCTTTGTCGCATCAACAAGAACCAGAAGGGACTAATTCGACTATAGCATCTGAATCCGTAAATGGCGATACACGACCCAGAGTTGTTGATATTTGTACAAAACCTTTGTCGCATCAACAACAGCTTGTTAAAAAACCAAAAGAGACTAATTCAACTACAGCATCTGAATCCGTAAATGACGATACACAGCCCAGAGTTGTTGATATTTGTACAGAACCTTTGCCGCATCAACAACAGCTTCTTAAAGAACCAAACGAGACTAATTCAACTACAGCATATGAATCCGTAAATGACGATACACGGCCCAGAGTTGTTGATATTTGTACAAAACCTTTGCCGCATCAACAACATCTTGTTAAAGAACCAGAAGATACAAATTCAACTACAGCATCTCAATCTGTAAATGCAAATACACGGCCTGGAGTTGTTGATATTTGTACAGAACTTTTGTCGCATCAACAACAGCTTGTTGAAGAACCAGAAGGGACTAACTCAACTACAGCATCTGAATCTGTAAATGCAGATACACGGCCCGGAGTTGTTGATATTTCTACAGAACCTTTGTTACATCAACAACAGCTTGTTAAGGAACCAGAAGATACAAATTCAACTACAGCATCTCAATCTGTAAATGCAAATACACGGCCTGGAGTTGTTGATATTTGTACAGAACTTTTGTCGCATCAACAACAGCTTGTTGAAGAACCAGAAGGGACTAATTCAACTACAGCATCTGAATCTGTAAATGCAGATACACGGCCCGGAGTTGTTGATATATCTACAGAACCTTTGTCGGATCAACAACAGCTTGTTAAGGAACCAGAAGAGATTAATTCAACTACAGCATCTCAATCTGTAAATGCAAATACACGACCTGGAGTTGTTGATATTTGTACAGAACTTTTGTCGCATCAACAACAGCTTGTTGAAGAACCAGAAGGGACTAACACAACTACAGCATCTGAATCTGTAAATGCAGATACACGGCCCGGAGTTGTTGATATTTCTACAGAACCTTTGTTACATCAACAACAGCTTGTTAAGGAACCAGAAGATACTAATTCAACTACAGCATCTCAATCTGCAAATGCAAATACACGGCCTGGAGTTGTTGATATTTGTACAGAACTTTTGTCGCATCAACAACAGCTTGTTGAAGAACCAGAAGGGACTAATTCAACTACAGCATCTGAATCTGTAAATGCAGATACACGGCCCGGAGTTGTTGATATATCTACAAAACCTTTGTCGGATCAACAACAGCTTGTTAAAGAACCAGAAGAGACTAATTCAACTACAACATTTCCACCTGTAAATGCAGACGCACAGCCTAGAGTTGTTGATATTGATACAGAACCTTTATCCCATCGACAACAGATTGCTGAAGAGTTGGGAACTAAAAACACTGACAATAAAGTAATAGACATTAAGAAAACCAATGAAGAAAAACGTGAATCCAACTGCGGATCTAATACACACAATTGGCAGACGGAAATTAATTCTGCACTAAGTTGGCAGTCATCTGACTCATTTAAAAGTATGTATGAAACTGAATTGGAACAAGAAACTCGCGCTTCTGAAGCTGCAGGTTCAAATTTCAATGTTGACGAACAGAACTCTGCATTTGTGAGTAAAGAGTGCACTTCTCTAAAAGAAAATACTGCAAGAATTGTGACAAATCAGCCGTATCAAGAAAATACTGAAGAAATATGTTACCCAGTTGTTATAGAACAAACTGATCAGATAATAATTAATTTTGCTATAGGTACTCTAAAAACTGCAGATGAAGTGTTTAGAGATGTTACACTAAAGAGTCTTGCCCACGCCAGAAGAAATCGCATTGCTTTGGGACGTGAAAATTACGATATGATAGATGAAAGTTTTCTTTTGGAAGATGATGATGTTGAAGGGGTCATACACAATATTGATGAAGAACGACTCCTAAGGGAAGAAAATGACAGCAAATCAACGGACACTGAAGAAGATTCTGTACATTCTACTAGATCTTGTGAAGAAAGTGTATCCAATGTTCAACATAATGCTAAATCCGCTGATACCCAAAACAATGACGACATAGTCACCAAAGATTTAGAAGTTATGTTAGAATTCACAGAAACCAAAGTACTGATTTCTGAGAATTTTGATGGAATCGACAACACTTCAGCAAATACAGAGACTTCAGAAAAGACGCTGGAAACAGATACTAGTGGTTGTCTTGACAAGAAATTGGAAATATCTCTTAACGACCCACAAGAAGTTTCCGCGTTCACTACAAAAATTGACCAGTCAGATATGCCTAGTAAAAATATACCTGATAACATAGACTCTGAGGCTGAAAAGCCTCAAAGAATTGAAGAGGCCCTTGGAAACAGTGAATTAGTGCCTCACAATGATGAGTTCTTAAGTGAACCAAGAGAAGTTCAACCCAAAGAAATAGAAACTGCAAAAGTGCTAAATAATGAAGATACTATGTTTATTGCTACTGATGTACTAGTAAAAGAGTCGAGAAAGGACCAAAACGAAGATACAGATCTATGCAAAAAAGTTGCACAAATAGCAGACAGCGTTCGAGAAGAGAAAACTGCGTCCAGTCAGAATTTCGAAGTAGTTGCCCAAAATAAAAATGAAGAAATTTCTTCAGATATTACACAGATGGAGGAGACAACAAGAAACAAAACAGAGATGCTAAATTATGCTACACTGCCTGTGTCAAGCGAAGTACAAGCAATAGAAATTATGGAAAAAAATTTTGACATACCATCTGATATAATGGGTGTACAAACTGTACAAGAATTATCTAAAAGTAAACAGTTGATAGATGGTACAGAACAGTTCGCAGAAAACGTACTGTCGCAGGTATTTCTTGTAGAAACGCAGGAATCTTCAGACAAACCAGCAGTGTCGTCTGGCGAAGCAGCAGAAAAAAGCCTAGCAGGAAAACCTACAGGAACTAATGTCAAAGATGTACAGTCAGAAGATGAAATAAATAAAGAAGAAATGAGCTTAGGGGAAGACGTAAACGTAACCGTTAACGATAAACATGTAACGGGAGAACCGGAAAAGGAACAAGTTAGGCTTTCTGATACGTTAAAACCGAAGAATGACGAACAAACGTTAGAAGAAGAAGAAGAGCGAGCGATAGCTGAAGCTACCGATAGTTTCAGAAACATAAAAGATGATGAAATTGTATTATATGTTCCCGGCCCTGCCAAATTCACAACAGAGCAGCTGCAAATTTTAAGAATTGCAGAAACAAAATTGCGTGGCGATCCAAGGCAGTTTTTAAACGCTGCTAAGAATGCTACTAGTCAGGACGAAGCTCATGAACTAACTGTTGACGCTACTGATCTACGAAATGTTAAGGGGCTACCTCATTCCAGTCAGTCCCTAGTGAAACCTCGAGAAGCTATTGATCTACGAAATGTTAAAGAGCTACCACAGGCTGGCCAATCACTAGGTACAGAATTACAGACAGAAATCGAACAGAGACGGACAATCGTAGAAAACGAAGTAGCCGGGGGGCCATTGCTTATTGCTGCCATTGTAGGTTCAGAAAAGTTACCGGTTGATAAAACAACTAAAATACTCACAGAATTCAGGGATCCAAACATGTTAGAATTTGATGCAATCATTAATAAAACTGCTGACGTTGGAAAATTAGTAGTAGGTCTGGAAGAACCAAATAACGTAACAGAAAATAATGAAGACAATGCTTGTAGAGCCGAAAAATTAAAAAGTCATAACGGTGGTAAAACTACCGATTTGAGAAAAAACTCTGACGATTTAAACATTGCACATGCCACCGAGCAACAGGTAGACGTGATTGCATATGAAGATGGGCCAGTGTACATGGAGGAATATTTAGTCGATAATACGGTCGAAATTTCCACCGAATATTATGGAGAATGTAGCTCTAAAGATGACAGTACAGACATTACTGTAGCCGTAGATGGAGAAACCATAAGTTCATCTACAGAAAACCAGATAGACAGTGAAGTGCTCGGGGAGCCAACTGAAAACACTTGGTCACTGAAAGATTTTACATCACTTAACTCATATAAACCATCAGAGCACGTTGTTTCTTCAGAATGTTCTAGCTTAAAAGAAGTACATACTCGGACTCAAGCTGCAGATGAAATATCTGTGAAAGAAACGGTTGCGACAAAAGGCAGTTTGATTGAAGATGTCGAAATATCTAAGCAAGATAGTGTGTGTGCCTCAGAAAATTCCGGTTCTGATACTTTGAACCCTCAGGACGGTACTAGTAGCTCTAAGGGCGAAGCGCCATTAGAGAACCAAAGTGTCTGTTTGGAGACTGAGCCTATTGCCGACGAAGAACAAAAAGCGGACGCTGAGGCTGTTAGTAGTTTTAGGAACATAAAACATGATGAAATAGTATTATATGTTCCGGAGCCCGGCAAATACACCGCAGCGCAACTGCGAATTCTCAGGAATGAGGAAACGAGAAAGCGTGACGATCCGTTGCAGTTTTTAAATGTTGTGAAGAATACGACCAGTGGGAGCGCAGATGATGCTTTAAACCTTACCAGTGCCAAAAGTAAACAAGACGACGGGTCTAAAACTAAGCGCCAAACATGCGGTCAAAGTCCTGTACTAGATCTTACGAGTGCTAGAAATGACAAGGACGATGGAAAATCTTGTGATGTTGCCATAGTTAACGATTTGCAAGCTTTAAACTTGGCACCTAACGACAATATCGATGAGAGAGAATCGGGAGCTGGTTCGCACGACCAAAACACTAGTGTTTCCACTAAACAAAAGGGCGATTCCCAGGAATCTGATGCGGTTCGAGACAAGCAGCAGGAAGATTATGGTTCAAACAGCCAACAGAACAATAAAGACGTCAATAGAATGGCGTTGAAACCCTCCGACATCCCTTCAGCGGAGAAAATTGCTTCGTACCTTCCAAAGAATGGTAAGAAGATCGGAAGTTCTAGTGTGTTATTGTTTAATCCCGAAGACCCTTTACAAGGTTAGTAAAGTAATATATTTTTGTTTAACATCGTGACGGCAATGTCACCGCTTGTAAGCAACGCGACTCACACAAAAATTTGCCTAAACTAAAAAATTTGTTGTTAGTTTTGATTTGGTTTTTCTTCTAAATGTAGTTTTGTTTCTTAATAATATTACCGTCTTTATTGTCTCGTCTACATTAACATTACATAAATATCTTTGCGCGTCCCCGCACTAGTCTTAACATAACATAAGAAATCATCTTGTTGAAGTAGGAATAAATAACATAGAATGGCCTGCTCGTAGCCCCGACCTTTATTCACTTAAATTTTTAGTGTTTCTATGTTATTTATTGCTGTTGCGTTAATTAAAGCAATTCGTTCATTTCGTGCCGTTATTTTTTAACGTAAAAATGTCTAAAAAAGGAACAGCGATAAACAAATAATGAATCAAAAACGAAAATATAAAGGAATGGTTCTGATACATCTCCATTTATGTTTTTTACAGATCTGCGTCAGTCTCTGTCGAAATATGGCACCGTCGTCATTCCGAAGACCAACAATCAGGACCTGCACCTCTTGGCCGAAACCGCCTTAAAACACGAAAGTATAAACTCCGACATCACGGACGCAGGAAGCGATTCCGAGGGGCTGCTGTTGATAGACGAGACTTGCATTTCACCAGAATATCCGGAGATGCAGTCCGAAGTCCCACCGACGGAAAGCTACCTGGCACCTAATAATTTCGTTCTGCAGATCCAGAACAGTTTCCAGAGTTTGGTCGGAAAGGGTTCTTCTTCTATTACGCTGTATAAAGGAGACAACGGCGAGACTTTGGCGTCTCACAGAAAAATCCTCCCTAAAGCCGTTGTTAGAGAGTACGTCCGAGACTATGCGCCGCTTAATTCCAGGCGACCTAACATTTTGAAAAGAAAATCGAAAAAAGTCCGACCAGCTGCCGAGCAGCGAAAATTCATCGTTTTAACTGAAAAACCCAGGCTAAAAACTAAAGCCGAGAAGAAGCAGATGCCCCTACTGGAGCCTAGTCGAGTTTGCGACTCCGAAGATGACATTCCACTGGCTCGGAGAGTTAAATCCGAAACCCCGTCGCCAAAAAAGGCTAAGAACAAAGTCAAGAGTAGGATGGAGCACGGCGAGCAAAAACCCCTTGGTGGGGAGTCCCTGGGAAAGAGAGCCCGGCGAAAGTCGAGCGAGGTGCACAAAGAACCGGAAAAATCGGCGCCAGAACAGAGGAAACCAAATGAAAATGCTGTTGCTAAACAGAGTCTTGAAGACGCTTACTCAAAATTGTTTGTTCCTTTAGAAGAATCCGAGTCCGAAAAGTACAACGATAGCGATGGCAGAGAAACGTACCGATCAAGACTAAGGCCTAGATCGCACTCTGGCAGCGAATTTGTCGTTGATAACTCGTTGGTCCCTACCGTGGACCAAGTGCCACAAATTATCGAACCCATTGGGCTATGTGTGGAAGTCAAAAGTACCGATTTGAATGGCAAAGAACCTTTGAAACGTTCATCCGCATCAGGCAGGCCTCGAACAACAGCAACGGTAGACAATGAAATTATTGTTGTTGATAGTAGTCCTGCGCCCAACAAAGGTGTGATAGCTCCAAAACCAGATGATATATTTATTTTCACAGACGTCGCTCCCTACGTTTCAAAGTTAAGGCGCAAATCGGGCCCTGAGCAAAACATCGAGCCGCTTACTTCGGATTTAGAGTCCATCGCTACTGGAGGCGATTCAAAAACTAGTAAGAAGCTGACGGAATCGCCGAGAGCCAAAAAATCGGCCAAGTCATCCAACGATTCGTTTGATCAAGAGGTGGTTCCAGTTTTAAAGGTATCTGGAGGTAGAGGCAGGGGAAGGGGAAGGGGAAGAGGTGGTAGAGGCAGAGTTAATGAAAAATTACCATCTTTGTCCAAGAAACTAAAGAAAGACATGGCAAATATGAACTTTATACCTATTACTCGACCGATTAATAACCTGCTAGGAGCTGACAGAGTTTCTGGGAATAAACCATCTTATGAACCTCTAACATCACCCAGAAAAACCCTGAACGCACCGTCAGAAGTAAAGGGAAGTAACCGAAGTACCACCTTAGTTCCTTCTGTGCCTGCATCGGTCGAGACCTTAACATCGCCCCGAAGGTCCGCTAAAAAGCCGAACATAAAGGTTGCATTAAATCAGACTTTGAAACCATCCAGTTCCAAACCAACGGTCCAAAGTCTCACAGTTTCGGTGCCTTTATCTTGTGAATTAAGCTCACCCCGAAAACCTGTAAAGAAGCCGAACTTGAAACTTGAATTAAATCATACGTTCAAACCGTCTAGTGCCAAACCAGGAGTAGCTCTGACTACATCGTCGTCGGACGGAAAAGAAAGTATCGAAAGTCCCCCATTAGCTCCTTCCGTGCCTTCAGCCACCACACCTAAAGAACGCTATAAACGGGAGTTTAAAGCTCAAATAGAAAGCGGGAAAACCGACATTGTAACTCCGCAAAAATTAATTAATAAAGAGGAACAAGAATTTAATAAAGATGAGATCAGCGAGCCAAAAGTATCGAAGCAAAAGAGTCGAGAAATAAAGTCTCAAGAAAAGGACGTTAAAAACGTTGTGCATCCAAAGTTGCGAAGAAAATCTCTCTTTTCAAGTTGTAAAAATACCGTAGAACGTACCACAGAGAAATTAATCAAACTATTACAAACCGATCATGGAAAATTGATAGACGAGAACGACAAGGGGGTTGTTGGGAAACAAAACAAAGGTGAAAACATCTCAGACTTGGGTAATAACTTAAACAAAGAAGAAACATTGAATGCCAAGTGCGTTGATAATGCTATGGAGACTCGAACTAATGAGGAAGTTACCTGTAGCGAAAGAGACGGCAGTAAACCCGTGGAATCGGAAGAAGAGACGACAGCGAGCAACACAATAAAAATAACTGATCGGCCAAATAAAGAGTCGAGTCCTTTGATGCCCGAAAATTTGGACGAGTCACTTATTCAACCTGTGGAAAATCAAGAAAACCTTCAAGGTAGACTTTTGGTTAACAGCAGAAGCGAAGACAGACCTATAAAAGGCGATACGACAGCAGATAATATTGAATTGTCAAAAATAGCAGTAGTTCAAGAGAATGAAACGGTCGTAAAAAATACTCGCTTGGTGGCGGAAGATGTGGGGGACAAAAACCGAACGGACGATATACCTGGTGAAAAGGAAGACGTTATACAACCTGTGGAGTGCAAGCTATTAAATAATTGTGACAAGAACATTGATGCCTCTCAAGAAGACACTGTGCTAGACGATCTTCCCTTATCCGAATTAAAAAATATTACCAACTCCAAAAAGCCTGAACAAAATTTGGAAATAAAATGTATCTCTGCATCCACCGGTACACTTACTTGTCAGGAAGGATGTGAATCTAAAAACAAAGAATGTCTAATTCAGGAGTCATCTTTACAGACATCGATTGCAGCAGAACACCTAAAAGACGAACAAAAATACATTACAGAAGTTGTACGGTTGCACGGTGAAGTGTCTTCAGGCGAAGGTAGTGTTGAAAAATCATTTTCAGACCAAAGCGTAGAAGTTGAACTGGGTGTAGAAGTTAGTGCTACAAAAGATGGCCAATCCGGAATATTTTTAGATCAGGAAAATGCTATTAGACAAAAGGAATTAGCTGTAGAAGTTCTTTCAAAAATTGATGACCAATGTATACCGTTTTCAAATAAATCTACTTCACTTTTAGAAAAACAGAAAATAAAAACGTTTACAGAATCCTTATCGAGCGAGCCGTTAAAAGCTCAACAAAAAAGAACAATGCAAAAATCAGCGGCGACAATTGATTGTCACTATGCAACTATTTCGGTTTTAGCAGAAGAGTGTTCCTTAAATAAGACCAGCGACTCGAACGATTCTGATTTGGTTTCGATTGCACAGGAAGCGGCGAAACACGCTTGCGAAAATTTCGAGGAACAAGGAACCTACTTCGACGACTCTGGCAGTTTACTCAGGGAAGGTAATATATCCATTGGTCGTGAAGTCGAAGTTACGGACACTTTTACAGGGGATAAGGAGAAAGAACATTTGGAAATACAAGATAAATTACTTCATTTACTTCATGATAATCTGGGAAGTAAAACTTTTGAAATGTCTGAAGAGCAAGCAAAAACCGAAAATATAGATGTGAGTAGTGAGAAAAGTAATTTGATTAAGAATAAAAATTCTACTAAAAAAGAAGAAGTTTCAATCCCACCTAAGATTAAAGTGGAAGAGGCTGCTACCAAGTCTGTTAAACCGTTACAGGAAAATCCAACCCTGGATGATGATTCGGATTCTGAGGTTGAAATTAAGAAAATGTACTTGAACAAATCGAAAAGAAAGGACCGCGAACATAAGAAAACGACGTATGAAAGATCTAAACCTATCACCGAGACCGATGGGGAAAAATCGAGCAAGGAAAAACATCGAGATAATGATTTGAAAAGTGATAAATATAGATATGACCGAAGATCCTCGCGAGAGAGTCGTTCCGAAGAACGAGACGGTAGACGCAGCGGCATTAGAGGGAGATCAGTGAGCAATTCATCTATTAACTCTACTTCTTCACTCCCAAAATATTCGGTAGATAGGGGTGAGAAGAGACGTGAAGATGGTGGTGTATACAGTCGATCAACATCATCATTATCTGATAGAGATAAATATAGAGATCGCCGAAACGATAACTTTGAACGTAGTAGAGGTCGACGTGATAAAATCAGAGGTATTGCCGATAGAACAGCGGAAAAGAAGACAGATAAAAGCAACAAAGACGCAGAGAAAGAAGGAGATAATATGAAGGAGAAATATAAAGACAATAGAGATAAAACTGGCCGTCACAGTAGAGTATACACAAAGCGTGATGGCAGCAAGGAAGATATTCAAAAGAGGGAGAAAGTTACCAAGGGTGGACACAACACGCAGAGGACGAAGTCAAATGAGCAGAAAAATCTTAAAACAGAAGCCAAGCTAAGAAAGCACAACAGTAGCGATAGATCATGGAAAGATGATAAGAATGAGCAGGGATGTTCGAGTACCAAAGATACAATTGAGGATCGAAAGCATAGTAGCAAAAATAAAGAAGAAATGTATGCAGGGAAGGCAAACTGTAAAGAAGGACTATTTATTCTACTAGATAGAGACAGCATCCTTCATAATTACTGCGATTCTATAGGAACAACAGAAAAATGTGCTAATGGCACAATGGCGAAAGCCTCTTCTTCTGGTCACAATTTTAATGATACTGATACTCAAGAAAGAGACGGAGGAAAAAAAGAAGCCAAGAAACGTCGAGACACAAATGTTGAAAGAAGCAATGACACAAGTGTTAAACTGCCCGTAGAACAGAAGACTCCTTTAGGGAGATCTGAAAGCAGTAATGCAAAACAACAAACAGATAATTTTAATGCCAAATTTCATCAAAAAGATTCTCCGACGGGCGGTACTTTGAGCAATAAGAATGTACCTGTTGTAGATGTGGACACGAGCTCTGATAAGGCGAAAACGGAAATTAGGGATACTACCGAGCCTGAAATTTCAAGCTTTTCTGCTAGCACTGTAAAAGTATTTGGCAATGAAGAAAAGGGGAGAGAGGATAGTGATATACGTGATCTATTACATGTCTTGGAAGCAAACGATATAAAAAACGAGGAAGTTGAATTTCTGGCTAGTTCGAACCAAACATGGGGCACGGTTGTTGGTAAACGCAAGTCTATTGAAGACAATGACAGTATCATTGAAACTACCCCTATTCAGCCCAAGAAAAAGAAAAAATTCGAACGATGTACTTCTCGAAAGCCCTCAACGGATCGAATTATGCAGTGCGATACCGCAATTGTTGACGAACAAAAAATAACAGAACCCGTTTCCGAAGTCCAAGAGTGTTTTAAAAGAATTGAGGAACTCGTTTCGGCCACAGAAAGAAACAGGGAGACGAGGTCTCGGAAAGAAGTAAAGACTTATATAGAAGAATCGCTAGAGGGTTCTGATAGCGACAAGGATATTTTAGGCAATAAAGATAAGGTAGTGGATTCAGTTTCTTGTAAAACTTCGATAGATGGCGCTACTGCTAAAGTCACAAGTGCAGTTGACAATTTAGAAAACGAGAACAAGAAAATAATGGAATCTCTTTCTGCCGGAACGTCAGAAAGTAATGTCTTCACAATACTCGGAACGAACGAAAACCCAAATCTTGAAGAAATATTCGTAGAACAAAGAGAACAGGCCAAGCCTACATTGCCCAAAGGTTTTATACGAAGTGAGCAACAGGTAGCGGAGACTGTCCAAGATGCCAGTGTTATAAAGGAAGAATCCTATTCAGAATCGTCTCTTTTATGCAAGCGCAGAGTTTGTAACACTCCCCTACCAGAAAATAGTGACCCTACAAAAGAAAATGGAGCAGCCGTTAAAGAAGTCAAGATACCGAAAACAGAAGTCAAGAAGGAACCCGTGCTCTTGATTCCAACCAGGAGGCATGGTAGAACAAGAGTGGTCGCTCCCCGTAAGAACCAATCGCCACTCTCAAAAGCTGAACACCAGCCTTCTGAAGATAGAAACCTTTCAAGATTGGCTGTGGCCCCGGAGCCTTTCAGGCCAGAAGAGATATTTATAGAGGCAAGAGTGGACGGCCGCCAATTGCCACAGCTGATATTCATAAACGACAAGGCAATTAATGTTGCTAAACCACAATCGGAATTTAGAACAGGTATACTTCCTGTAGAAAAAGTAACAAAGGAAAAAGAAGAGATATCCGGCGAAGCTGACTCTCGGGAAGTAACAGCTCAACGTCAATTTCAGCTTACAACAGATGGTGAATTAATCCCAATAACTGTACCGCAAACACCATTTGTAAGTAATCATGGAATTGCTAAACTAGACGAAAATCGTCCAGCTCCCCAAGTAGCAGAACCTAAAACGGGATTCAATGGTGATACCAAATCAGATGTTCAGAGACGCAATGGTTTAGCAGATCTAGAACTAAAAGAAGAACTAAGTCTGGTTACTGAGGTTACAGACAAATTAGCTAGTAAGAATTCAGATCGGTCTCCTAAGCTAGCTGGTGTTCAACCAAAGCAGGACCTCAAAACGTCACATCAAAGAATAAACGAAACTTTTGAACAATATTTAAAATTGTCTGAACTGACGCCCGATATGCATAATCCCATGACAGTCTCCCAAATACTTAATGAAAGCGTGGGCTCAGAGGAAATGGAAAGATCTACTACTGAGTTAAAGCAGAATACCAATGAATCGAGTAAGAGTTTGCCGAATGTTAACGAAAATGAACAGATACCGCATTACTATAGGAATCCCAGTCCCCCTGAACCGACAAATACAGACTGCACGTCGAATTTAGACTTTAGAAATCCCAGTCCACCATTGAATGTGCTGCCTGTTTTGGAAAGACTTGAAGAAAGCATGGATTTTGATCCTTACAACGTCGGTGCAGATACACAGAGACCACCAATGCTCCCTGATTTTGTTGAAAACAAAGATGCTGTTAATACTTTATTTGGGGAGCCTCCCAGTATGATTCAAAATAGCGTTGGAGTTACCAGTTCTCTGTCGTTTAGCACAAGTCATTATCCTACCACTATCACAGACACAGCGGTCGGTTATCAGCAGATGTATGGTAATAACTTCCAAAATAATCTAGTTGCTTCAACAGTTCACGGTGCTTATATGAGCAATTTACCAACGCCGGTGACTTTTTATAATCAACATGCGAATGTAGCCATTGATGACACGCAATGCGTCCAATCTCTTCCGGACTTCAAGCATGGCCGTAAAGACGCTGCCGTTAGCGAAATTAAGAATGAAACAGAATCGGAATTCTCTCGTGATAAGGAGCATTCAGATATTCTATCCCGCGATGTCAAGTTCCTGGACGAATACCCGTGCGCCTCTCCCGAGCAAGTATTGCCGAACTTTAATAGAAATGAGACATTCAAAGCGAGCCCGGCCACGTCTACGATGTCGCAACAGTCCGAGAATGCTTCCTCGGTGTCTCAGCAGTCCGAAAACATTAAAGATACTGCGGATGGTGGCGCCGCCGCTTCGAATTCGTTTCAGGGAGGAGATCACAATTATATTAAAATTAAAGACGTTCTAGTGGGTGGCACGAACGCAGACACAAATGAACTTAACCAGAATCACATTGGTGAAGGTGCCATCGTCAGTACAGTGTATGATATGATGGACGAATTGACCTTTCGCGATTCCAGCTCGATTGACGCACTGTGGCCTTTTGGCGTTGAGCCGGACAATCAAAATAAAATAGTGCCGGATGAGAATTTCAAGGTGCTCGTGGAATCCCAGCCCGAAGGTTATTCAACATACTACGATGATTTCTCGTGCCTTCCCAATTCACAGGCTTACGATATTGATGAGTTCTCCCAGTGTTCGAACAGCTGCGATCTAGAGGGGGAAAAGATCGATTTAGCCGATTTTTTAAATTTGTCGGATACCATGGGTTTAGACGAAACGCCGACTCATGACAATTCCCAAGAAAATAAAGGAGGGGTTAGTGCTACCGTGGAAGACGTCGAAACGCCAAAGGCCGAGGAGACGCTTAAAAATACTTCATCAACTTTAAAAATTAAGAAGGAGGCCCCTATTTTCAGCCACCAGACTGTCCCTGATAGTAAGAAGACAGAAGAGGTGTCTAGGGAGGCGAAACCACAGCAACTGCCTCAGCTGGTCCCTTTGAGTGGAGTCACTACACGTTCTGCTTCTAAGCGAGATGCTCGAGAAATCTATGTGACTCCTCAAAGCCAAAGCATGCATAATTTAAGGGTTAAACCAATAGGGGACTTGAAAAACGAAGGCACAAATCCTGCAGACAATAATGCATCTCCAAATAAAAAATTGGTACTAACAACCGGGGTACCGGGAGGTTTCACCGTTAACGCTTTGCTGGTAAAGTCTAATGTGTCTCAACCAACAGCAAACACAAGAACAACTCATATAGCAAATCCTCAAGTCCGTTTGGGTTCCTCTAAAGCGAGTGCTCTCCCGTCCAATATATTTACGAGGGCCGCCCCGCAAGGCCCACAGCCAGATGCTTTAAAACACCAACATGGCACTTCTAATTCTCCCAAGATGGTTCACGCATGGAAACAAAAACAAATCACCATCAGTAAACATGATCTTAAAGGGAAGCGTTTGCAAGTGGTTTATCCTACTTTCGTAAAATTTGTGAACACCAGTGCCAAGAATGCCGTCGATGGTAAAACCGGAGCACCACCTCTGGCGGCTCTGCAACCAGATAACAGTTCAAAGACCGTTGTAAATGGGCCAAGGGAGGTGGGCCAAACAACAGGCGTGAACACTAACAATGTTAATAAAGATACTTCCGTGGCGGGGGGTAATATTAAGAAATCGGCTTCTACTAAACCGGAGGTGAAATCCATCAACAAGAAATTCTCGACTATTAAGTCGCCTGAACAGACGTTGCTTTTCGAAAGTCGTACCATGACTAGAAAGGTAAAAGAAGCTCTTAGTCAGACCCTAAAACGATCGGGTGATGCAAATGATACCACTGCTGCGAAGAAGCCTTGCGTCAGGTCGCCGCTATTTTCAGATCCATTCGACGATTTGGTAAAAAGTCCGATAAATCGAGTGTTTAGGAATACGGAGTGTAAATCGGATGTACGAGAGAATCAAAATCGAGAGGGCGGTCCGAAAGAAACACAACCGCCAGGTCATCAGTCCGGCAGCAGTGGTGGCCACCCTCAAAACCCAAAAGAATCATTTTTTCCAGGAAGTCGGTCTAAGACTAATTCGCACCAGAACAATCCGAAAGAAGTGCCAGGTGTTCGGCGCAATATAGCAGCATCGCCTCCTCGCGGTAAGTAATGCAAACAAACATTGTTAATGGAAGACATCGATCTGAATTCAAATTCATATTCGGGCTAGAGAAAACTACATTTTTATTTCGCTTTACATTTGCGTTTTTCTACCTTCCTCAGGTTCCCAGTCTAGAAGCTCTACTCCCCAGTATACTTCCAAGGAAGGACATGAACGTAAACCAGTTCCCCAGCCTAATCTGAGGGAACCACCGCCACCTTCCGAGCATGAATCGACAAGTGGTTCTTATCAGGATCGTCCAAAAGAAGGGCATCGGTCCAGGAGTGGAATTCACCAACGTCTTTCACAAGATCAGACTGCATCTCCAGGTGGTCGTTATACTCACGCCTCACACCCTGAGGGATCGAGGATGGGTTCAAAGTTGCCTGGTGTTAATGGGAGGGAGAAGACCAAGAGCAGTTCTAGCCACTCTGTGCCTGATACGAAGAACAGAAGTGATCATTATCAAACGAGTGATGGTCTGGCCACGAGTCCCAATGGATCTTTGTTGTTTCCAGAGTTGATCAAGCGTTCCCCTGTTGACGATCCGAGCGGGCGTAACCGGTAAGTTGTTTATTCCATTGTTTCTGCGAATTCGAGTGTGCTTGACGCCGTTTTTTATTTAACAGTAAAAACCAGGACGAATCTAAGCGAGCTGAAAGCGAGGACGAACCAGAACAACCGAGTCCAGACAAAGAGCCCGACTTCACGTGGCTGGATGCGATGAGAAGGAATGTCGACCAAGGGTCCCTCTTACTCCCGAGTGAGTAGAATTTTTTGTTCGTTATACGCGCTCCATACGGAAAACTTTTTTATTATCGATTTATCAGAAAATGTAATTTCTTGATAAAAGTTTCTACTTTCCCCTTCAATTAAGACTGAGGAAATCCGTAGCGCATACGAGGGAGATTCAATTTTTTAAAAGTTGCCCAGTATTCATTTGTAAAAGTTATGTCCGAGAGATCAAATTATTTTTAAAAGTTTACTTTTAGAAAATTGGTAAAAACTTTAAATTTGTCCTTATTTCTAATTTTTTCTTAAACCGTTCAAAGAAATTATGCCAAGAATGTTTATTTTTGGAGCAATAATAAGGTTTAAATCGAGATTAATTTTACCAAGACTTAATATATTTTAAGTCTAAGTAATTTAAGACGATACTGAACATATTGTCAAAAGTTAATTTTGGTTTAGTCCGGCCGAATCTATTTTAAAATTTAAGACGGATTAAAAACATCATTTTGTTGATAAAAAATAAGGTAAAAAAACCTACAAAACTTGTGCAAATATAACAAGAATAGAGGACCTTTCCTTTATCGAAAATGTAATTTCTACTATTAACCTTTATTTACAAAAGTAACAAAGCGATTTTTCAAAAAAATATTCCCTGACTAAATATTATATTTTAAAAATTTTAGAAGCTATAATTTATTATTTTTTAAATATGTGATATTATGTGAACTGTACCTTAACAGTCTCAAAGTATCATTCACGTCGTTGTTGTTAAATTAAAGGTATTATGACACTTTTAAGTGTTCTAATTTTATTTCTTAAAAAAATCCATCAAAAAGCGAATTAAATGATGTTTTGTTGCGTCTCTCCCCAGGATAATTCCTAAATTATTCAACCGATTTGACTCAAATTCGCCATGCCTATGTAGAATGAGTGTGCAATTACGAGAAAAATATTTATACCTGCCGATTCGCTCGCGGGGATACCATTTGGTCCGTATCAAAATTAAAATCCATCAAAAAGCGAATTAAATGATGTTTTGTTGCGTCTCTCCCCAGGATAATTCCTAAATTATTCAACCGATTTGACTCAAATTCGCCATGCCTATGTAGAATGAGTGTGCAATTACGAGAAAAATATTTATACCCGCCGATTCGCTCGCGGGGATACCATTTGGTCCGTATCAAAATTACAATCCCTCAAAAAGCGAATTAAATGATGTTTTGTTGCGTCTCTCCCCAGGATAATTCCTAAATTATTCAACCGATTTGACTCAAATTCGCCATGCCTATGTAGAATGAGTGTGCAATTACGAGAAAAATATTTATACCCGCCGATTCGCTCGCGGGGATACCATTTGGTCCGTATCAAAATTAAAATCCCTCAAAAAGCGAATTAAATGATGTTTTGTTGCGTCTCTCCCCAGGATAATTCCTAAATTATTCAACCGATTTGACTCAAATTCTCCCTTCTGAATGTGGATAAAAATATTTGTATCTGCCACTTCGCTCGCGATGATACCATTTGTTCCGTACTGTACATTACTGACAAACATTGATGGATGTCTATACGAGAGAACTGGTTGCCGGAATTCCGGCGGTTCGGTCCGGCCATAGGCCGGATTGTACTGTTCCGGTGGTCCGGTCAAGCCCTAGTTTAAACCTAATTACTTCAAAAATAAACGAATTTTGGCATAATTTTCTTGATTGGCTCTCATGCACTACAGTTTTCTTCAATCTGAATGAACGCTGTGCTGTTTTGGTTTAAGGGGACGAAGAACAACTTTTTATTAAGAATAACAATATATTAGTAATGAATAATAAAAAGAGTTTTCCATATGGAGCCAGAATTCGCCGTGTCACTGTGTTTTATAATAATTTTTTTTCGATTTCCATAAGTTTAACATTTTAAAATAACTTTATTTAAATCGTACGCTCCTTAATTCCAATAAGGCCCGAACGAAATTCAGGTGACGAGATTGAGGTCACTGGTCACAGTCAAATTTGTCCGTTTAGTTAATTCTGAGCCCGACATGAACGTTTTGCTAATCGAATTCTATTTATTTAGGTGGCAACAATTCCAAATAATATACGCTTAAATCACAGACGATCTGTGAACATCCTACGCGTCACCAAATAAACTTTGGAAAAATCACCTCATCCGTTCCGGAGGAACAGCCCCGAGAGGCTGAGAAGAACGTGGACACCCAGTCCGGATATTTAAATCTGGACGCGGAAGATCAATCGGAGCCTATAGATCTGTCTGTTAAATCTTACTCGGAGAGAGTGTCCGGGAAACAGTTACCGAATACTCAAAAACCGTCAGAAACTGTCGCCAATGATTTAAGCTTTAGGAAAGTCGACAAAGCTAATTGTCGAGAACCACCAGTTGAAACAAGAGGCTGCTTTTTACCTGACAAAAGGCGTAGTAATGTAGCCCCAAATAGAAAACATGAGGCACTGTTATATCACTTTATGCAGCAGCGTTCCTGGACGACTCAAATGTCGAATTTCCATATATCGTGCAATTTCACACCTTTAGTTTTGAAATTGCACAACTTTTTGGAGCAACTCGGTAGATTGAAATCGCCTAACTTATATTTGAACGATACTTTCACCCGATCGCCTTTGTGGTGCGATATTTTTGCACAATATCGCCAGTTATGCTGCTTATGACACCATGTCATGCATCCTATCGTCCTGCCTAATAATTTGGCACCGTTTAATAATTTTCCAGTATTGAAACCAAATTTCAGCGTGCTACGTAACGCCTTGGATGCCTTGTTTTTGTCCAATTATCGAAGAAACCATGGGTTATTAAATGCGGCTGAAGAAATAGAGAGGTGCTTAAGAGGTATGCAAACTTAGGCCATAGAAATATAACGATAAATAGTGTTTGTTTGAAGGTTGACGACATATTTATTCCAATCGGAACGTTTCAGCTGGTAAATATCTTCAGGTCTTCGTTATGTTCGCCTGAAGATACTTACCGGTCGAAACTTTGTTGTTGTTTACATAAATAAAGAAAGTTCAAAGACAGTTTTTCCATTTTACAATTTCTTCTTATTTTTTACCTGATTTTAGCTTTACTTTATTATTCTTTATATTTATTTAGAACTATGGAAATAAGTGAACTAAAATGTAAAACTCAATTAGGTTACGAATAATTTATTTCCCGTTATTTTATACTTGTTTTATGCTCAAAATACCTGCGCCCGACATCACCGGGCGCACATATTTTGCGTACATTTTATCTCACGGAGTGTAGTTCGCACGTTTTATAGGCAGTGCGCCACGCCACCGTTTTTAATTATTGTAAATATAATGTCAATACTTTTAAACTAAATATCTTTATACATTGTATATAAACTGTGTTATGTATTGAAACGTTGTACAGGGTGTATAATGCACCGATTGGTTAATTCGGTTTATCTTAATCTATGTTTAGAATGGTTACAGTGGGCGTACAAGAAACTTGAACCTTCTAAACCAGGTACAATCAGCCACATGACGTCACGTATCCTGTATACTTATAATATAGAAGCGAGTACGAGTACTTGCAACTTTTTGTCGCCCGCAAATGGCACACAAACTAGCAAGTGCGCTTTCGATTTGCTGAGTGCTTGCCGTCTACAATTTTACAAAAAGCTTTCTATAATACCGTTCCTTTGAACGGGTCGTATTTATTTTTTAAAATAACTGTATCATATTTTTGGTAGAGTTCGCGCCCCTTTTTATCCTTGTACATTATTTTATTCTGAAACTTATTTATTACGTTTACATAAGTAGTATTGTGGATAATGATTTATTTAGGCAATTGTAAATAAATAAACGTAAATATTCTGTAATGTTTCGTTTCATTTTGCACGTAGGCGTTCTTGCGACACCCTATAGACTGATTTTCGATACTTTTATATAGGGTATCTCCGTTATTGTTAGTGTTATTAAAAAAGTAATATAGATGCTCTTTTTGGGTCAAACTTAAAATGGTCAAATCGAAATTCGAAAATTTTCGCTCGCTTAAGAGATACGGGGGAAAATAAAAAAATTTACAATTTCAAAATTACCCTATATTTTCTTAGTTAAAAGAGATATGGAAAAACGTTAAATACAGAAGTTTATTTATAATGATTGTTGAATTAGCTGCCGTTTTCAGAATAAGTATTTTTTTTTATGATCAAACACAAGCACTATAGGAAAAATCCTTTAGGGCACTCTGGGAGTGGTGCATGTGCGCAAAAAGCGATTCACGTTGGTTTTGAATCGTTGGAGGTTATATTCGTTGGGAAAGACGACCTCGGGAAGGTCGTTCCACAAGGATGAAGTCCTCCAGATGAAAGAATTCTTAAATAATGAAGTTCGAGGAGTACTAAGCTTTACCACATATGGATGGGCGGCAGTGGTTCGTCGTGTATTTCTGCTATTCGTCGCTCTGGGCGGAATTAAGAGGGCAAGTCCAGCCTATTCCAAAGAAAGGTAAGAGAACCCTGCCTAACAACTATCGACCAATCGCATTGCTTTCAGTTATATCAAAAGTAATGGAGAAAGCTATTAACCAACATCTTCTAAAGTACCTGGAAGGCTTCAACATTATCAGCGATCATCAATATGGTTTTCGGAAGTCCAGATCAACTGGAGATCTTCTAGCCTATGTCACCCATATTTGGAACAACGCAATCGAACATCATGGGGAGTCTCGGGCTGTTGCACTGGATATTTCTAAAGCTTTTGATCGTGTTTGGCATGAGGGGCTTCTAAGTAAACTGCGATCCTATGGTATGCCCAGTCGATTCTGTGCATGGTTGTCTAGCTTTCTTAAGGACCGCTCTCTGCAAGTGGCGATTGACGGATTTCTCTCAGACACCTTCACCATCAATGCCGGTGTTCCTCAAGGGTCCATATTGTCTCCCACTCTCTTCCTACTCTACATTAACGACCTTCTAGTGAAAACTCAAAATCCTATATTTAGTTTTGCTGACGATAGCACACTTATCTCATCTTTCTCTTTGAATGCGCAAACATCGGCTGCCGACGCACATCTTCGCAGACAGCATGAAGTATCACGCCTCAACAAAGACCTGGAAGAAATTTTGGCTTGGGGTGACAGTAACCAAGTCGAATTTAACGCTAAAAAAACCCAGGCAGCAGTTTTCTCTAAAAAGGTTAACATTACAGAACCGGAAATAGTCATGGCCGGACACGCAATCCCACTGGCTTCATCTATTAATTTGCTGGGCGTCAATCTCGGAGGAAATATGTCTTGGCATAACCACGTTGTGGCAATCGCCAAGGTAGCTTCTCAGAAGCTTGGGGTACTCTTCCGAACCAGAAAGTTGTACACACCTCAACAACTTTTGACACTATACAAAGCCCAGATTCGACCATCACTGGAATACTGCTCTCATGTCTGGAGCTCTGCACCCAAACATACTCTTCGTCCGATAACTTTTTTACCTGACCCCGTATACTTGTTCTGAAAACGGCAGATTATTCAACATTCAATATAAAGAAACTTCTGTATAAACCATTTTCCATATCTCTTTTAACTAAGAAAATATAGGGTAATTTTGAAATTGTCAATTTTTTGATTTTCACCCGTATCTCTTAAACGAGCGAAAATTTTCAAATTTTGATTTTATCATTTTAAGTTTGGCCCAAAAAGAGTAGGTACATTACTTTCTTGATAGCACTGACAGTTACGGAGATACCCTATAACAGTATCGAAAATGGGACACCCTGTACATGGCAGGTGTTGCAGGAATGGGCAGCGTGGATGTCCTACAGGAACAACCCATATTTCTTTAATTTAATCGACCCTCGGGTAAATTGGGGAAGGCTTTCTAATGTTGTCAATGTTGGTTTGATTACAAATCTAGCGGTGGATTTGCGTCATTTATAAATATCTTCCTGGAACTTTCCATATCAGGATTTGAAGGTTTCAACATGTACATTGTACATCGCATGTCGTCGAATTTTGCGTGTCTACCTACCAGTGGCGACTCGTCGGCGAAAATATAGAGGAAGAGCCAAGCAAATATATTCATAAACACACAGACTATCTTTACGAGTCAATATAATTCACGCCAAAGCAAGGACGAGGGGGAGGAGGCAGTTCCCCTTTTACTTTCTCTGAATTGCCGCGAACACCATGTCTACACAAAACCTAAAATATTTGCCTAGAGACAGTTAAAACTGCATAGACGGAGATGTATAAAGAACTGCCAATCTATATGGAGAAAATAATAGTCCTTTATCCAGGTTGAAATTTAGTTTTTAGTACTATTTTAAAATTTGCCAAATTTAGCGAATAAGCATTAATTTTTTTTTCAGAATATATTTTCGCTGGCAAATGTACAGAGCCGGATTTAACGTCGACGGGGCATTGCAAATGCAAGGCCAGTGGCAGAGGAAATTTTCTTCGACTTTGAAGGGTAGAAAACAAAGCAAACAAAGTTGTGTAGTTAAAATTCGTGCAGTTTGTTGTCGCGTCTAAGAAACAGCAAGAAATTTTCAAGTTTTTAGACGTAAAGACGTCAATTTACAAAATTAACAACTATTAATCATAAGGACAGGTAAATTTATGGTTACATGGTTGGGAGCCACTGGAAATTATATCTCGTGTGCGGTATTTCCGGGGTAGGACAGTGAATTTGGTCAATTAACAAAAATAAAGTTATAGTCGATAATTATTGTAGATTCGCCGAATCAGACCGACTTTGACTCTATACCTAATATAGTTCGAAAATTAAATTATTAGCCAAGGTAATTCGTCGTAAAATTAGGCACCTGCACGCATTTTTTACTTGAAATTTCCCGCTTGCCCCGTATAATTTTTCTATTTTCTGGGTTATTCTTAACGCTAAAATCAAAAACCGATTTTAGAAACCGAGAAAATTTTAAACGAATCATCGAGATGGGAAAAATCAAGGGTAATATCCATTTTGTCGCACGTGACCGCCCAAGTAAGAAGTAGGTCATACAGTCATAAAATTATTACAAAGTGAATTTAGTTGATAAAAAAATTATTGTTTATGTTTAAGCGAACTCGTGTAGGAAGGAAGTCGTTATTTACTTTTAATTTTTTTAATTAAGTACAATTTTGTAATACGTCTGGCAGCGGAATTCTCCATTTTAGCATAATTTTATATGGCGTTTTTAGTCCTCTATTCAAAAATTTAAATGCGAAGTCGCCTACATTTTGTAATATTTTTCAGTAGCATTTAAATTTTTTTTTAAATTTTAAAACCGGCATTTACAGGCTTCATGATTTGTTGTTCGATATTTGGCTACACCACTGCCATTTTGCCTACTTGATCAAAATCCTACTTATTTCCATTCAATATTCGCATATAAATTTTAATAATTTATGTATGTATATCATATCATTCAATTCGGCGAATACCGCTGTCCATAATTCGATTTGTAACTTTGACGTGTCATGCAAACCAATTTCAAAAATTGAGTCTCGATACCGTTGAATGCTCCAGTCAAGTTTTCAGGGAGATTTCGCATGAATGATCAAAAATACGTTATTTATACGACGCACACAAGCGAATTTCAAGTAAAAGCTGGTCAAAATAGATAAAACCAAAGTTATAATTATGTCGTAAAATCTTTAGCATTTAATTAAGAAACAACCAGGGTGTCATAAATAACCCCTGTTATATTTATATTATTATTTCAGTTCAAACTTTGTTTTTCTAGTGTGGTGTGTCAATTAAATTAGAGTGGTTGAAAAAAAAATCAGTGTATTTAGTTCTGCTATTCTGCTAAGTTTTTGTAAAAATTTTGAAAAACCATCATGGAGCTTATTGCTGGTGGTAAGTACAATCCTATAAATTTTTCAAATTAAAAATATTTACACTAGTACTTTTGATTTCATACATTTTGTTAAAATAAATGAAACAATCTTTTTAAAAATTTTGTATCAGGTAAAATGTAAAAAAGGGCTCGTTGGAATGCGACCAAACTTGTTTACTATTGTTTGAAGGGTCCTGGATAAGGTCCAACTGAGAGTTGCTGCGACAATTTGCGACTTTGGAGGATCCACAGCAAAATCAGTATCTTTCACAAGGATTCAGCTCGTGGAATGGTTAAGAACAGCATGAATATTTGGGAAAAAAGTCTCTTACATGCCATCTGATGACCCAGAACTCGAGTAAATCAAAATTCCCATTTATCAAGAAATAATTTTTTTTCAAAAAATCAGATATGTATTTGGGTTATCGTTGATATGAAATTGTATAATTGGAGGGGGGTGTGTTGCAGTTTAAGGGGAGAAAGAGGCTCGAGGGTGCTGGCGGGAGATTAAAAAAACCATAAAATAAATGTTTCTCCAATGATAATATCGTAAAAATAAACCACCTTTGTTTATTCCAATTACTATAATTTAATAACCATAAAAAGGGGCGTGGAGGGGGCAAAGATGTAAGCTATTAAAAACAAAATGCAATGTTACCATTTTTATCACGGTTTCTTACAATTAAAAACATTTTTTGCCTCATGTTACCAAGATAGTCTTTTTGGCCAAGATTCCGTCGAAATTCGCCTGTATGCGTCGTCATGTAAACCTTTACTTCTTGTATAAAATACGCAAGTGGCCGTTTCCATGTAAACTGGACCACGTTAATCAGAAATCATATCCACCTCCTGCCTCTTGACCCCCACCCTTCCCATTTAAGACTTTAAGAGCAACAAGGAACAAACCACGAAGGCTACAAAGCGTCCGCCTTCATTATCACTAGTATTTCAATAATGCGTTTCTGACCTGACAGGAAAAATTAGATTTGCTATCACAGATAAATAAGTAAAACTTCTACGGAACGGCACATCCTAAAACTCCAATAAATTAATATTGGAGTCACAGAATTGTAACGCCTCCTAGCCCAGATACGACTGTGGATCGCTAGAAAAAAAAAACTTAACTAATTACAGATGAAGATTAATATATCTCGTGTTATTTTCGTATCCTATGTTTGAGATTTAATAGCGATCTGTTTAAAAATAGTAATTTTAACTTTATATAATGATTAAAGATGAATTTATACTGTAACATGTTGTTTTGTGAAGAAATATGCTTTAATTAGCTACAAGATGGTATTAATTCGTTTTATAATGCATTAGATAATGCACTTATCTAGATTTGAGTTTGTATGTATACACAGATGGGGTTATCGGACAACGTTATACAACGGTTTCAATATCTTAGGATTTTTTATGTGTTTATCAGTTTGCAAGGATATCTCCTTTAATACAGTTTTACAAGTTACAATGTAAAATAAAAAGTGTATACTTTTCAGGTGGTATTAATATCAAATACCAATGTGTGGAAAAATTATTATTTCCCAGACCACGCCCTTATTGTATAAGGTATCATCGGGTGGTCTCCTAGAATGTATTTAAAGTTTTTAATCGCGAGTTTAATGAGACAAGTATTCGGGATTTAAAAAAATCCAGGAATTTGCGAAGATGAATTTTTTATGCGCACAAGTATTAACAAATCCCGTTCAAATAAATTAAATGATTATAAATTGCCGAACTTCTTTCTGTCCATAAACGAAAGGCATAATAACGGGCCCATATTGTTAATTTATATGAATTCTTTACGAATTTGACCTGTCCTTGCTAATTTTTAATTAATAAAATATATCCCGTTAAGTACACAGGTTTGTGCGTAAACAATTTGTTTCCAAATAACGTATGTAGATCTGGATCAACCACTTTACTGAAGATAAAGTTGAATTGACTGATACTTATTACTTTAAAAAAAAATTGTTTACGCACAAACCTGATGTGTACTTGATAAGAGGTGCAGTGAAATGTTTCAAATTCCGTTGCTCGGCGACGCGTAGCTCAAATTTTGCAAATCGAAGCGCCATTTTAAAGAGAATTTAATGCCCTTTAAAAAGATGTATCACAACATACCCATTCCCATTTGAAAAACAAGGGCAGTAGCCGCCCCTAGGGGGGTTGAGGTTAAGGAATGAAATTAATAGTGAAACGTGCCCCCCTGAAAACACAAGTTTACGGGTCCAAGTTTTTTTTTTAAATTTTCACAGGCATCTTTAGTGATTTTTTATTGCGTATCCATGTCTTCAGTGAATTTTTGCTGCGTATCCATGTCCTTTAAACAGCCCTATTTTTTTAAGATTTTTTCTGATTCTGATAATTGTAAAGCATTTTTAGGTATCAGTCATCACTGGTATCAGTTCAGTAGTTTTTAAATTACTAGGTAATTAAAAAATTTCTGGATCCATTTGATGATTGCTGGGTATCCAAATAAAAGGCCTGCATATCGAAATGGATATGGAGGAAAAGTACGTTAAAAGATGCCTTGGCTCCTGGGCGCATAACTATACAGGTCGGTGGTCGCAACTGTGATTTTTACATGAAAAATTACGGTAATTGATATCCTACTATTTCGAGGCCTAACCTTAATGCAATTAAATGATATAAAATCCGCCTTTAAGAATACTGTTAGTTATATTACTTTCTATAAGTAATTATCATACGCAAGACATATGTCGCTGTCCCAGTGTTCAGTGAAAGAATTTAAATGATAAAAAGAAATCAAAATTAATTTTATTGGTGAAGGAAATTTTCCTTTTTTATCAAAAAAAGCCAAAAATTATTAATGTGTTAGATACACTGAGCGAAATATCGAGTTGATATAACTGAAATATGAGTTGTCCTAGACCGAAGCGTGTTGCTAATAGGGGACAGCCCAGACCTCTGAATTACGGCAACCAAATCGAAGAAATTGCATCAACTCACTATTCATAAGTTATGATAGCACAGAAGATGGGATATTTTATGCGTTGGAATAGCTCACGCCCCACCGTCTTAAATTATTGATGGGCTACCGTAGCTACCAGTATGTGAATTGTGATGCGTTACTAGTCGGGCTAGATTAATTCATGATTCGAGCTATCAAAACTTGACATTGAACTTGTTCTAGCTGACGATGGTGGCTGGAATAACTCACTCTTTGGGCTACCAGAGTCCAAATTTTGGACTACCAGTACTTAAATTGTGGACTATCGGAACTCAAAATATTTCTTTGATTTAACGCCTGGATATTGTGGACTTCAATTGCCTTATGTTTTTTCAAGATATGACAGTTTTGTTGTATATTAAAAAAAAATAATCAAATGAATTATAGACAGGAGAGCATACTACGGCTAAGAAACCATGCGGACGAAGTGATGACGATTGCTTATAAATAATAAGGCTCCATTCCAATAATAACAATTTGTATGCATCTCCCTCCTGTCCCTCCATTTTACGCCAACTGACCAAAATTATGCAAAACACAAATTTTCACGCACAGAGAACAAAGATGAAAAATCCCGCAAACGGCCAACAGGTGTCAATACGCGCCATCGAAGGAGAATTGACGAATAACAATAGAATGATCCGCGCCAAACCTGCACGAGCACGAATTCGGAACTTTCCGTGACCTTACGATCTTGCGATTTACCCTCGATATGAGCTTTTGCAGCACGTTTCCTGAATTATTCCAACTCAAAATAATTTACACATGGTAATGAGTTAAAATAATGCACGTGCGGGTTAACACGACACTTTATAATCAATTAGTAAGTTTTCCCAACCCAGAAACTGAGTTCAGGTAACTCATAAAATAGTTACAATTGTGGTGATCCCAAATATGTTTAAAATGTTGATACAAAAACCTCTTTCTGGGTTGAGGCGAACCAAAAGAACCTGCGTTATTGTAGCGTTTTAAAATAATTTGTGATAATTCGTAGGCTCAGTTAGAACAACATAGAGAGGTGGGTTGAGGTAGCTCCAATTTTGCAACCCACGACATTGGTAAATGCATTTTTGTCAGTGTAGTATTTATTTATTATAAATAAATACAAGAAAATCGTGTTTTACCTGTACTGTCGACAGACACACGGTCTCGAAAATGTCGCAATAGGAAAATAGCCCATTACTCAAGAGGACCTTTATAATAATATGAATTATCTGATGATTAACAGATAGGCAGGCGGCAATTAAAATTTAAAAAACGGACGTCATGCCACGGATGTTACAAAGAACTTGAATTAATAAAAAGAACATTAATAAGGTATAAGCGATTATGTGTGGATGTGTGGGGAAATGCGAGTGTGGCAGGTTGGCCAATAGGGGAAGGAAGAATTATGATTGGCATCTTTTTCTTGAGTAAGTGAAAAATCTTGTCTACGTGTTAAATAAATCCCAAGGTAAATAATAAAGCAGACGAACTGAAATAATATTATTTTTATAGTACACTTCAAATTTTTGGCTAAGTTTGATGTGTATTTTTATTTTTAATCCGATTTTAGCGATTTTTAAACCAGTTTGTAAATACATTTATGGGAATTATTCTGTCTTCTTTAAATAATCAACATTTTTTTCCCTCGGGTGATGTATACACGGCGGACATAGGCGTAACTAGGGGGGGGGGGGGGGGGGGGCACAGAATTTCTGAAGTTCGAAGCCATACATACGTCATAGTGACACTTGCCATTAAAATCCTACTAGACTAAAGAGGGCTCAGCAGCCTTCGAGGAGGTTGTGATGTTCCCCTCGGTGTCCTCTGATGAAGAAGTAATGGTAGAAGTTAGCATTCCTGACCAACACAATCAGAAAAAGTGTAATAAATAATGGTTTTTATGTTAATCATTTGTATGACGTGAGAATTAAGGGTTTTATTTGTGATGTACCAGCTAAATCTTTTGTAAGATGTACGATTTATAATAATGTGAACGTTTACTTTTAGGGTCTGCTGAGGTAGCTAATATAGCGTCAAGCCAGAAGGAAACTGAAGTGTCCATTCAGACGTACAATTTGTCGTCTTACGACATCTTACGACATATTACGACATCTTAAAGACGTACAAAATTGTACGTCTTTAAGATGTCGTAAAACGATGTTTTAAAGACGTACAATTTTGTACGTACGTACAATTTTGTACGTCTTTAAGATGTCGTAAAACGATGTTTTAAAGACGTCCCAAACATCTTTCGCCAATATCTTTAAGACGTCTTAGAGACGTGTTTGTGCTATTTGGGTAGGGGCCAGCCCCCCCCCCCCCCCCTCCCCCTACAAAATAATTCTAGTTACGCCAATGACGACGGAACCACAGCCGCCCATCCGTAGTTTCGATCACGGTGCGGGTGCATGTGATGAATTCCATTTGAAAAATCGTTAATTTGTCTTATTTATGAATAAGAAATATCTGGGAATTATACTTTTTTCAATTTTCCCACGTTCCATCTAAGCAGAAAACTTTCACGTGTATCTGCATACAAATACGAATTACCAAGCAGATATTTCAATTTATCTCTTGTATGAATCTTCCGCTTTTCTGCTTCATCACTCCTTTATTGGCATTTTGTTTCTGCGTGTTATTGCCATATCGGAACAAACAGCTTTGTTAACGATTTTATAATTCTAATAATCATTATTTTGCAAGACTTTTTCTTTCACTTAATTCGTAAAAAATACCCCATAGACCACCGAGGCCTTTTAGTAGGTTCTTTTACCTAAATTACACGAACAAACAAGACCCGAAAATTGCATTTTTACAGTTACACCTGGAGAATCCCATTTAGGAATTTAGCACCTTGGCAAGTTCGTTCGCTCCTTCGTATCTTTTATTTCGATGAGTTTATCGCAGTTTTAAGTAAAAATACATTTCCTCAACCAAGTCACCCGAAGAGACTACCTAGGTACCTCTAATCACAACAACCCAAAAACCATCTCAGTGAGTAACATCTAATTACGTCCAATTTCTTGGAAACTACTACTCAAAAAATAATAATTTGGTGATGGTATTATTGGAAAGAGATTTAAACGACCCTTAAAAGCACTGGCTACCCTTCCCGTTTAAGATTTTAAGGGTAACATCTATCCCTAGATATGCTGATGATAGCACACTTATCTCATCTTTCTCTTTGAATGCACAAACATCGGCTGCCGACGCACATCTTCGCAGACAGCATGAAGTATCACGCCTCAACAAAGACCTGGAAGAAATTCTGGCTTGGGGTGACAGTAACCAAGTCGAATTTAACGCTAAAAAACCCCAGGCAGCAGTTTTCTCTAAAAAGGTTAACATTACAGAGCCGGATATAGTCATGGATGGACACGCAATCCCACTGGCTTCATCTATTAATTTGCTGGGCGTCAATCTGGGAGGAAATATGTCTTGGCATAACCACGTTGTGGCAATCGCCAAGATAGCTTCTCAGAAACTGGGTGTACTCTTCCGAACCAGAAAGTTGTACACCCCCTAACGACTTTTGACACTATACAAAGCCCAGATTCGACCATCACTAGAGTACTGTTCTCATGTCTGGAGCTCTGCACCCAAACATACTCTTTGGCCTAGAACATCGAAGACAGGTTGGGGATTTGACTCTCTTTTAGAGATATTTTCATGGGAAGTGCTCAGCTGACCTTGCCCTCTTAATTCCGCCCAGAGCGGCGAATATCAGAAATACACCACGAACCACTGCCGCCCATCCATATGTGGTTAAGCTTAGCACTCCTCGAACTTTATTATTTAAGAATTCTTTCATCTGGAAGACTTCATCCTTGTGGAACGACCTTCCCGAGGTCGTTTTCCCAACGACTATAACCTCCAACGATTCAAAACCAACGTGGAATCGCTTTTTGCGCACACGCACCACTCCCAGAGTGCCCTAAAGGATTTTTCCTATAGTGCTTGATCATAAAAAAAAATCCCGCCCAGGGAGCTGAACCATGAAGGTTGTAAAATCCCCCTTCACAACAAAATTGATTGATTATTTACTGGAAGGGTGGCAAGTTTATGTTATGATACCAATCGGTGCAACCCCAGCATTTCGACGGCACGAGTCGTGCCGATAAAAAAATTAGCCATTGAAGGATAACTGTACGTACGTGACATATAGGAAAGCACTTAAAATTTATATTGGTTTCAAAGAGCCGAGTGCCAACAAACAAAGTATGTACCATTGATGTCTACCATAAGGTGGATGCCAAGGTAGGTACATAACGGTGTTCCTGCGTAAGCATATATAAGAAAATCAATTGTATACAGGCATCGAATTTGAGTTTAATTAGGCGTAGAAAAATGTACTATGTTTTACAGTTAAATTGCTATCAATCATAGTGTACCGGAGGTATACTACGTCTCGAATTCTTTCACCATGCAGGAGGAAAAAGTGCGCCGAGATATTATGTCGATAAAGTAAAATTATCCAATCTGGATTAGCTGCAATGAACAATACTTTTGTAGATCAGCGTACAACGAGAGAATATCGTATATACCTGCCTACTGTCAAAGGAAGAGAATTTTCGTTCTTTGTCGAACATATTAGATTCCAATAATGAACCATATCGGAGCGTGGGAGAAAATTCCATGGAATAAATAATGAACGAAAGAAAGGATTTAATAAGTAGGCGCTGTCGAGATATAATTATTGGGAAAATAAAAGGCTTTCTTTACCTGGTTATTTATCAATGTTGTGGTGTATTTAAAATCCATATATTTTCATAAGTTACTAAAGTCGGTTCGTTTTATGAAGTCCGATATCGGATTCAATCATTAAAGGTTGTTAACAATACCTTACTTGATCGTACCGAACATTCCACTGGTTCACTGTAGGCGGCCGTGCAAAATCAGCGGTTCCAAAACAAAATTATCTTGGAATTATGTACCGCGATAAATAGTTTTATCTTGTTTATTTTTCACTATTTATCAAATGAAAAACATTTTGCGTCAATATCTGCCCTCTTAATTCCGCCCAGAGCGACGAATAGCAGAAATACACGACGAACCACTGCCGCCCGCCCATCCATATGTGGTTAAGCTTAGTACTCCTCGAACTTCATTATTTAAGAATTCTTTCATCTGGAGGACTTCATCCTTATGGAACGACCTTCCCGAGGTCGTTTTTCCCAACGAATATAACCTCCAACGATTCAGAACCAACGTGAATCGCTTCTTGCGCACACGCACCACTCCCAGAGTGCCCTAAAGGATTTTTCCTATAGTGCTTGTGTTTGATCATAAAAAAAAGATGTTCTCAGGTACTTTTTCCTAGAATTTAGTTATTTTGAAATCATTATAGTTAAATCTATATAATAATTACTATTTTCCAAGAAATAATTAAATGTTGCTCAAGTGCAGGATGGTATGTTCTATTTGAAATAAGTAGTTATGCTTTTTGCTTTTAGTTTGTTTCTCATTGTGTGTGAATTAAAAGCAGTTATAAAGCAAAGTTATGGAAAATGTTCACGCCTAGAAGGTGATCTTCAGGGGAACGCCGTTTGGTATTACAAGTGGAACATTATTTTACTTAGAAAGAGATAACTCGGGCCCGTTAGTGTCTGTTTTGGCAGTGCAAAAACGAACGTCTGATGCTTGCGGCATTTCAGATAAGACCTTAAGAAGACTTCGAAAAAAGAGTGAAGAGGAATTGAACAGACCATATTATTATAAAAGGGTTTGACTCCATGCTAAAACCTTTGATTTATCCCAAGGAATAAAACTATCGATTAGGAATATTGTTTATGATATGTATAAACCCAAGGAATATGTTACCCTCAAAGCTATTCTTGTAAAAATAAAGAAGAGAGAACTTTGCGATATTGGAACTACCAGTTTGTCCATCATTTTAAAAGAGATGGGCTTCAAATACAAAAAAAAACGAACAACAGAAAAGTGCTTTGCGAGCTATCCAATAATGTTTCAAAAAGATATCGACATCGGTTCTTTTTAGAACCAAAACTTTATAAAAAAAGAATTCGTAAAACTAATTTGCCTAAATACTATAAAAGCTAAAAAATAATTATTTTTCTTTGCCTAAACTAATTTTTTATTTACTTTAAATTATTTTAATTAGAAAATACCTAAAATATAATTTATTGTTTGAGAGCCACCGACTACCCGGCTCGAGAGGTTTTATTGCTTAGCGGACTTCATTCACCGTACCGACTTTAAGTAAGTAACAACATGTTTAACGGGGTGCAGACTCTGCATTTCTTATCGACGACGTTTTCAATCAAACAAAATACAATTCGTATATATTTTTATATTAAAAATAATTAGAAATTCGTTACTTTTGGGTCCAAAAATGTTTGCTTCGCAGCGCCTTAGGCTGGAACCTAGGACAGGGGTTCAGTTCGCTACGCACTTAGAGGATTAGTATTTTGTCGCCCTCGTTACACGGCGCCCCCTTTGGGAACCCCCGGTCTAGTGCCGCCCTGTTTAGTATATTTTTGCGGTTTAAGCGACCATACATACCAAAACGCTTTGTACCTACATACTGCACGCCCACCTAGAAGATAGGTTATTATAACGATACATTTGTATCGCAAAAAAACGCATTCCAAGAAAGATTTCACTGACTTTCGATATAAGTCATCATATCGACAAAACTAATCAATCAAATGGTCAACACCCAAAAGAAGGAGGAAGTAATTTGCGCGCGGCGATTGGACGGGACAGGAAAAATATACTATACAATTTTTTGCTCTGTATCCCGTCGGTCGGTCAACAATTATTTTCATTATTACGCTTAGGCCTTGTTTTAAGAACATATTATATCACAAGGTTTTTGCTGTGTGCAGAATTGGTCTGGGCAGTGGCGTAGCGACAAATTATAGCCCCCCCCCCCCCCCCGCGAAAATTGAGTTAGGGCCCCCTACCCTATATTAAACATATATAAACATATAAACAAACAAAATTAGATAATACTGTTTATTATATAAACTACAAACCTATATGTAGAGAACGTTACAAAAAATAAAATTATTGAACAACAAGAAGAAAACAAAAAAACATTCTTTAAAACTAAACGGAACAAACACGAAAAAATTCTTTAGGTACCGAGCTAAGGAAGCGATACTTGAAAGTTACAGTGAGATAAAACCAAAAGTATTTAAAATTAAGCAACAAAATCTTGAATATAATATTATAGGTATCTCAATAGTTATTGCGAGGCAATTGGCCAATTGCCTATTTTAATTACTATATTGTAAAATTATTCTTATATTGTTGCTTTCAGGAGGTAAATTGTTTTTTTCTAGCTTTTGCCTCCGCAAATTTTTTTTATTAAATGGTTATTATCCATTTTGGCCGCCTCTTGTGCCTCTATAGACAGGATAGCCAAGTTGGTTAACCTTGTCTGAGAGGAACTATTTCGTAAATAATTTTTAATTTTGAAAAGGATCTCTCAGCTGTAGCAACACTTACTGGAAGAGTTAAAAATAATAATAAGGCTGTTGTTACCTCTGGAAAATTTGATGATAAAGTGTTATTTTCCACAATTAAAAATACAGCAAAGTCTTTAATACTTTGAAGAGAAGCAATTTTTTCCTTTAACGGCATACACAATGCGACTATCTCTAAAGGAAAAGTCGCAGACAGATCGCTAGAATATGTTTGCTGTAGTGTTTCTGCAGACATAAATAATTCTTTTTCTGGCAAAGTTACTAGAACTTGGGGACATAGAAATCTAAATTTATTAACAAATAACCCCATTCCCTCAAAACGATTACCTATTTGGTTAATTACAATATCAAATACTTTGTAATATATATTTATCCTAAAATAGTTTTCTCAACTAGAAAATAGATAATTTGTATTGGCTTCATCAAAGTGTTTTTTTGGTTTTAATTGTCTTTTATCATCAAATTCCGGGTTTATATTCCATGATCTTGATATACCAATTGCTTCATACTTCAAATTTATATAATTACGGGCACAGTGTGACAAAATCTAGATCAGGTGGACATTGGTAATATTGGTATTTATTTGAAAGATTTGCTTTCGGGCCCCCCGCGACCGCGGGGGTTCGCGGTAGTAGCGCTATGCCACTGGGTCTGGGTACCAGTTAAGTATTGAAATATTGGGTCATAATTAGCAGAGGCGCGCTCGCGACCCGCGCTCGTAAAAAACCGGCATTTCTAAAAATTCCTTCTTCCTCCATCCACCTGTACATACGTCATCAGGTGTCTTCAGCGCAAAGAAACTAGAGCGCCTTCAGTTCGCGAGAACCGTTCTTCACGTCCGCTACCAACGGTTAAATCTAACCGGAGGATAAAGTTAACAAGCGCGAGTTAAGTGGCACGACGTCGTGGTGTGTGAAAATGCCGTGGTGCAGGTGGCAGTCACCATTGGGCATAGTTTGTTGTGGACTTATTTTTGGATTAGTTTTTTTAATAGGAAGTATGTTTCCTTTTTCGTCAAATTTTTTTTTAACGAGGAATTTATTTCGGACTACATTTTATAAGTAGGCCACTCTATATAATGATTGAAAGGAATAAAAATACTCGAAAAAACCCAACGTTTAACGATAAATTTGTAAAAATCGCTTTAAAGGCAATAGTTTTTCCTCCATTTAAACCGTGAATGTTTTGCTGCGTTTCTGTTATCGATAGTTCTGTAATGACTGTCGTTATAGATATACAGGGTGTCCGGGAACATGTGGGAAATCTCCCGGATATGAAGAAAACACGTGAAAAGAATACTATAGGTTCATATAAACTTCTTTCGTATCGGCCTCCTCTTCGGAGATATGGGCGCCCAAAGAGCACCAATGGAATCAAGTTTTTTACTCATAATTATTGAACCACCTGGTATATTTCAATTATTTTTTAATATGATGTATACCAGGTAAGACCCGTCAAATTACTACCCAAGAAACTGTTGTGAATTACTCACAGCTGCAGGGACGGACTAGCTCTAACACTCATGGGCCCATATTTTTTTTACGCCCTGTATGATGAGAACTTTGGACAATATTTTTTACATACCTTTAACTATTGACTAAAAATTAAGTACTCTTCATTCATGTCGCTAATCCTAACCGTTTTCGAAAAAACGGCATTTCATATACATCATGTGCTTCGGATATTTCAATAAAAGATACATCTTTGTTCCGATCCAATGGTCAACCTTCAAGATTCCGCTTTTTCATATTTAGCCCATGAGCAGTTAGGGGACTCAGTGTAAATAAAATGACGTTTTCTCGAAAACGGTTAGGATTAGCGACATGAATGAAGAGTACTTAATTTTTAGCAAATAGTTAATGGTATGTAAAAAACATTGTCCAAACTTCTCATCATACAGGGCGTAAAAAAAATGGGCCCATGAGTGTTAGCAGCTAGTCCGTCCCTGCAGCTGTGAGTAATTCACAACAGTTTCTTGGATAGTAATTTGACGGGTCTTACCTGGTATACATCGTATTAAAAAATATACCAGGTGGTTCAATAATTATGTGTAAAAAACTTGATTCCATTGGTGCTCTTTGGGAGCCCATATCTCCGAAGGGGAGGCCGATACGAAAGAAGTTTATGTGAACCTATAGTATTCTTTTCACGTGTTCTCTTCATATCCGGGAGATTTCCCACATGTTCCCGGACACCCTGTATATTGAAAAAAAAACTGATATGTAGTTATTGTTTGCCTCTGTTTGATGTATACTCACCAATTTACATATGTTTATAACCGGGTTCTTTACGGTATTATCGCTTAGCATGTCAGTTAGGTAGAACCTGACTTTGCCACACTTCACTTGTACATATACCGCGCCAAACCCTATAGGCATTTTCCTCGACTTACCTTCATACAAAATTTCGTCTCTCTCCGTCCAGTTGTTCTTGATCGTTCGAGTCAACGCAGACACACAGACAGGATAGACCGACAAAAGGGGAAATACGATTTATTTTCGTCTATTGCTGGATAGTATGCGGGAGAAAAAGAAACTTTCTCATCGGAAGCATTCATTCTAGTTGCCACTTTTTCTGTGGTACAGTAATCAAACTAACAAAAATAATTACTTTTAATTGTAAACATTCGCTTATGGCATTTCTTTTATGGGAATACGCCTAACCATTAGTAGGTCACTGGCACACCGAATACAATAAAGAACAAGCTGATGATGATAATTTTTTATTCCTACTCGCTAGAGAATTACGGAAAAACCAGAAGTGCGTAAAGATATCACGTTTTGCATGTAAGGAGTAGATAAACAATTTAAATATGCGGGTTTGCTGAAAGTAATAGTTGTACGGTTTAGCAATTATGGTTTAACTTCGTACTTCTGCTGAATAGTTTATTTAGTTTCGTTTAAAAGGGCCAAAGGATAATTACAGCCTCCATGGAGTGACCTCCTGCAAGGGGTAGATGTTACTCTTAATCTAATTATAAGTTCATTTTTGGAACGTATAGTTCTTGAAAACTACTACTTAAAAAAATTGTGAATTACGGTATTGTTGGAAAGAAACCTCTATAAAATGATGAACCCCTTGACTCGCCCCCCTTCCCATCTAAGATTTTAAGGGTAACATCTACCCCTCTCAGGGGTTTAAACCACGAAGGATGTAAATATACTTTAAGTGCGTCTCCCTTCCACAATAAAATTGAAGTGTATTATTTACTGAAAGCAGGATATTAAGGGCGTGGAGTTTTCAATTTGACATCCTGTATATTAAGAACTTAATAAATAAAATTCTATCCCGATAGAAATTAAAGCTCACCTGCCCTTCGCCAAATAAGAAATCTACACAGGGTCACGATCGAATTAATTATTGATAGTTTGTTCAGAATATAATTCCCTTATTTGGCGGTTGCATTGACATACTGGATTGACTTTTATACATATTAAGTTACATAAACCACTAATTAGAAGAAAGCCAGATCCAGACAACCTTATAATTTGATCAATGTAAGGATTTTGTTATTGTTCTTGACTTAATTTATTTTTTATCTCCATTTATTTAATATTTCCCGAATTTTCGTTATTATTTGCCACAATTTAATACGCAATGTTTTAATAAAAATTAAGATAGTTTGCCAAGTTTTTATATATATAGTGAAAACGGAATATCCGATATTTAGTTGCGCTGACGACAGCACACTTATCTTATCTTTCTCTTTGAATGCACAAACATCGGCTGCCGACGCATATCTTCGCAGACAGCATGAAGTATCACGCCTCAACAAAGAACTGGAAGAAATTTTGGCTTGGGGTGACAGTAACCAAGTCGAATTTAACTCTAAAAAAACCCAGGCAGCAGTTTTCTCTGAAAAGGTTAACATTAAAGAACCGGATATAGTCATGGACGGACACGCAATCCCACTGGCTTCATCTATCAATTTGCTGGGCGTCAATATGGGAGGAAAAATGTCTTGGCATAACCACGTTGTGGCAATCGCCAAGATAGCTTCTCAGAAGCTTGGGGTACTCTTCCGAACCAGAAGGTTGTACACACCTCAACAACTTTTGACACTATACAAAGCCCAGATTCGACCATCACTAGAGTACTGTCATCATGTCTGGAGCTCTGCACCCAAACACACTCTTCGGCTACTGGATTCCATCGTAAGCAGGGCCATTCGTCTGATTGGAGACCACGAGCTGACGAAGAACCTCGACAGCCTAGAACATCGAAGACAGGTTGGGGGATTTGACTCTCTTTTACAGATATTTTCATGGAAAGTGCTCGGCTGACCTTGCCCTCTTAATTCCGCCCAGAGCGGCGAATAGCAGAAGCACACGACGAACCACTGCCGCCCATCCATATGTGGTTAAGCTTAGTACTCCTCGAACTTCATTATTTAAGAGTTCTTTCATCTGGAGGACTTCATCCTTATGGAACGACCTTCCCGAGGTCGTTTTTCCCAACGATTCAAAACCAACGTGAATCGCTTTTTGCGCACACGCACCACTCCCAGAGCGCCCTAAAGGACTCCTATAGTGTTTGATCATAAAAAAAATCAGATAGTTTAGTTGCGCACTTCCTTTTCGAGATTATTTCTTTGCACTGTTTAAAAAAAGTGAAGGCAGTTCGGAAAAAAGACGGACAAATCTTTCGTATACCCTCAAAATTTATTAGTATCGATTGAGATATTTATCTTTTTACTTTCACATTGCCATCTAATTGTAATTTTAAAACAAATAATTTTAACGGTTACTATCGGAGGTATATCGAATAAACAAATTTTCCGCTTTTAAGGAAATAATTTACTTTTTAAGAAAGAGAAATTTTATGATGAACCGATACGTGGATTTACGACAAAAGCGGTTTCTACGTGGATGCTGTTTCGAATCGATTGCGTTATAACCGGATCGACCGTTATTTAAACAAATGTAAAGGAATATTGTCAGTTGGTATGTAGAATTAATACGTGATGGATTTGTTCCCAACACACGCCGGAATGTTGTACGAATTACAAAAATGGCCAGCGGGTTTGTTCGAGGATTCACAAGCTTCGTTTCTTTCTAACATAACCTTAACTTATATAGGGCAGCGCATTTACTGACGTCGGCCATCTTAAAAGAATACCAAGCTTTTTAATCAAAGCGTTATTTTTAATAAATATTCAAAAATACCACTAAACAATTTCTACTTCCTCTACGAAGCGCATATGTTGCTCACCCGATTGCTTCGTGTATTTCTTTAATATCGGCGCAGTATGCGTCCCGAGGGAGACTTTTACAAAGGTCAACTCCATTTACTAACCAGCCCCATAAAGAAAAGTCTAGTGGTGTGTGGTCTGGAGATCTTGGGGTTCAATTAATTAGGTCCACCGCGACCAAAAACCTTTCGTCCAAATATTGCTTGACCTGATGTGACGAAATGTGGAGGAGCTCCATTGTGCTGAAAATACAGTTGCATTCTGATGTTTACTGGAACATCCTCCAGCTGCTGTTGTCCACCTATTATTTGTTATGAACATATCCGATCCGATTTGAACGTTTCATTCTTCTTTATTTAGCTTGGTCATTTTTTAAATAAAAAATACTTAAAGTACAATAATAGTCGTCAGCGAAATGTACATTTAAGAATATTTAACTACTGGAGTTATAAATAAATTATTTTCACTATACATTCGTTGTAAAATTTACAATATAAACTCCTGGACAAAATTAACGCAACATCATAAATTTGCCATATTTTTGATGCTATTTTTTTTCTGAATTTATGATCCGATTTGAATGATTTTTTTTTGCATTGTAGGTTGGTTCCTTGACAATGTCATAGTTTTCGTTGTTTATGATAAAAATTTAATTTTCGATTTATACATGGGTGTACTAAAAATGCTATGTTTTTTCCGAAAATTTGCATCACCCTGTGGAGTATATTAGCAACCGAAACATATTGCAGTTGACATTAAACGGTAGGTCCATCTTTCCCCAACATATTTTTTTTTGATTTACTTCATTATCTTTGTTATTAAAGGAGATACACCGTTTTATAGCGTAACATGTTTTTATAGACTTTAATATTCAACACATTCTCGTTAAATGTTTTCAAGTAGACTATGGACTTTTTCTGACATTGCAAGCGATGTGTCAGCAGATGTTGTGTTTTAAAGTTACAAAGGTCAAATAAAATTCGCCATACTGATCAAAACTGTTCGTAAACTTCTTATTAAACGTTCATTTCGTATGCCCAGTTGCCCGACGAGTATTTTAATCTTGAAACCTACTTGAAAACATTTAACAATGAATGTGTTAAATATTAAAGTCTATAAAAACATGTTACGTTATAAAACGGTGTATCTCCTTTAATAACAGAGATAATGAAGTAAACCAAAAAAGAAAATGTTGGGGAAAGATGGACCTACCGCTTAATGTCAACTGCAATATGCTTCGGTTGCTAATATACTCCACAGGGTGATACGAATTTTCGGAAAATAACATAGCATGTTTAGTAAACCCAGTATAAATCGAAAATTAAATTTTTATCATAAACAGCGAAAACTATGGCATTGTCAAGGAACCAACCTACAATGCAAAAAAAATCATTCAAACCGGATCATAAATTCAGAAAAAAAATAGCATAAAAACTATGGGAAATTTGTGATGTTGCGTTAATTTTGTCCAGGAGTTTATTTTAGTAATTACTTGATTTTACTAAATGTATTAGAACTTCTAACTATACCTTTTTAGGAATCCTGTGTATCTACAAAATTATTTTGGTACGGATTAATAACGAAAATACTACAGTGTTTTTTCCGTGTAACAAAGAAATTGATATGGAATGTCTCTCACATACCAGAAGAGATAAATAAAAACTACAAACTTACAACTATAAAACATATAATTATCGCAAACCCTTTTAAGCTATAAAAATGTGAAGCGTTGTTAAAGCAACTAAAAGGTATCCATAAATTAGAGAATGATAATAGAGGAATTTAAAATGGCCCTAATCTACTTTAACAAATGCCTTTAATCGCCTTTAAAATATATCTACGACTGGGTTAATAACCACATACATTTTCTGGGAATGGGTTTGTGTTGGGAAACAAATGAGAAGACGATATTTTAGGATTTTAAGTGACAAGATATACGGTGTTGTTTATTTTATTGTTAGGTTAATAGATATAAAAAATCTTTTTGTTATTAAAACAGATTGCAACTATTTCCCTTGTCCAAATCAAGTCACATCCAAGACAACAACAAATTTTTGTCTCCCCATATAGAATTAGGGTAGCTTCGCTCTACTGCTACTTCCTGAAATCAAAGAATTGCATGCACCTGCAGAATGTAGTTACGGTAAACACGTACCATAAAGGTCGGTTTTTCGACTGTCGGTTACCTTTTACTTGTTGCTTCGCTATCTTTTACAGATTTCATTCAGTATAAGACTTACACTTCTAGTTTATTTTATTATACAGGGTGTCAAATTGGAATTATTGGGGGGGGGGGGGGCTTTTAAAGAGTATTTACAGCCTTCGTGGTTTGTTTGGAACGCGAGTGTCTTTCCAATTTTTAATATTATTTCCTGTAAGCGAGATCTTCAGGGTGGGAAGTTTTCAAGTTGGCACCACGTGTATATTTGACGTACTTTTTAAATTTACAAATTTTATGCTCGAAATTCTTTTTTCCAGGTTCATACGCAGAGTCTACGTCGGGCTGTAGATTCCCAGGATCCCCAGCCCACTCATCTGTAGTATTTTCCGACGATACCCTGGGTCCAGGCACGGTGGCCACGTATACCTGCGAGAGAGGTTTCGAGTTGTTGGGACCGTCGAGAAGAGTATGTGAAAATGGGATGTGGCTGCCCGAAGGAATACCATTTTGTGGTGAGTGTTTAGGGTTCCATGACAATATTAAGCACAATATATCACCAGGATATCCGCTCTGTGGCGCTATCCCCTTAGGAGATATAGCCTCCATTTTGAATTCCAATTTTTACAAATAAAGATTGCTTTCGGGCGATACTGTATATAAACACTATAAATAGAAACTTTTTAATATCTTTTATATGAAATCATGGTTCCGGATTTTAACTTCCAGGTACAATTTCCGGAACTGACAAATTAAATGATTTATATTTTTACGGATACATTTTAAAATTTGTGATTAAAAAAATTATGTAATTTTTATTATACGGAACGAAAGGTGATTATTGCTGATTATTCGCAATTTTACTGTGCTTGCCGTGAATATAATGTATAATTACGCTACATATATACATGCACCCGTAAAATAAAAAGTAAAGTTATTATTATTAACACAACAGTGAAATACTGTGAAATAATCGAAATACATCATAAACGTGCATTTTGCGTTTAATCAAACCATACAAGTAAATTTCGTAAATATTATAATATATTAATGTTTCTGTTGACTGAAGCCCATCTGACCTACTTCGCGCGCATTCCGTTACAGCCGGGTCACCTTTTTATGTTTTTATTCATTACCCAAATTTGCCAGAAACGTTTTTAAGAAGTGAAATCTGTCTCTTGCATTTTGTTTTTGGACATCCGGTATTATTGGTGGATAAAATTCTTGCAAAGAATGACTTACATGTACGTAGGTAGACGACCTATTGTGTAAAATTATTTCGGCAAAGCTGCACCATGTTTTGCTTTGTGGTAAAGGTCATTGATTTGCCCATTTATTTGGGTTAAATATTTTGAATCGCCCGGTGATTAATCAGTTTTATTGGACGACGAAGACCTGTTTGGCTCGATTGCCCGCAAAAAATAAGTCTACCGAACGTTTCCTAAGTAGGATCTGCAAGTTCAAGGTGTAAATATTTCAATTGTTGAAACGTTAAAAAAAAATTGTTTTTCAAATAAATTTTAAACGATGGAAATTTTGCAGTTACTGTAGTTCGTCAGAGCAACATTATTTGTAGTTTTATCTGCCATCAGTGGCGTCGTTAAGCGTGAGACGACATTTTCTCCGTAAAAAGTAGACGCCAAGACACGTCAATTTCATTGTGAAGTGGGGGCGCTTTTAAAGAAGATTTGCAGCCTTCGTTGTTTAACAAACCTCTTTGGAGGGGTAGATGTTAACCTTAACGTCTTAAATGGGAAGGGGGGGTCATCTGGAGCATCGTTTTAAATCGCCTACCTTAGGCAACGTTACCTTATTAAAGTTGTAGTTTATTGCATTGTTTCTCTCAAGCATGGAGAGTAATTAAAAAAATAAATCTAATTTTCGCATGACTAACAAAATTTAAATCGGTATAAAATCATTTCAATGCGATTTAACATATAAATCAGATCACTTTCTATATTAATTTCTGTCCAAAAACTTTCATTTCTCCACTAATCATCGCAAACTAAGTAAAATTTCCTAATATTTATTTCTCCCCAATCAAACGATTTTATTTATTAATTTGCGCTATATAATCGGTTTTTTTTTCGTCATTACGCTTAATGGTCATTTATTTTACAGTGGTTTCACTCCAAAACGATCCATTATACGAGGGCTACGAGTTTCTTTCATAGAGAACAAACCCGAGCACGCTTAGTAGTGGCTAACTGTATAATTTAGAAATCCCCTCCTCCTACCTCCCTATTAATATCATTTTCTGGATACGCCATTGGTCAATTAACTACATTTTCTATTTGTACAAGGTTCACAGCTGGTGTCAGCAGCCTGCTGTGAAACTCATTTGAATTCTATTGTAAACATTTAGGATTTTTTTTTATTTAAATGTTCGAATGCTCTCGTGTATTGCGAGGGAACAATCAATCAATATGCGTGCCGATCGGCAAGTTGGCGTAGAGAACCGTTTTAACCTAATCTATTAACTGTCGAAATATTTGTGATAACGATCAGCTGATGTATGGTAAAACTTTAAATCACTTATTTCCTTCTATATAGAGCCCAGCCGGCTTAGAAAAGTAAAACAGGCATTCTATACCAATTGTTACGGACGATTAATTTTATTATTTTTTTAAAATTTTGTCTTGAGTTGACAGTAACCAAGTCGAAATTAATGCTGAGAAACTACAGGCAGCAGTTTTCTCTAAAGTTAACTGTTGGTCTGTTAATTTGCTGGGCGATAATCTGGAAGGAAATATGTCTTGGCATAAAGACGTTGTGGCAATCGCCACTTGTACCTTCTGGACGAAAAAGTTATACAGGGTGGCCCATCGAAAACAGTCCAGCAAGGTTTACGGCTGTGTACGAGAAAATTCAAAAAAAAACTCGGACCCGTCAACTTGTGTTTTCAGGGGAACACGTTTCACTATTAATTTCATCCCTGTAATCTCAACCCCCTAGCGGGGGCGGCTACTGCCCTTGTTTTTTCAAATGGGAATGGATAAGTTGTGATACATCTTTTCAAAGGGCATTCAATTCTCTTTAAAATGGCACTTCGTTTTGTAAATTTAAGCTACGCGCCGCCGAGCAACGGAATTTCACTGCACCTCTTATCAAGTACACAGGTTTGTGCGTAAACAATTTTGAATCTCAACAAATTACACCAGATGTTCTTCACAATGTCCGAGAACACTTTGAACAGTTGTTGTACTATTGCATGGAGGTGAATGGCGGACATTTTCAACATTTACAAAACAAAGCGCCATTTTAAAGAGAATTTAATGCCCTTTAAAAAGATGTATCACAACATACCCATTCCCATTTGAAAAAACAAGGGCAGTAGCCGCCCCCGCTAGGGGGGGCTGAGGTTACAGGGATGAAATTGATAGTGAAACGTGTCTCCCTGAAAACACAAGTTTACGGGTCCGATTTTTTTTTAAATTTTCACGTACATAGCCGTAAACCTTGTTGGACTGTTTTCGATGGGCCACCCTGTATACACAACAACCACTTTTGACATTCTACATCGTCCAGATTCGCCCATAGAATACTGTCCGCCATGTCTGGAGCGCTCAGAATACTCTCCGGCTACTGGATTCCATCGAAATGAGAGCCACTCGCTTGATTAAGGAGGCCACGAGCTGGCCAAGAACCTCAATAGCCTAGAACATCGAAGACATGTTGGTGATTTCACTGTCTTTTACACATAATTCCATTCCATGGCAAATGACGTTCATCTGGGGGACGTCATCCGTATGGAACGACCTTCCTGAGGCGTTTCCCAGCGAATACAACCTCGAACGGTTCAAAAACCAATGTGAATCCCTTTAATGGCATCCGCACCACTACCACAGTGCCATAAAGGATATTTCCTAAAGCGTTTGATCATAAAAAACGATTGCTTATGAAGTTATAGAGGCTTCCAAATATGAAGTAATTAAAATCGGCTGTATTGAGCCGACAAATGAACCTATGTGCACGGCGAGCACAACAGTCGGAAAAGAGAGTAACCCCATTGAATAATTCGTTTTAGATAATATGTCTGTATGTAGATACGTGTGATATGCTTTAACCCTTTTGCTTCGTCCTTTGCTCAGCTCTGTGTGCTTCAATGATTATTATCAGCTCTTACTAAGAACAGTATTTATTTACAACATTGTATCCTCGAGCGTACTCGACAAACTTGAGTGTATGCATTTTATATTAGAATCTATATTAAAAACATATGAACGGTGTATAGGTTTTAGTACATTAATAAAAAGTGTTAAAACAAACTGTTGAATCAATTTTGGCTTTTAGCCGAAGTTAATTGAATCGATTATGAGGCGGTTAAACAATACCTAATGAACGTTCTTACATTTGGTCGCTTAAATCGTGTCGCACTGTCGACTTGAAACACCGCGTATGTGTTCCTTCTGTCGGCCCCTATTTCGACCATAAGGCCCTGTATTAATACGGACCCGTAATCCGTGACATGCAGTGCCCGTAATGACCCAATCACGATGTCATTTTGTTTATTACGCACTAAATCTTATCGTCTGTATATGATACACGTGACCCACTTCGCCATATTTACGAATTCAATTGTTCGCATAGTTTACTTGCCTGAATTTTGCATATAGTGTCACCTTACGTTTGCAATATGTTTGTTGTTTAAGTGGCCATTTCGTTGGACGAACGGTTTTCAGGGCCTTGGATTGTGCGCCGCCAAGATCTCCAGACCACACACCGCTAGAGTTTTCTTTATGCGGCTGGTTCAAAAATGAAGTTTGCAAAGTAAAAGTCGAGATCCACTAAATCGACGCATTAGAACCATTACAAGCGATATTAAAGAAAGACATACAGCAATCAGAAGAGCACTAGGCGCCCTTCGAAGACGAAGTATAAAATGTTCAGATTCAAATCGGATAGGGATATATGAGTTTTTTAAATCATTTTCACTCCTGGAGTTTGGTCCGTTTCGCCAGACTCACCCTATATATTAATAGTTTTTTTAAAATAATTGAATAAATAAGAGAAAGTATCAATTTTCACCAATAAACTTAAACACATAGATTGATAATAAATAAAAATAAGTCTTGTTGCAGACAAATTACAAATTCTTAACAATAACTCTTTAGCTGGCCATATGGTATACTAGAAGAAACTTAATTTTATGTTATAAGTTATAAATACGAGGCTTAAGCTAGGATTGTAGATATGCCGAAGATTAGAATATACACTGTAAGCGAAATACTTACAGTGATGTAGACGATTTTCTTAATCTTAATAATATAAATCGACATTTTTACATAGCTTGAGTGAAAGGCAGAGTGACATAAGTAAGCACCTCCTGTTATAGTTCTCAAGAGATGCGCCGATGAACTAACACCAGTATTTTGAAGACGGCGCGAGTCCAGCCTATACCAAAGGAAGGTAAGAGAACCCTGCCTAGCAACTATCGACCAGTCGCATTGCTTTCAGTTACTTATATCAACAGTAATGGAGAAAGCTATTAACCAACATCTTCTAAAGTACCTGGAAGGTTTCAACATTATCACCGATCATCAATATGGAAGTCCAGATCAACTGGAGATCTTCTAGCCTATGTCACCCATCTTTGGAACAACGCAATCGAACATCATGGGGAGTCTCGGGCTGTTGCACTGGATATTTCTAAAGCCTTTGATCGTGTTTGGCATGAGGGACTTCTCAGTAAACTGCGCATGCCCAGTCGATTGTTGTGCATGGTTGTCTAGCTTTCTTAAGGACCGCTCTCTGCAAGTGGCGATTGACGGATTTCTCTCAGACACCTTCACCATCAATGCCGGTGTTCCTCAAGGGTTCATATAGTCTTCCACTCTCTTCTTACTCTACATTAACGACCTTCTAGTGAAAACGAGTTTTGCTGATGATAGCACACTTATCTCATCTTTCTCTTTGAATGCACAAACATCGGCTGCCGACGCATATCTTCGCAGACAGCAAGAAGTATCACGCCTCAACAAAGACCTGGAAGAAATTTTGGCTTGGGGTGACAGTAACCAAGTCGAATTTAACCCTAAAAAACCCAGGCAGCAGTTTGCTCTAAAAAGGTTAACATTACAGAACCGGATATAGTCATGGACGGACACGCAATCCCACTGGCTGGGCGTCAATCTGGGAGGAAATATGTCTTGGCATAACCACGTTATGGCAATCGCCAAGATAGCTTCTCAGAAACTTGGTGTACTCTTCCGAACCAGAAAGTTGAACACACCTCAACAATATTCTTCGACTACTGGATTCAATCGAAATGAGGGCCATTCGTCTGAGACCACGAGCTGACGAAAATCCTCGACAGCCTAGAACATCGGAGACAGGTTGGGGATTTGACTGTCTTTTACAGATATTTTCATGGAAAGTGCTCGGCTGACCTTGCCCTCTTAATTCCGCCCAGAGCGGCGAATATCAGAAATACACGACGAACCACTGCCGCCCATCCATATGTGGCTAAGCTTAGTACTCCTCGAACTTCACTATTTAAGAACACTTTCATCTGGAGGACTTCATCCTTATGGAACGACCTTCCCGAGGTCGTATTTCCCAACGTATATAACCTCCAGTGATTCAAATCCAACGTGAATCGCTTTTTGTGCACACGCACCACTCCCAGAGTGTTCTTTTTCGTTGCCCGATAAAACAAAAAGACATTAAAAATACCAAGTCTTTGATATTTCTGTCAAAATATGCCGCACGATCATTCTCTCGTCGGCCCAACGGTATACTAATCGGCTATTTCTTATTGGGACACCCTTTAAACTGAACTCTTTACTACCGTATCTCTTTTCCTTATATTTTCCGCGATCGTTTCCATTTCTTTCTAGCGGTCCACATTATTGCTGCATTCCTCTTGATGGTCGATGACCGTGGATACCCGTGTTTTTACCGATTAATTCAGATGGAAATATTTTATTGCGAATTAAAAAAAAATGTATACGGAATATCTTCGTCTGACGCAACCGAGGAATTCTAACTTTGCTTTGATTGAAGTCATTACAAACATAAATAACTGCTGATCCGGCCTTTTTCCCAAGCATTGCTTTATTTTATGTACTTTTTGTCGTCCATTCAAATGTTTAATGATATTTTTTAATTAAAATCGCACCGTTTTGTACCGTGTAGCCGGTGCTACACTGAGAACTCTAGGACGGAAACCCGATTCGTACTAGGTGGATTTTAGTGGTATAAGACATGCCGTTTTTGTCCGGCGTCATGAATACATAAGGAAGGATGAAAAATATATCACACCCCATCCCTACCCCATGGTGGGGTACGTTACGCTCACCCCAATCGGTAGATCATACCGCATTGCGAGAAATCAAGGGTTGATAGCCCTTAATGGGGGCGCAGCGTATGGTGAACGAAGAGAAAATGTAACAAAATTATTCTTCTGTAAGAGCTGTTTACTATCGAACCCCTGATGAATTGGTGTACAGTCAATTAATTCTATAAATTCCGGTGCCGCGAAATGCTTTATGTGGCCCAGATTCAGGCTCGGCACTTGTTTCGTGAGCAAATTAGGTAAACGCCCGCTTAAGAGTACCAATGAACGACAAAAATATGGTGTGTCATAGTCATACGTGTGAACATCGATTTTTTTTAATCTAACTTGCGAGAGTGAAAAAATCTGTTTATTTTTTTCTCTCGAGACCAACAACGTGCACTTAATATGCTGGAGTTCAATGGAGAGTATTCTTATTCTTGCTCATTTCTACTTTGTTTAGAGCTAGCTTTTCGGTTTTAAAATGGATATTTAAAGAATAATGGAAAGAAAGTCTAATATAAACATGCCAAATCTACAGAAAATTTTGCTTCTGTGAATCGTATGCAACTATACAACGTTAAAATATAACGGGAACAATGTATGACAATACAAGTCGGATAAAAACGAAGGGAAATGTCGACAAACAATTTGTAGATTATTCAGGTTTGGAGCTCTTAAGTCCGTAATTTTAAAAGAATTCGTGGTCGTACCATTGAAACAACGGACAAGGCCAAGGTTGAAAGAGGCACCGGGTATTGGGTCGAGGTCAAAGTCAAGCCATCGAGTTCTTAACCTGCCTTATATGGACGTGAGGAAATTGATTCGCGTATATATTTAGAACACAAAATAGGTAGGTAAAGTCGGTGCGCGGTGTATGAAGTCAGCCAAGCAATAAAACCTCTCCAGCAGGGTAGTCGGTGGCTCTCAAACAATCAATTATATTTTAGGTATTTTCTAAGGTCTTCTTAAGGTCTTATCTGAAATGCCGCAAGCATCAGACGTTCGTTTTTTGCACTGCCAAAACAGACACTAACGGGCCCCAGTAATCTTTTTCTAAAGTAAAATAACGTTCCACTTGTAATACCGAACGGCGTTCACCTGGATATAAACACCTTCTAGGCGTTGTGTCACCTTGCTGAACATTTTCCATTCACACACAATGAGAAACAAACTAAAAGCAAAAAGCACGACTACTTATTTAAAATAGAACATACCATCCTGCACTTGAGCAAATTTTAATTATTTCTTGGAAAATAGTGATTATAGATTTAACTATAATGATCCCAAAATAACTAAAGTTTAGGAAAAAGTACCTGAAAACATCTTTAACTTATTGACGCAAATTTTTTTCATTTGATAAATAAAAAAAACTATGAGTGAAAAATAAACAAGATAAAACTATTTATCGCGTTACATAATCCTAAGATAACTTTGTTTTGGAACCGCTGATTTTGCCCCGCCCACTACAGTGAACCAGTGGAATTTTCGGTACGATTAAGTATAGCGAAGGTATTGTTAACTGTAAAAAGGAAATATGTAATGCATAAAAACACAAATTAACCGATTAATGACGATGGCTGGTTGCAGGTAAAGTGCAAACTTTATTTAATTTTTCAACAGTATATCAAAGCGTAACCATTTCACAAATTTTTTTTTGAAAATTAATATTCTGATTCTTACGGGCCGCAAGTAGACGACAAGAAATAGTTGTGGTAGAAGACAAATTAATGTTACTCCTTTATTTTTCAGTCCTCAATGTGGCCGCCGGCAAAGCCCCCATGCAAGTCTCCACCGAATCAGGCGGCATTCCACAAAAAGCCATAGATGGCAGCACCAGCGCCTTCTTCAACGGCGAAACGTGCACCCTCACCAAGCCGGAAAAGACACCATGGTGGTACGTCAATCTGTTGGAACCCTATATGGTGCAGTTGGTACGATTGGATTTTGGAAAACCATGTTGCGGTAAAAAAATTTTAATTGTACATATATTTTACATAAAAATGTAAAGTATACGTTATACCGTCGATCTGTTGACTGCCATAAAATCCTGATTATCCTTCTGATCATAAAATGATTGTACAAATTTTATTTAGCTGTATCCTTAATTATTATACCATTTTTAGTAGGTGTCTCTTTGATTCAAAATAAAAATAAATCGATATGTATACAGGGTGAGTCACGACGAGCTTGCATCGCATGTTCTAATGCAAGCTCGTCGTGAATCACCCCGTATAGCTAGCTATATTTTTCTATGAATTGCGAGTTTGAAGATATTGATACCTACACAATGGGGTTTAGACAGGTAATTGATTTGTTGCAGTAAAGGTATAATGTAAACTTTAGCATAACAGTTTTCGACACGATCTGCGCATAATGGCGCCACCAGTGCGTAGAAAACAAACTAAAGTACATCCTTATACTACACGCATTATAAAAACCAATATCGTGTAGAAGCCCAGTTCTAATTGTGGTACTTTCTGCATCTATAACAAATGAAAGTGTTATCTCCGATCTCGATTTTTTATTATTGTGTCACGAACTGAAACGAATTATCTTCATCTAAGATAAGATCTAAGTGCTTCATATACACGAATTACTTTTTGTAAAAATATGTAACAAAGATATTAAATCGTACAGTAGGTACTCAGATTATAAATTTATATTGTGTTATTTGGATTAAAATCGTAATTACGAATAATTTTAGAACATTATTGGATACATCAGTTTCACTTTTTCTTGGTAATTTGCAAATTATTATTTCCTTATTGACTTTTTTTCAGGTGCCAACAAACCGGCAACAATTGTAGTCAGAGTGGGCAATAATCGGCCAGATTTGGGCACCAATCCGATCTGCAACCGGTTCACCGGCTTCCTGGAAGAAGGTCAACCCCTATTTTTGCCATGCAACCCGCCCATGCCGGGAGCGTTCGTGAGCGTCCATCTAGAAGTTCCTACGGCCAATCAGCTGTCGATTTGTGAGGCGTTTGTTTATACAGATCAAGCTCTACCAATAGAAAGGTGATTGTTTGAGAATTCATACTTTATAGCGAATATTCCAATACAATTCCATTCTTCCACGTATAATACATGATTATTGTTCCTTAGGTGTCCCCAGTTTAGAGATCAACCCCCCGGGAGTACAGCGACATATAACGGAAAATGTTACGTATTTTATAATCGAAATCCTCTAAAATTCACGGAAGCATTGCAGTTTTGCAGAACGAGGGGCGGAACCTTAGTGGACGAAAGCAATCCCGCCCTTCAAGGTAAAAAATTATCCCTCCATAAGAAAATCCCATGATGTTAGATCAAGTAAAAATGCAGGCCAATCGGTAAAATCGTAAATTTTTTTCAACAGGTTTTATCAGTTGGGAACTATGGAGGAGACACCGAAGCGACTCACAAGGACAATATTGGATGGGAGCAGTGAGAGACAAAGAGATAGGTACTAAAAACTAGTAAGGGGGGGGGCTAGTGGTTTGGGCGGTGTACGGGAGGAGGAGGGTTCCAAAAATGTTTCTATTATTCACCCATTTATTGTAACATGTTTTTAGGAGGCTGGCAATGGTTAAAGGGAGACGAGGTGACCGTTTCTTTCTGGAACCTGCCAGTTGGAACCGGCAATTGTGCCAGATACGATGGCACCAAAGGATGGCTTTGGTCAGATACGGACTGCAACATGCGACTGAATTATATTTGTCAACATCGTAAGTACTATAATAGGTTTAATTATTATTATACGTCGTATTATTAAAAGTCGCTTCTTTTGGCTAAATATCCTTTTTTGTAGAACCCAAGGCGTGTGGTAAACCGGAACAACCGCCCAATTCTACCATGCTGGCGCCCAATTTCAATGTAGGATCACTCGTGGAGTATACCTGTGACGAGGGACACCTTCTTGTCGGCCCAACAATGAGAACGTGCCTGGAAACTGGATTTTATAATGAATTTCCACCCGTTTGTAAACGTAAGTATATTTTAAACAACCATTTCAATTACTAAACGGTAATCAGAGCTGGGCAAATACTTTTCAAAAGTATTTAAATATTAAATACTTTTTGAAGTAATGAAGTATTTAAATCTTAATTACAAAAGTATTTAAATACTTTTTAGGTTTAAATACTATATTTAAATACTTTCTAAGTATTTAATTACTTTTAAGTGTTTATAAATACTTTGAGTATTTAATTACTTTTTTTAAAAATATTTATAAATACTTTTAAGAATGAAACACAAAATTTAAATACTTTGTAAACAATTACATCCAAGATTTCTATGTACATATTTTAATGGTACATAGACATAATGTATGTAATAAAAAAATGTTTTGGAATATTCATGTGGTTTTCCCTTCTCTCTTCCAACTCTCTGTAACTCGATCTTTTTTGGTTGTCCCTTCAAGTTCGACTGTAATTACTTTTAAAAATATTTAAATAGTATAGTAGTATTTTTGTCCCCTCTAAGTAGGCAGTTGAATAGGTAGGTACATCAATCCTCAAAATAATTTAAGAATCAAATAAGATCTAACAGCAATAAAAAGTGTGTTTTGTAATATTTTATTGGTATTGACAGTAAATTTTAATTAAAAAACCACGACAACATAAACTTAAGGGTACAGGAATAAAACAGGAATTGTCCATATTTATCGACATCGAGATTACTAGCGCAACCTGTTGGCACATGTTGTTACTTTCCATGGTCAATATATTAGCCGAATAAAACTAGGAACGTCTGTAGAAATTAGAGTCAAAGTTTTACTGTACTGAAATAAAACTAGGGATGTCCATACTAAAAAATGCATTTTATCTCAAAACTCTGATTTTCTGACAATCCTTATTTTATCCCTGTATTCTTCAACTGATAAAATAACAAAAGACTTTCTACCTAAACCTAATTACTCAAAATTTGTAATACAAAAATAATACTTTATAATGTAATGTTTTAAATGTTCGATGCGTTAGCTTTCATAAGAACAATATTTTCGAAATTATCGTCTGATTAAGCATGTCGTCGTGGCGTATTAATGAATGTTGCAAATGAAAACATTCTTTCAACTGGGGCAGATGAGGGAAGAGTAGTGTTATATTTCAAAAATAATTTGTTGATAATGGGATATTTTCTCAGCATTTCTATGTCTGTTTGCGAGTCTTGCATATATTGTGAATGCTTTCAAAGTGGGGACGATTTGCTTCCGTGAGAGAAAATGCAATGTAGTTAGTCTTTTGTACATTAAGTACATTCTTTTGTGATATGATAAAATTAAGCTGCAAACTTGAAGCTGAATTATATTTTTAAAAAACACACTTTAATAAGTACAAAATACATTAATAACTTCGTATATTACGTAACATGTGCTAAGATTATCGTATTTTTTTTAATTACTTTTGCCTGATTTCTCCAGTTTTTTTTTCTGTTTCATCGTATATGGGGGGTAATTACAACCAAGGGCCCCCCTCCTTTTATACGCGCCTGCATGACCTATTTTCGAGATTCCTACGCCATTGATCAGGATGAACAGCTATGATTTTCGGTCCAGAATCATTTGATTTCTGACCATCAAAGCTACCATTTCGTTCCTTCCACTTGTGTCGGCATCGTACGGAAACTATCTTTCGCTTCCTGACACGCGTGACAAGTGCAAACTTAGAATTTTCCACATTAACCATATTTAAATAGAAAACAGTACTTGAATAGTAAAAAGTATTTAAATACCCCAAAAAGTATTTAAATACTCCAAAAAATATTTAAATACCTACTAAAAAAATATTTAAATACTCAAAAAGTATTTAAATACTAAAAAAGTATTTAAATACTCCAAAAAGTATTTAAATACTGAAAGGAAAATAAAAAGAGTATTTAAATACTAAATACTTTTGCAAAGTATTTGTGAAATAAATACAAATACCTATTATAAAAAAGTATTTAAATACTCAGTATTTAAATACAAAAAAGTATTTAAATAAAAAAAAGTGCCCAGCTCTGACGGTAATAAAAACTTTTTAAGGCATTCAGTGTGGATATCCTGCGGATATACCGAATGGGGAGTACTCGCTGGTGAACGACTCGGTGGGGTATCTCAGCAGGGTGATCTACGGCTGTTTTGAAGGCTACGAAATGATTGGTAGAGCCCAGCTAGCCTGCGATATCGATGAAAGGTGGAACGGGCCACCTCCACGTTGTGAACGTAAGTGCGACATTAATATTTTATATTCATTGGTTATATCCATAGACAGATCCGTGATCGGGACAAAATGTAAACAAATCTGTCTCCCTTCTATATTATATGTAATAAAAGTATCCATATTGGTCACGTATTTTCAGCGGTCCAATGTGAACCACCTCAAGAAATTTCAAACGGAGTACTCGAAGTACCCACCAACGAAACCCTATTCAGCTCGACTGTCAATTATATGTGTAACCCTGGATACAGATTAGTGGGACCGACCAAGATCACTTGTATGGCGAACGGGCAGTATGACTCTATGCCGCCATCTTGTGAAGGTAAACACGGAATTTCATCGCCCATTTTTTAATAGCGAAAAATTATTCTCGTTTAACTTCTAGAAGACTCTACTCTGACGTCGGTAACGCAGGAGATGACCAAACCTACGAGGCCCACTACCACTACGACCGTAACTACTTTTAGGACAAGAAGTAGGACCCCGAGGCCGTCGCCTACAACGATACGGGCTACGAACTACGTCACTAAGGTAACAGATTGTTCGTCGCGCAGACAAAAAATACAATAATATCAAAAAAAATGTTTTTTTTTTAAACAGGCCACTACAAGGACTAGAAAACCAGTGAACAAGACTTCGACAAGTATTCTTACAACCAGTACGTCCAACAAACCATCGATTATTATTGCAGGACATCCGCAAGACAACGAAATTTCAGGTATAGTTTACATTATACCGTTGACCCTTTAAACCCAATTGTTTGGCGATTATTTTGAATTTTTTAATTGAATTTTCAATACATCCAACGCAAAGATCTTACAAACTCCAGATAGAATTGTTTACATTTGAAGTCGACGTAAGGACTGTAAACGTGCACTCCCCACCTTGCTGTTATGCTTGCAGCATAGCCAGATTGTCCTATTTATCGCTAAGGTATCTGCAAAATCCCAATTAAAAATTTGTTAATTTGACAATTGCAACTGGTTTAAGGTTAATCCGCAATTGCTTTTAAAATAAATTTATTTCCCAATAATTTTAATATAAATTGTGAATAGGCCTTGAGAGATTTAGAAAAAAAAAATTATTATTATACGTAAAAGTTTGAAATAAACCGACTGCACTCTGACAACATCAAGTTAAAAGATACTACGCTCGACGGCAAACGATCAAACTTTATCTATGGAAGAAGAATACACTGTTGCTACTCGCTGCTAACCGCTTTTAAGGGAGTGTTTATATACTTGGTTGTTTTTATTTTTTTTTTGTGAGTATTGGTGAAAAATCGTCTTTATTATAAACAATGATGGTGCATTCATGTATAGTTTGTAAAAGAGTGGATCATTTAAGCAAGGATTTATCTTTTCTTCGGTAAGTATGGTTATGTTTTAATATGATTGTATTGATATGATTTCTGACTAACCATTGACGTTTAAAAGGTTATGGACCGGTCCGTGGTGCTAGTCCGGGCAAAAAGCAGTCGAGTTGGTTTATTTCTTAATATAAATCTTGCATTTACAAGATGGTTGAGTCTTGTGCGGCCATAAAATACTTCACTAGAAGATGCAATGGTGTTAAATTAAAATTTCACAGGTTAGTAATTAAATATATTTAGAAATTTGATTTTGAGTTTGCATCACCCATTCCGTTTCTCCCTCCTTGCTAATTGGCCACACCCAATGCATGTGAGCAGGTAATAAACTAAAGATATATGACCAGAGTGCAGTTGGATTATTTCACGATTTATTTGATACCTTTAAGTATAATAATATTATTTTAAAGAATCATCCTTTTCACAGTTTATAGTAAAATTATTAGAAATAAACTTATTTTAAGAGCAATTGCGGATTAACCTTAAACCAGTTGTAATTGTCAAATTTACAAATTTTTAATTGGGATTTTGCAAGATGTCTTAGTGATAAATATGACAATCTGGCTAATATACACTTTTATATCTGGAGAGTATCATCCAGTAATGAATACACCAAAAATATTGATGCTAAGCATAAATAGTTAAATCCATCCTTGGACACACTGTATATAAAAACAGGATCAATATTTCTATCTTTTTTATAAATATCCAATATTCGAAACTACACTTTTTGAATAGATAATATAGTTAAACGTAAAGAATCTCAAAGTAAATTATACGCCCTTGTTGGGCTTTTTGCCCACACTAGTGATAGCGATGAAGACCGCTCCATAACCTTTTAAACGTTATTGGATTTAACCTTGTAAGATCTTTGATTTAACCAGACTTCAACATTGTTGTCATTAGCGAGACCAACATGTTTTGTCACTCTTCCACCCATTACTGATTTTCAATAACATTTCAAACAATCACAAACTCACTTTCCAACAGATTTATGAATGGAGTGTTGGCCCTGTGATTCAACGTATAGTCTAAACTCTTATCGGACAGCTTCTTTCCGATAATGATCCTTAGACTGTGTATTAGCTGCCACAACTTACGTCTTTTCCTTACATTTTACAGGTTCCTCCAACAACATCCAGCAAGGGGAAGGGCCAAATGTCAACGTGCCCCTATCGGTAGACAACGAAAGGAGAGAGACTTTCGGGGCTAGGCTCAACGTAGGGGCTATAATAGCCTTGGGGGCTTTCGGAGCCTTCATATTTCTAGCCGCCATAATCACCACAGTAGTGATTTTAGTAAGAAGGTAAGTGAATGATTTTTAAAAAAAAAATTTACAATTGTAATTGGTAAAATTTTTGTTTTGAAGGAATTACGATTAATATTTTTTACACATACAAACTTCTTTTTATAATAATATAAAATTTGCTATTATTACTATTTTCGAAATTGCACTGTGACTTATAGTTCCAGTGGCGTCGCCAGCGGCTTTCTTTCAGTTCAGCACAAGTATGCATTATTTCGGGTAATAGGTAGAATTTGTGAAATATCTTCCATACTTTCTTGCTCAATTTAGCAGGTTGGGCCAGCAAAGCGCCCAACCGCGCTCACCCCTGTCGCCGCCACTGCATGGCTATATAGGGTGTCTGACAAAGTGCAATCAATAACTTAACTTCCAGGGACAAAACCAAATTGCAACGAAAACCTTTCACGACTAGTTGTGAAAAGTAAGATCAATGTATAACTTTAGATGCCAAAATGGGACTTTTATTGAATCCTAAATAATTTTTCTCGTGCAGTGCGGGTGCTTCTACGCGATCTTCGCACCGCCTCCCCTCCCCCAACGCCATGCCATCCAGATGGTACACCCTGTTAGCACTCCCGTTTCCCGATCAGCAAATCGGCAGGCGCGAATTTAGCCGAAGTTACCGATCTCATCGAGCTGGGTATTTTAGTAATCCAATGTGATTGTAGTGCCATTTTTTTTTTGACGTAAGAAAAAATGCTTATTTTTAGGACCGGTTTACAATAGCGTATTTTACGGCGTTTTTTAATTGTCACCTCCCTCTCGATTCGAATGCAATTTGGTATGGGACGTTTGCTTCTATTATGCTACGGCTGAATTAGGTACTAAACAAATATTCCCCATTTTCCAGGGAATTCCATCATTTCAAAGAAAGTTCAAAACGAAACCATTGTAAACCGTCCCAAAAATGCATGCAAATATTTAACCATCTCCAGCACTCGCACTGCATGTTTTAAATATAAGATGCTTGCTTCAAGCACCTTCTTAGCACTAAGATTTAACAAAGAAATTGGTGCTAGCATATACAGGGTGGTCGCTTTGCCTTTCAGGAACTGTAATGGGCCACCCATTTAAAATTGATATTTTAGCGACATTTTAATTTTTGATTTATTATTACACCTCACCCATGGGTTTGTTGCAGTTGCAGGAGTTAATTAATAGCAACTTTTCTGTCGCCCTGCTGGTGGAGTACGACTGGCTTCTATTTTCCCAACTTTTCTCGACAATCCTAATGAAATATCTCCACATTCTTCCACAGAAATCGCAGTGCCAAACACTATCGCCACCGTCCATCTCCGGATTGCAACACCGTAGCCTCCTTCGACTCCTCCAGCTCAGAATCGCGAAACGGAGGCCTCAATCGGTACTACCGCCAAGCCTGGGAGAACCTCCACGAGTCCGCCGGCTCCAAATCGGGCTTGAAACCGAATAGCGACAATCACTCGCCGCTCCGACGGAAAGAGACGATGGACGAACCGTTTCGCGCTCGGGACGCCACCGAGCGCCATCGAGACTCCTCGGAAATGGTCGTGAACGACGGCTATGGGGCGAAGGGAGCCGAGAAGAAACGACATCACCATCATCATCACCATCACAAAGAGGGGCGAGAGTGGGCGGCTAATAGGCCGCCTCCTGGTGCGCATAAGAGGTACTGACAACCATGTATGGTGATTACAGTGGAGTTCGAGGGAATTAGCGGGTGATTTAAGTGAGCGTCAAACAGATTGTGTGTATTTGTTTAGTATTATAGGAGACCGGAAAAGCAACGTCATTTTCTCGGCTCAGCACATACAGGGGGCTCATTAGTTTTAGATATAAGAGTACCATAATGACTGAATATTTAACAATACGTTTAAGAGCATTGTGGAGATATCAAGGTGGGTTTTTGTAATAAACATACGCATTCGTGCCCCCTGTATACAAAAAACAATAATTTTCCAGGTCGTGTGTGGCATACCCACGGCCTAGTTATAGAAACAAGCTACCTGGTACAATAATTACTACTTCTCGACGTAACCCCGTAAGCTACGCAATATTCTTAAAGGCCGTATTACACTTGGGAATTTTTATGGCGCCAGCAATGGCAATTATAATTCAAGGATTCAGGCGCAGTACACCGTTCTCCGTACTACAGTCGGAAATTCTACTCTTCTGACAATTAAAATGACACGGATTCATGCGCAGTACACTGTTCCCGATCAGCTGTCTATCATTACCAGAAATGGGGCAGGCGCCATTTTAATTGCCCTTGCCGGCGCAATTGGGTAGACATGGATTATTCCGTTATTTTTAACCGTTTATTATTTGGCCGAACCAGGTATGAACAGGTAATGGCCATTTAAACCCACTGGTACTTAAATTAGTAGTTTACATGCTTTATTAAACTTATGGACTGCTAATACAGCAACTTTTTGCACCTCCTATTCGTAAATAGCAGTAGCTGCTTTAACTGGTAATCAAAACGAACAGGTTTGCACATCTCTAATTCTGGTGATATTTTAGGGATTTCGACAGTACCCACTGCTGTTCTGACCGTTGACAATGCTCCAGCTGATCGAAAACGGTTTACTGCGCGTGAATACGTGCCATTATAATTGCCGGCGCAAGACAAAAAATTGCCGAGTCTAATACGGCCTTTATTTTTTCACAAACCCAAAAGTGCCATTTACAAAAGGCAAAAAAGATACGTAAATATTGTACGGCCGTTATGGTAATGACTTATTTATATTTATTTAAAACCGAAAATTCCGCGAAGGGAACAAATTGAAGAGAAATAACTATAAATGGCGCAAGATCGGCTACATTACGTCAAATTCATGTAAATAATCAATGTGGTAGGTCACGTCGGGCTCTCACACGACGTCTGTGGTCGGTTATTTCACAACAGTAAACGGTAATGCTACAACTGGTCAATGTGACACCTTATTTATTAACCCAGAAACACCTTAAACGTTTAAAATTCATATGCAAATACGTGGGAAGTCAAAACAGACTGAAGCGACATTTGAACAACGGTTTACCGTTGACCAATCTGGCATCACCGCTAGCCTACTGACCTACTGATTAACTGAAAAGGTGGCAGCACGTGAGGGAACCACAGGGTTTTTTTTTAACCTAGATTCGATTTACAACTCTACCACTTCCAAGGAGTCACCCATTTAAATATAATAAGGCATTTCCATAACACCCTGTAAATTGGAGATACCTATACAGATTCTGTACCTTGGTTTAAAAAAATATTTACAAATTTATTATACAGGGTTGATGATTGAAAGGTCCAGTATTAATTTTGACATTTGTACGTCGTCTTAGAGAAATTTGGCAGTTCAGAAACTGACAATTCTGCAATATTCCTCTTAGGACATGTACTTTCGTTTGACCCTGTATATGATTACCATAAGTTGAATTTTATAGTATTTAAAAAAATCTTTACATGTTTTTAGTGATAATAACTAAACAATAGAAATGTAATTAGGTTAAGAAATTAGCGCAGATAGTGTAGCGACTCTGTATAGATTTTTTTTTGAGTGAGAAAATATAGTGTGAATGAAATATAGTACTAAATGTAACTTATTTGAAAATAAAAAGGAAATTATGTATTTTTGGAAATGGTTTTGCTGTTTTAATAAACGAACGAAATTAATTTGGGGCGATGGGAGATGAAGGAAAAACGGTGGTTTTAGGAACTAGTTATAGAATATTTTTATTTTTCTTAATTAAAAAATAAATGACCTACCTAATTCTAAGATTTATATCTTGCAGCCCCTTTTCTTGCGAGCTTATCGGCTTCTTCATTACCCTTTATCCCCTTATGGCCTGCACAGTATTCCTAGAAAGAAAAAACCGTTTCCTTTGCACTCCTTGACTACAGTTATGCTCCCCAGTTGAAATCCTGAAGGTTATGATTGTTCTTACCATTTCAACCAGGGTTATGCACTAATAATCCTTTAAACACCCCACCAAAAATTATTTTTTTATTCTTATTAGCTTACCCACTTAATGTCTTGAAACTGTTCACTTAAACTGTCCAACTTAACCAGATCTTCCTTATTTTTAACGGGTCCTCCGCCGGCTAATTTCCATTGGTTCTTTTTCCACTTTCGTATCCATTTTGTCATGCAATTTATAGTAAATTGCGAGTCGGTGAGTATTTTAGCTTTGTTATACCCTGAAAATGGAATACATTGTAGTGTCCAGGGCCCATATGGAATGGGCTTTTATACAACAGATTCAAAGATTAACGTTGACAATAAATATAAAATTTGAATTTCAAGGTCTTTTTCACATAAAAGAAATAATAGAATATTATAATTACCTAAACTTTTGATAACTTTCAGTGCCTCTGTGGGGGCCTGTATTTCTGCCGTATTATTGGTTGCTCTACCATGGACAGGTTCAGATATATTTCTAAAAACAAAGCTCAATATAATGTTGTCTGAAACCCAAACATGTAAACAACCAATTAATGTACACCAAATGTTGATCATTACAAAATATGCTAAGCCATCGCTATAAACTACAATTCCTATATTTTTATGAAATAAACTTACAGTTCACAATGATCACTGAACCACACCCCGATACCAGCTTTGGCATTAGCTTTTCCATTATTCTCACATGCTCCATCAGTATATACAACCGCATAACCATTCTCCATTGGTATATCTGAATTAATCCTTTTGGCCTGATTTTCATTGGACGAATCACCCTCATCTATTTGTCTTTTTAATGTAATACCTACATCTGTACTAGATGTAGCTGAAGTATGAGCATGTCTAGAAACAATAAATGTGAAATTATACCTTTCAAATATTCATATTATATAAAATAAGATAAAAACATTAAAATAACTAAAACCAATATATAGAATAGATGGCTTACCTTAAAATATTATTGGAACTCAATGAACTACTAGCACTTAATATACTGTTAGCTGATTGAGTGAGATCTGCAATCTGTTTTCTAATATCTGTTATCTCACATTTCAACAATTTGGCACGTCTTTCTGCTTCATTTAGTCTTTGTAAGAGTTTCGTTACTGTGTCTGTCCTAGAAAGATATAATAACTTAAACCCACTAACAGCAGGAACAATGCAACCCTACAATAATCAATAAAAGCAAATAAGTCACATCTAATAAAGTAATTTAAGAGATGAAGCTGTATCTTTAGAAAAACATCAATTGAGACAGAGACAAAGCTCAACTTACATCGATTCGCCCATTCTTCTCACTATAAAATAATGTATTCTCGACGTGAACGCTATAATAAAATTATTAACACTACTATTTCTAATAATACTATTGTTCAATATCATTAAACTTTACAAAATATATCTATAATACTCTTTGAGCTGCATCTGTAAAAAGTAGGGTTAGATTTGCGCTTCACTAAAACTACTAAAAGCAACAAATCCGATCCTAAAATCTAAAAATCCCAAGAAATGACCAAATCCATTTGTAATAAAATTTAATTCGAAATAGCTATATACGTGTGAAATCTACAATAAATTTGTAATAATAATGCTGATTTATTTCTAAGAAAATAAGCTACCATTTTTCAAATTTATAAAAAAAGAAAAAGGAATAGATCTTTGGTGGGTGGATTCTCGGAACAACAAAAAAGCAAGTAAAATAGATGGAAGATGGAAGAGAAGTACGTTTAAATATATTTTCATAAAGATTTTGAAAAATAAAAAAAATTACATACCCCTGGTGGGACTCGAACCCACAGTCCCCGGCTTAGGAGGCCGATGCCTTATCCATTAGGCCACAGGGGCTTTAGAATAAAAATGTTCTGAAAAGGTAAGAAGCGGCCCTTTATGCGCATTATTAAAATGGTAATAGTTGGTTGCCTATCCACAGGTAATACATTTTATCTTTTAATATAAAATAAATTATTATTTCAATTGATAAGAGTTTGTATTGGTGTTTATTGGAAAAAACTTACAAATAAGTATATAACAGATAAAATTATGTAATACTTTTAATTTACTAATTATGGGGAAGACCATTGAAATAGAGCAAATATTGATTAGGTAATATACAAGAAAAATCCTGCTTTTCGCGCTTCCGAGCAGAACAGTCTGTGCCAGGAACAGCAACGAATTGTTTTTAATTTTTTAATGTAAGTGAGAACATATTGTAAACTATAACATGCTAATAGTAATAATAATAGGCAGGACAGAAACTAACTTTTTAGAACTATGTATCACCGTAGATTGAACCATAATTAAGACCAATTCATTATGAAAAGGTGCCCCCCAGTTAATTGTTTTGTTAAAATGAAGTATCCAGGTGGGCCAGGAGAATTTAAATTTCAAATTTTACAGACGTTTGACACCGGAAAAATTCTTGTCAAAACCCCGATCAAAAACTGCGTTTCAACGACGAGCGCAGGACAATCATGTTTAAGCCTTCTATTTTGGAAAATTACGACGATGACAATTCGTAAGTATATATTTTTTAAAACACCATCTTTTAGTTTTTCAATATTTATTCTAATTTTGCTTCTTAAAGTGTATTTTTATAGCTGCTTCGCATACTTTAAGAAATTGATGATTTTACTAAAACGGAAATGCGCGTTTTCCAATTATAGCGCCGCGACGCATGGCGTTGACCCGACGCCTCTCTTCTCACTGATTGATTAAAAATGGGACCGTTATTAGGCTGCTTTTTGGATAAAGCGATAAAGTAACATTCACAACCTATAGTTTCCTAATCATTAGTTCCTGTTTATCTTTCCAAGAAAGCATTTTTTCCGACTAGTATAAATTACTCACTATCTTATTTTCAGTTGACATTATCAGGGTGGCAAGACAAATAGAGACTCTTGAATCAGATAACAAATAAATACCTAATACCCTTTTGTCTTACGAAAACCTTGATAATACTAATTCCTAAATACACACAAGAAAACTAATTTTGTATTATTCGGCATAAAATACCCATCGTCATATTTTCTGTGCTAGCGCTCGCTAGGAAATTATTATGTTTTTGACGAAAATGAAACACACCGCTCTTCCTACAGGTATTGTGGATCAACCGCCAGATTTATTATGGTAAATATCGTAAAAATATACAGGGTGAGTTTCGAAAGGTATGAAATGTGCTCGAGGCGCGCAATTCATACTCATATTTCATTTGTTGTTGTTTCACTAAGTTCGTTAATGGAGATCATTAGCAAAAAATCAATTTTCTTTCGTGTGACAAAATCAAGGTTCCAATTTCGAGAGGTTCTCGTTTGTTTTTAAAATAGAAGTACATCAACTGTCTAGTCTAGTCTAGTGACAACAAAAGCCTTGCAAGAGAATTATTTTACGTTCTAACAATCTCGAATATGTAATTCTACTATCTGCCTCGAGTATTTTTTAAACTCTGTATGTTATATTAATTTAGTGTATAATAAAATGTCTGCACTCGTCCACTTTGTTTATTTACTATCCTCGTTGATAAAACAAAGATAGCATATCGGAACATACGTGTACTATCAAAAATAGAAATAGTACCGCAGTAATACGCATATAGTAACAGGTTCTGGTTAATTAATTAATTAAAATCGTTCAAAGTTTTATTGTGAATGGTAATTTTTACAGTTTTAAGTTTAGAAAAGGTTAATGTTAGTTGAATTTTAAAATAGGTACTTACATACTTCGTTATATTAGATGATAATCGGTGTTTGGTGCTGTTAAAGAAATGGTTTCACGAACAAAACTATACATATCTTAATTTCACTAGAATATAGGTATGATACCTGCCTACAATAATAGTTAATTATTATTATTATATCACAGGTGGCTCTTTTTACCTACGAAACTTAATTTTATCGGGCAGGTACTTCATATAAGATAAAAAGTGACAGCGTGCGTTTTTTTTTCATTGTCAACATGGGATCGTACATGTATCACGAGATAAACATGGATTATGATTATGATTTTGATCTTCCTACGACGGAGCCCAGTAGAAAAAATAGTGCGGTTGTCCCAACAGTTAAGGACAGGTAGGTGTCGATTATAATCCGTGTATAGGTATATACTTTTACTGATTTTCTTATAGGAACATAAATGACTTTCTGCCAACACTATAATCGATTCTTTGCACAAGTTATTATTAATCATAGCTAGAGTTTTCATGTGTTGCGCATTTTTTAGCACTGAAACCGTCCTAGTTCGTGCATTCGTGGTAAGTTACTGGGACGAAATTCTACAATACAAACGTTGTAGAAACATCCACAATTAAACCAACATTGCAAAAGAAGTACATTTTAGTTGTCCCCTTTTTTAGTGATACAAGATCTACCCAAATAAGAACAGTTTCTCGAGTATATCCAGACGTGTTGTCAAATAAGCCGAAAAGTTTTTACGAATATGATAGTTTTAGTCCGGTCTATGATGACATCGAACACTATAGTCTTATCAAAAAAATTGGCAGTGGAAAATACAGCATAGGTAGGTACTGAGACCACTTACTCCTTTTTGGCAGTATTTTCTCAGGGGTTGCTCAAGTTCTAGTGATGCCACCGGAATCTGCGGACGCCGTTTCCGGAATTTTCATAATTCTGGATTCGGTGGCGTCACTACCCAAAACTGGACTAATTTATACCTTTTTTCCAGTTTTTGAAGCCGTTAATTTACCAAAGGAAGAAAGGGTAGTCATAAAAATGTTGAAACCAGTCAGGAAAAAGAAAATAAAACGAGAAATAAAAATTTTAGAATGTTTAAAAGGTGGGTTAGAAAATAGGGCGGCGTGGCGAGTGTCGATTAAAAAACAAACTGCTTTTTAGGTGGAACGAATATAGTCAAGCTAATGTCTGTTGTGGACATACCCACCATGGACATATGTGCTCTAGTCTTTGAACAATTAGTGAACAACGAAGATTTTAAAAATATTTATTTAAAGTTATCGGAAGACGACACGAGGTATTATTTATACGAAATCCTTAGGGCGTTGGACTTTTGCCATTCGAATGGCATCATGCATAGGTAAAGTACGTTTCACGAAATTTGGATACGACTTAATGATTTCCTGGGTCGGTCCCATTGTGTCGACAAGAGCTTGGCAATAAACAAGTGAAGTATGAAGGGACGGACTAAGGAAAACAAGTAATGATATGATGAAATTACATTTTTTAAAGATATTACTATAGTCATATTTATTTACATTTATAATGTCATTCTATAGATAGTTCTGTTCCGCTATCGCTATCCTCATCAAAATTAATTATAATTGGATTAATTATACGATCCAGACTAATATACGAATTTTCTACAGTTATTACGTGACGGACTGAATTTTTCCAACTACCTGGGGGAATATCATTAAAGCATTTTCGTATTAATTCTACAACACTAGAACTTAAAGTCGGAGAAATATTTTCGGACCTAACCAGTGATTTTAACTGGTGCCACATAATATGCTCTATGGGGTTAAAAATGCATGAATAGGGTGGGAGCCGTAGCACTGTATGTCCAATTTCTTCTGCCAATGTGTCACAAACATATACTTTTTTTATACAAAATGTCTTTAAAACTTCTAAAAGATCACTTTTTTATAACTTTCTTCAAAATATATATCATTCGACGCCATGTAATTCTGAATCTCCAATTTTGTATTATTTGAGCTTGGAGCTTTATGTAATTGGCGACTGTGATAGCTCGCATTGTCCATTACTATCACGCTATTCTGAGGAATGTTTGGTAAAAGACAATTCTTGAACCATTCCTCAAAAAGTTCGGCCGTTGTATCTTCATGGTAGTCCACACAAGAGTCTTTATGGTTTTTTGCAGAAAGCCACAAGGCATTTGGAAGCCAACCGTTTTCTGACCCAGCATGTAAAATGCTTATTCTTTTTCCTTTAGTTGACGGAGCTTTTGTTTTACACTTATCGGAAGAATCAGACCAGCCTTTCTATGATGTTTCATGCGTGTCAAACCAAGTCTCGTCGAGGTAAATTATAGGACGGTTTTCAGAACGGGATTTCCTTACAGAAGTTATATACGCATGACGCCATTTTTGTAAACGGTGGGATTCCATGAGTGCTTGCCTTTTGTCAATTTTGCGGTATCTGAATCCCATTTCCGACAAAACTCTCCAAAGGCTAGTGCGGCTACAACTTATTTGGGTTTCATCATTGGTGAGCCGTTGCTTCAGAGAATCTAATGTAGGTACGCGTTGCTCTTCGTACATGGTGTAGATTTTTCGCCTTATTAAGTCCTTGTCGCTTTCGTCGAAACATTTGGTGAAACCGGCATCTTCACGCTTCTTTCTAGATTTAATGGGATTTGACGCGATTCTTTCACTGTAGTCGGAGGTATTTTAGTCAAATCAGACGTTTCAGTCGCAGCAGCACCAGCATAATGTCCTCTGTTGAGTAAAGAAGTATATACTCTTTTTACAATTTCCCTAGCATCGAGATATAAATGCATTTTCTTCACTGCAACACTAGAGGAAGCATCATCAATGTTTTTCCATGGACGCCACATACTGTTTTTTTATACGTTTGGTAAAATAATATCGGTAATACAACTAAACTCTTCCAGCAAGAAATAAAAACTAACAGATTTTACCACAAAAAGATATTTAAATATAAATTAAGCAACCCAACCTACCCGATGTGCCTATATTTATTTATAATTATTACAATCCGGTCCTTTCCACATAATAATAACAAACGGTCATAAATAATGGGATCGCCCCAGGTACTTTTGACTGCAGTCATTAAGTTATATCCGTTTTTCGTGGAACAATCTTTAATTCACATTTTTTTTTAAAGGCGATATTTTCGGATCCGTAAGAGCGTCTCCGCTTAGACTATTAACTTTTTGTTTTGTAGGGACGTGAAACCTCACAATCTAATCGTAGACCTAGAAAATAGAAAAATTCGCCTGATAGATTGGGGCCTGGCGGAATTCTACCATCCGGGGCAGGAGTACAACGTGAGGGTGGCCTCCAGGTACTTCAAGGGTCCCGAATTGTTGGTGGACTACGGTTACTACGATTATTCCCTGGACATCTGGAGCTTCGGGTGCGTGTTCGCGTCGATGCTCTTCAGGAAAGAGCCGTTTTTTCACGGCAACGACAATCACGACCAGCTGCTTAGGATTGTTAAGGTTTTAGGTGAGTTTTTCGATCGCGTAGCTCAAGCTATTTTTGAGATATTGGCGTTAATCTTCCGAAATCTTTATTTATTAGTTTTAAAGAATTTTTTTATTCAAATTTCAGGTACTTCCGAACTAAATAATTACTTTAAAAAATACAATATTCACATCGACACCAGTTTTCATCAAATGTTGGGCCACCACACGAGAAAATCATGGCAAAGGTTCGTTAATACGGAAAACGAGTATTTGGTCGACAGTAACGCCTTCGATCTCTTAGAAAACTGTTTGAAAATCGACCATATGGAAAGGTACGGATGAAATTTGGCATGGCGCTTTATTTTTATAAATAAAAATCACGTCCCGCTCGACTTTTATCTCTTAAATTGTCTTTTTTAGGATTTCTGCAAAGGAAGCGTTAAAACACAAATATTTTACGAAAATTCGACGAAGAAGCGTTTATGAATTAGGCAGCACCAGCGTTAACGTTACCGATAGTTGTGATAAACCCTAGAAATCGTACCGTTAATAATTTGTATAAAAATGATCTTTAAATTATGTTCCTTTTAAGTACAATATAACTGATAGAGTTTATATTTGTCTTCACCTTCCCGTCCAGATTTACAAGTTCCTACGCCCAACGTGTGACGCACAGTCTAAGCGACATTACCATAAATAAGTCGCTCAATAGACGATTAGTTCAGATTTTAGCCATAGCTGATCATTCCTGACCTCTCTAGGGTAATGTGATTACGTCATCAAAGCGTACGTTAGTAAAACTATGACATCTGTCACGTGTCATTTTCAATATGTCAAATATATTTTCTTATATGCCAAAAATTGCATTTAAACGAAATCGGTACAAGTAGGAAAATAATTGAAACTCAAAATTGCTTTGCTATTTATTTTTGCACGTGAATAATCATTTCTTTTGTTGTCTTTTTCTACCGATGACGGCTTACTCGAGATCGTTGCATCTCGTCGGAGGTCCGAGGGGAAACAAGACGGTGGGCAAGGGCGCATTCTCCCAAAATCCTAAAAATTAAATAAATATCTCTCAAGAAGTGTAGATATTTCGTAAAAAAAAAAAACTAACAAACATCGCAATACCGGCACCCAGAGGCCGTAGGCAAACCAGAGTTACACACCTGGAAAGCGATCACCACCGGACATGTTACACTGCATACTTAACGGTGCCTCATGGTACACTTCATCCAATAACTCTACCCTCATTTTATTCCACTGGATAGCGTTGTAGTTATAAGATACGCCCTTATGTCCGGAAGTTGGTTGGTCCTCCCACCTGTAAAAAAGAAATAGTAAAAATGATTGGGTTTGTCCGATGAGCGTTATAAATATATACTTACTCGTTCATGTAATTAAAAAATGTCTTAAGGGCTTGATCTGAAATGGAACTCTTGCACACTTCAAGGGGTGCGTGGGGGTAATAGTGAACGTAGTTTACACACATTTCCTCCTTGATTGAAAAACCTCCTAATGTTACATTTTTTCTGTCGAGAGTGTTGTAGTCACATTTGGTCATAAGAACGTGGCCCTACAAATTACACAATTAAGGGACATTAAATATAAGTATTTCAGGCAAGAACCTAACAAATATAACAAAAGACATAATAATTATGCAACTAGTTATATAATTTATGCAACTTGTGCAAGTAACACCTGCCGTAGCTGTACCTAAATTTTCATAGCGATGTCAACTAGAGTTTTGAATTTAAAACAGCTGATATGTACCGGAACTAAAGTGTTGTATCTTGTAGTCAACATCGTCAACACACTACACGTTCCAATGTATGGTTGACTAAATTTTAAACTTCTGGAAACAATGGGGGGTGTATTCAACTTACCGGCAGAACTATAACGGGTCTCTTCAATCTTCTTATTTCTTGAAAATGGGTACTAAAGTGGTTGTCTCTGTTTAGCTCTGGCAGTTCTCTACCGTAGGCGTCAAAATGGCGGGTATAAACTTTCACACCTGTCAAATGAGTATGTAGTTGTGAACCGAATATAGTTATTCCTTCTGGGGGAAGTCCCTAAAAGATTGAGTAAGTACAATTTCTTTCTTTGCAATTTTGCGTAATTTCCACACTGTATGGTGTGATATATCACTTAATTACCACTGATGTGCAAGAACTAATACAGTATCCGGTAAGCGAAAAGGCATCTTGACCGGGTGGAATCGCCATTTTGTCGGTGTATTCCAGACCCAGTTCCATAACGCCCGCATCCATTGGCTTTAGTTTATCGGATATATGGAATCGTATTCCAGAACTGTCGACGATTCCTAATAAAAATACATATGTGGTTATGAAATGGTTCAATTTGCTCAAAAACATCTTTAATAACGAGTTTTAAAGAAGATTTTCTCCTCGGGTGAAATGGTTATATTTATCACTCTTACCAGATTTTAATTCTGGATTATTGTAGTGGATTTCCAGCATTAAGTAAGGATTAAAATCATCTCCTCCCAAAGGCAGAGCTGCTTCCTAAAAGTAAAGTTGATTAGAATGTTCTTGCTGTACTTACAGCACAAAACTTTTCTGTGGGAAAAAAACACTTTTTCCAACTAATTCTGAAAAAGTGTCCCTTACCGGACTTCTAACATAAACTTAGTACCTACACTAATATCGAAGTCCTGTTATTTTTAATGTATTTTTGTTATCAGTTAATGAAAAAGGGTAAAAACAATTTTGACATGTCATTATTCTATTTAAGAAATAAACCTCTGGGTAGGTAAAGGGGGGCGCTCCCATCGCCCAGGCAGCTAAAACTCTTTTGCAGACTTGCGTTTTCTCCGGCCTTCCTTTGGAAAAGCAATTTCCATTATACAGCGGTATTTCATCGCCTACACTGGTTTCACAATGGAATATTTCCATATGATGGACAACTCCCTGGCTTGTATCTTGAATATTAGCTTCGTACTAAAATTTTAAAAATGTTCCTCGTTGAAGTTATCGGAATAAATGCCCTAGAATTATGTTACCGTCCATATCCATATTATTGTATCTACCTGATAAATATGGTGCTTCTTTCTGATCTCCTCGGGCAACTTAAAAACTTTGCACCAATACGTGGTGTCATCCGGAGGCACTCGTACTTTATCTGTCAAAAGGTCCAACACTTTCACAAAAGAAGGGATTTCGGAACTGACATGAATATTTTTTAAAAGGTGTATTCTAACCATTCCGAAATTTTCCCTGGACGAAGCAGTTATATTTAGACCTTTAGCGGCGGGAATTTTTTCGGTCCCTCTCGACCATACTATGTGGGTAGTACCATCCTAAAATTACAAATGTCTCAAAGCTTCGCAATCTTTCTCTTAAATTTCATTTTATATAATAAGTTTTCAAATTGCCACCCTGTATATACTATGTACCTCTATAATATAGTCCCTGTTATCACACGTATCAAATTTCCTCTTAAAAGTAAACTTAGTTATTCCTGCCGTGGTTACGAAGCGAAACTTTTGACAATCCTGGTGCCTGTCTATGTCGATGACACCTTCCTCGTTGGCCCACGTATCCTAAGAGTGGAAGAAAACAAATGCGTATATCCCAGCAATTAATTATTTATTTAACAATTTTTAAATATCATAATCTCCAGGAGTTTATTGTACAAGTGAAAAGAATGTAAAGTCTCATAGGTGCATATCAGATTTTCATTTGGTTTAAATACAGGGTGGCCCATCTAAAACAGTCCAGCAAGGTTTGCGGCTGTGTAAGTAATAAGTATCAGTCAATTCAACTTTACCTTCAGTAAAGTGGTTGATCCAGATCTACATCCGTCATTTCGGCGCTATTATTTTCTTTTGATTTGATCGTGACATAAAAAATTGTTTATTCTATTGAGGAGAGTGGAAATTATTGAATTGTATTTTATAAACAATCAATGTGCAAGAGTAACGGCAACTTTGTTTAATGATAGACATCCAGATAGACACGTGCATCATGGTTATATCCTAGAATTAGTGGCAAAATTTCGGCAAACTGGTTCAGTGGCAAATAAAAAAAGGATCATTGAAAATCCGATAAGAAATGAAACAGAAGTAGCTGTTCTGGGTCAAGTTAGTATGAATCCAATATTAAGTACCAGAAAAATGTCTGATGTAACGGGAATTTCGCGGACCACTGTACAGAGAATTCTGAAACATTATAAATGGCACCCATACAAAATTCAACTTCTCCAAGAATTGAATGAAGATGATAATGTTGTGGGGACATCTAAAATCCAAAATTTATGCCACCCAAAAAGATGTATGCCACCCAAAAAGATGTATCACAACATACCCATTCCCATTTGAAAAAACAAGGGCAGTAGCCGCCCCCGCTAGGGGGGTTGAGGTTACAGGGATGAAATTAATAGTGAAACGTTTCCCCCTGAAAACAGAAGTTTACGGGTCCGAAGTTTTTTTTTAAATTTTCACGTACACAGCCGTAAACCTTGCTGGACTGTTTTCGATGGGCCACCCTGTATAGAATAACACACTTACCAACAAATTTAGCTTTCCTTCGACAGTTTTCCACAGTAGACAATAGTCGGCAGGAACAGCTTGTCCCCGATCGGAAAAGCCGAAAGAAAACCACCCAAAGTTTGAGGGCAGGTGAATTTCAAAAGTTAGAGTCTCTTGAGGATAGTCTATCATCCAGTGAAGGGATATTGTGTTATCTCCATTGAGGGCCACGTGATAAATTTTATTCTCATCTAAAAATTAATAACAATGAAAATCATAAACCGTGGCTAAAGAGGAACATTAAAGGTCTTCTATTGTAAGATGATTTCTTACAGTATCATTTTTTTAATGGAAGAATTCAAGTAAAATAAAAACTATATTTTCTTTTAACTTTTTCATAAGTTTGTTAAAATGTGCAAATCTGCTACCTTTAGAGCAAGTAACGATATATCCAGAATGAAAATACAACACAATCAAAAAAACTTTCGCTCCCGGAAAGTTCATTTTCACATTATTTTCACCGAACTAAAGCACGGGCATATTTTTGCGCGTATTTTTCAAAACTATACGTCCTCTAAGGGAAGTCGGTCCTTATATTCGGGGATACAAATGAAAGTGCGCATGTCGGCATACAGGGGGGGTAGAAAACATAACAATATAGTACTTTAGAATTTTTAAGGTTGCTAAAATCATCCTGTACGATGTTCTTAATACTTTTGCGCTTCATAAACTTTATTTTCCTTTAAAATATATTTTAAATATATGTTTTTTTTTATGAACAAACACCAGCACTATAGAAAAATTCTTTTAGGGCACTCTAGCGATCATGTTGCTTTTGAATCGTTGGAGGTTATATTCGTTGGGGAATCCAACTTAAGGAAGGTCGTTCTACAAGGATGACGTCCTCCAGATGAAAGAATTCTTAAGCAATGATGTTCCAGGATTACTAAACTGAACCATATACGGATGGGCGGCAGTGGATCGTCGTGTATTTCTGCTATTCATCGCTGTAGGAATTAAGCCGACAATGTCGCGTCGCTTTCTAAGACTTGCTATCTGGAAAGAGAGCTAATCTGTCTTCTATATTCTAGGCTGTTGAGGTACTTGGTCAGCTCGTCGCGTCGGTCTGATGGATGGCTCTCCTTTCAATGGAATCCAGTAGACGAAGAGTATTCTTGGGTGAAGTGCTTCAGACAAGAGGGAGCAGTATTGCTATGGTGGACGAATCTGGGGTTTACAGAGTTTCAAGAGTTGCTGATGTGTAGAATTGATCCGATTAATAAATTACAACTAGTTATTGTTTTTATTAATTTATTTCTTATTTTGGGTACTCCAACGTTCAATGTCTGACCAAACTGTCTCAGATTTAAGCAGAAATTTCTTATTTTTAAACCAAAAACTATCAAGATGAGCATTTTTAAACAAACATTACCCTTTTTCGTCGAAAGCTGCTTGGAGCTTTGGTTTCCTACTTTCCCTGTGTATGCGCCTAATAATCCTAAGAATTTAATGAAGTAGAATTTATTCCGTCCGTTAAAATTCCCCAGCTCTATTGAATAGGACCCGATACGTGGAGGCTGCGGTTTATTACATTCCATTCTGAGCTTCTTCGGGGGCAATGTTATTAATCCTAATGATTATGAAAATTCACGATTACTGAGGATATGATATTGATACGGTAAATTGCAACTCAAACATCGGTTTCCACTATTTCTCGAGTTTGTACGGGAAGAACATTATTTCTTGTAATATATTAAATTGAAAGTCATTGTCTAGGATAAATCATAACTTATACAGGGCGTCCGGGAACATGTGGGAAATCTCACGGATATGAAGAAAACACGTGAAAAGAATACTATAGGTTCATATAAACTTCTTTCGTATCGGCCTTCTCTTCGGAGATATGGGCTCCCAAAGAGCACCAATGGAATCAAGTTTTTTACACATAATTATTGAACCACCTGGTATATTTCAATTATTTTTTAATATGATGTATACCAGGTAAGACCCGTCAAATTACTACCCAAGAAACTGTTTTGAATTACTCACAGCTGCAGGGACGGACTAGCTGTAACACTCATGGGCCCATTTTTTTTACGCCCTGTATGATGAGAACTTTGTACAATGTTTTTTACATACCTTTAACTATTGGCTAAAAATTAAGTACTTTTCATTCATGTCGCTAATCCTAACCGTTTTCGAAAAAACGGCATTTCATATACATCATGTGCTTCGGGTATTTCAATAAAATATACATCTTTGTTCCGATCCAATGTTCAACCTTCAAGATTCCGCTTTTTCATATTTAGCCCATGAGGAGTTAGGGGACTCAGTGTAAATAAAATGACGTTTTCTCGAAAACGGTTAGGATTAGCGACATGAATGAAGAGTACTTAATTTTTAGCCAATAGTTAAAGGTATGTAAAAAATGTTGCCCAAAGTTCTCATCATACAGGGCGTAAAAAAAATGGGCCCATGAGTGTTACAGCTAGTCCGTCCCTGCAGCTGTGAGTAATTCACAACAGTTTCTTGGGTAGTAATTTGACGGGTCTTATCTGGTATACATCATATTAAAAAATAATTGAAATATACCAGGTGGTTCAATAATTATGTGTAAAAACTTGATTCCATTGGTGCTCTTTGGGAGCCCATATCTCCGAAGAGGAGGCCGATACGAAAGAAGTTTATGTGAACCTATAGTATTCTTTTCACGTGTTTTCTTCATATCCGGGAGATTTCCCACATGTTCCCGGACACCCTGTATACTGTTAAAAAATTATTCTAAAATAAACACTTTTAAGCATCGCAAACTTCCAAAAGTTGCCCTAAGCCAGAAATAATTAAACCCAAAATGAAAACAACTTTCTGTTTTAGATTAAACAGCGGTCTCCTCTAATAGGATTTCGCTTCAATTTCTGTATTTCCGCCGACTAAAATCCTGGAATTAAAGCGATACCAAAAATTGAAAGAATATTATCAGTACAATTTTTTATTTAAATTTTAACAGGTCTTAGCAACTAGTACATTGAGTTTATTACGCTGACGAACAAACTAAGGACAAAAATAAGGACTATTAATATTGTAAAGGGTAAAAAACAAATCTTGGGCCTCCTGGACAAATTTTCAAGGAAAAAAAACTTATTTCCTGTAATATCCGTTACCATACACAGAGCCATACTTAGGTGCATATCCGTATCCACCAGCGTAACCGTGGCTGCCGGCGTAACCATTGTTACCATATCCAGAAGGATGCGTTTGGTATAAAGATGACGTAGTCACAGACTTGCTTACCGGCGGCAGCGGAGCGATATATTCGTTAACCACAGGACTCCCGACAAATTTCGTAGGGTACGCCGCCTGATTCTGATAACGGTAAGGATATTGGCTATCTCCGTAAGAACTTCCATAAGGATATTGATGGCCTCCGTAACCACCATAAGCTCCGTATCCATGGCCATCAACGTCGTAATCGTCATCATCATAGGCATCGTAGTTGTAACCGTCGTAGACATCTCCGTAGTCGTTCAGACCGTAACCATATCCATTGCCGTAGGAACCGTAAGGGTTTCCGTAAGCGCTGTAGCTTGTAGCGCTGGGATAACCGCTGCCGCCGTAGTAGTGCGATCGGCCTGCGTCACATAGATAAAGATTTGCTATGAGCAGGAAGAAAATTAGTCTCGACATTTGCAAGTCGCTCCCTGCTATGACTAAGTAGGCAAATATGACTGCTAATAAAATAACAAGAACTAATTACATTTTTAAAATGATTACAATTTATAGTCAAAAGATTTATTTTGATTTGCCGCTATCCCTTCTAATAACAATATCAATCAAAATATGTAATTTCATGTTTTTTGGTTAAAAACCGAACTAATTGCGGGTTATTAAGTTTTTGCGTACAACTACCGCCAGCACAATAATTGACGTAAGAAGTGGTGTTCTGTGTCAATGTTAAGTACTTGAACTGGAGGTTGTTAAAATTATTTAATAAAAGAGTTTTTTTTTTGTGATTTAATTTTAGAGTGATAATTATCAATGTTTTTTGGGTTTGTTCGGGTTTGTAAGCGAATATTTTGGTTGAATGAAGTGCCTGAAAAATTAAACCCACAAATTTTTTATGATCAAACATAAGCACTATAGGAAAAATCCTTTAGGGCACTCTGGGAGTGGTGCGTGTGCGCAAAAAGCGATTCACGTTGGTTTTGAATCGATGGGGAAATGACCTCGGGAAGGCCGTTCCATAAGGATGAAGTCCAGATGAAAGAATTCTTAAATAATGAAGTTCGAGGAGTACTAAGCTTAACCACATATAGATGGGCGGCAGTGGTTCGTCCTGTATTTCTGCTATTCGCCGCTCTAGGCGGAATTAAGAGGGCAAGGTCAGCCGAGCACTTTCCATGAAAATATCTGTAAAAGAGAGTCAAATCCCCAACCTGTCTTCGATGTTCTAAGCTGTCGAGGTACTTCGTCAGGTCGTGGTCTCCAATCAGACCTCTTTTCGATGGAATCCATTAGCCGAAGAGTATGGTTGGGTGCAGAGCTCCAGACATGAGAGCAGTACTCTAGTGATGGTCGAGTCTGGGCTTTGTATAGTGTCAAAAGTTGTTGAGGTGTGTACAACTTTCTGGTTCGGAAGAGTACACCAAGTTTCTGAGAAGCTATCTTGGCGATTGCCACAACGTGGTTCTGCCAAGACATATTTCGTCCCAGATTGACGCCCAGCAAATTAATAGATGAAGCCAGTGGGATTGCGTGTCCGTCCATGACTATATCCGGTTCTGTAATGTTAACCTTTTTTGAGAGAACTGCTGCCTGTTTTTTTTTAGAGTTAAATTCGACTTGGTTACTGCCATCCCAAGCCAGAATTACTTCCAGGTCTTTGTTGAGGCGTGATACTTTATGCTGTCTGCGAAGATGTGCGTCGGCAGCCGATGTTTGTGCATTCAAAGGGAAAGATGAGATAAGTGGTGCTATCATCAGCAAAACTAACTATCGGGTTTTTCGCTTTCACTAGAAGGTCGTTAATGTAGAGTAAGAAGAGAGTGGGAGACAATATGGACCCTTGAGGAACACCGGCATTGATGGTGAATGTGTCTGAGAGAAATCCGTCAATCGCCACTTGCAGAGAGCGGTCCTTAAGAAAGCTAGACAACCATGCACAGAGGCACACTTATTTAAATCTTAACGTCTCTAGATTATTGGATTGGTTTAAGCTTAAAATCTACTTGACCGGAATACTTTAGGGCCGATACCCACCCTTAATATCTTCCAGTAATTACATAATATTAAAAATCTGGAAGACACGTTAATCTTATTGTGAAGGGAGATGCGTTTAAAGAATATTTGTATATTTCGTGGTTTAACCCCCCGTAAGGGGTAGACGTTACCTTAAAATATTAAATGGGAAAGGGGGGTTTGTCGTGTCTCATCAGAAATGTATAACTTAAACTATTAAAATCCGCCGGGGCTGCTGTGGGATACGACCACACTAACTCTCTTTCTTGAGTTCCCAGGGATCGCCGTCTCGATCATGGAGCCGCTGGAACCGATGTTATTTATCCATTAAGTAAAGCAGATTCATACAGGTCAAAAAATGAAAACTATTTTGGACTATTCTTTTCAAAATACACGTAACTGAACATTTAAAAAAAAAACGCGATTCAAATCTAATTCAGTCGATACAAAAAGTAAGGTCAAAGTCAAGTTTTTGTGGTTTACCATTCAAACTGCACGCTTGGCTAAATTAAGAATAAAACCTAGTATTAAATGTTTTGTAATCATTACAGAATAATCAGTATAATCTTGAAAAGTTTAACCACAAATCAGAACGGTCCAATTGGTTTTTTAAGGTTGTTTTATATGTCTTTTTAATGGATTATTTGGTTTGGTGATAATGCGAATAACGCCATTGGAAAATAATTCTCCCTACAAATGAATCGAATGCTTTTTCGATAATTATATTATTGGATTTTAAAAAATTCTTAAATTCCTTCCTGTCATAATTCTGCTGTACAGTACTCAAAGCAAATCATTTAATTACATTGTCTTCGGTCGTCGCCGGCTCAGCCAAAATTTTACCTATCACGTCCGCTGGTTGCGATCAGAATGCAAACCAATGTGCTGCCGTAGACCACCAATTAACTTTAACCCATAAGCAGGACAAGTGCAGTGCAAGGATTTGACGCATTCTAAACGTTTGTGTACGTTTTGACCGATTTAAATTTAATAAATTAATATTCATCTTTATTACCGATAAATTCGAAACGACCTCATATCCGATTCTCCTTTTTTTCCTATTCTAGCGTAATAAGAAATAAACAAAGTTTCATACATTAACATTTCTTTAATAACAACGTTATTTTTATAAATGTTCATTGCCATTGACCTATATAAACATTTTCTGCTTCGTCTACGTACAAGCGCGGATCCAAGGGGGGGAGGGGGTGTCATGGGGGTCATGACTCCCCAAACCATCAATTTAACACGAAAAATACCATATATACCGATCTGACTAACGCGGCAGGCTATTACTTTTCGTAACTTCTCCATGTATGACCCTCCCAAGCCGAAGTTCTGGATCCGCCCTTGTCTACGTATGGCGCCTGTTGCTCTTCTGATTGTATTTCTATACTACGTCGAACTAGTGCTGCATGAGTAGAGACTTTTAATTTGCAAATTTCATATTTGAACCAACCCCATAAACCAAAGTCTAGTGATGTGCGGTCTGGAGACTTTGGAGGCCAACTACCAATCCAAAGCTCTGGAGACCTTTCTTCCTAATGTTTCTTGACCTGATAGGCGTAATGTGGAGCAGCTCCAACGTGGTGATAATACAGTTTCTGACGTTTACAGGAACATCCTCTAGTTAGCCCTTGTAAAAAATGTAAGTGCATGGTGCTCTTTTGTGAGGCGTTTCTCCAAAATGAAAGGGTCAATTAAATAACAGAACTATGTACCATGTGAAGCATTTACAATAATGTACACGTTGTGTAGTAACGCAACAATTTGACAGTTTGATGACATAGATATATTGTTGTGTTTTAAAATTAATAAATATGATCTTAGGTAAAGTACGGCACGTAAATCGAGTTGTAATGCAATTACGCAATGGAATACTTATCCATGTACAACTTTTATTACGTAATGTACCATTACACTTAAGTTTCGTCAAACTTTTGGATATTGTAGTTAAAGAAATAATAAACATACCATTTCGTTTTGCACACTTTATATAATTTTGCACCTATTTAATTGTACAGTTTACAAATTTTTTTATAAACAATTTACTAAACCTATAAAATTTAAATCATCCACTGACAGTACGAATAAAATAATTTAAGATTCCTCCATTGTTACCATCCATGTCCATACGAGCTATATCCGCCATAATAAGGGGCGGAATATCCATACACGGGGGCGGCGTAACTCTGCACTATCGGCACGGCATGATCATGAACATCGTATCTGTGGCTGTAGCTGGTAGCGACTGGAAGTCCTAGTCCGGAATACCCTTGCAAATAACCTGGAGCACCCATGGATGTTGCAACGAACGTGGCGAACAGAACGGCGAAAAGTTTACCGAACATCTTTCTATAGTGTTTTCAGGTTGCTTTCCGGAAATAAACGCACTGGATGAACTTGTTCTTCGCTGGGAATTGAGATGAAATGTTGCTTCTAAACGAGAACAATGGTGCTATTATGACTGATATAGTTTAAATGATGTCGTGAGCTTATATACTAAAAGAATTTTGGCGTATTGCGTAAATTGTAACATGTATAAGAAGTGATCAAATCCAATGAGAACCTTGGTTTGTGTTTTTATGACCTATTGTCGGTGTCGACTAGATTTCACGGGCTATTTAATACGTGATTGGTCAGATTATATTATTAAACAAAAACCGAAACAACGAAAAATGTCTTCATGTAGATTTAATCTGGTTGCCGTTAATTATAACATCCTGATTAACCAATATTTGCTTAAAATTATGCAGCGACAACATTATTTCCTTCGATTAAACGGTCAAGTGTTAGTCAAGTTAAAAGCGTTACGTATAATTTTTTATATTTTCTTGCGACCGTAGGAAGTAGATACAAAATTTCATCCTTTACAGTACGTTTCACGAAATTTGGATACGACTTAATGATTTCCTGGGTCGGTCCCATTGTGTCGACAAGAGCTTGGCAATTAACAAGCGAAGTATGAAGGGACGGACTAAGGAAAACAAGTAATGATATGATTATATTAATGTAATCAAATGAAATAACATTTTTTAAAAATATTACTAGTCATATTTATTTACATTTATAATGTCATTCTATAGATAGTTCTGTTTCGCTATCGCTATCCTCATCAAAATTAATTATAATTGGATTAATTATACGATCCAGACTAATATACGGATTTTCTACAGTTATTACGTGACGGACTGAATTTTTCCAACTACCTGGGGGAATATCATTAAAGCATTTTCGTATTAATTCTACAACAGTAGAACTTAAAGTCGGAGAAATATTTTCAGACCTAACCAGTGATTTTAAGTGGTGCCACATATGCTCTATGGTGTTAAAAATGCAATAATAGTGTGGGAGCCGTAGCACTGTATGTCCAATTTCGTCTGTCAATGTGTCACAAACATATACTTTTTTATACAAAATGTCTTTAAAACTTCTAAAAGATCACTTTTTTTATAACTTTCTTCAAAATATATATCATTCGCCGCCATGTAGTTCTGAATCTGCAATTTTGTATTATTTGAGCTTGGAGCTTTATGTAATTGGCGACTGTGATAGCTCGCATTGTCCATTACTATCACGCTATTCTGAGGAATGTTTGGTAAAAGACAATTCTTGAACAATTCCTCAAAAACTAACAAATTTTACCACAAGAAGATATTTTAATATAAATTAAGCAACCTAACCTACCTGATGTGCCTATATTGAATTATAATTATTACAATCCGGTCCTTTCCACATAATAATAACAAACGGTCATAAATACTGGGATGGCCACAGGTACTTTTACGGCAGTCATTAAGTTGTATCCATTTTTCTTGAAACAATCTTTACCCGCGTAGTTCTACAACCCTCGAGCCAGACAGTCAAGAAGACAAAGATCTCGAAAACTAAATTTGAAAAATTTGAAAATTTTCAATTTTTTAAGGTGTTTACAAGAATAATTTGTATAATGAATATACTCTAATTAAGGAAATAACCTGACAAGGTCTAAAGCAGACATTTTGTTATTTTTTTCCATTCTTTTAAGTTTGAAACTGTTTTTTGCTACTCTGATGGACTGAGTAATATTTAATTTGTTTTGGTAGTTTAATTCCTCAGCCCTTGGCGTTTTTACAAATTTAAAAATGTTATCTGAATTGAACTTATATTGCGAAGAACCGTTGTTAATTCTTATTATTATTTATACAGGGTGCTCGGATACTTGGAAGGTAGTAAGTCACATAGCAAAAAACAGAAACTCTTTGTTTCCAATTGAAAACTGCTACGCTGCACACTGTATAGTAGGACACTCATGTAGAGAATAACGAACAAAACAACTCTAATGTTGGCAACGAAATTTTAAATTTAGAATACAAATATTGGAAATTTAACTAGAATTTATAATTTATTCAATATATTATGAAACAACCAGATAGACTGAATAGTCCGCCATAATTAATTTTTTTTTATGATCAAACACAAGCACTATAGGAAAAATCCTTTAGGGCACTCTGGGAGTGGTGCGTGTGCGCAAAAAGCGATTCACGTTGGTTTTGAATCGTTGGAGGTTATATTCGTTGGGAAAAACGACCTCGGGAAGGCCGTTCTATAAGGATGAAGTCCTACAGATGAAAGTATTCTTAAATAGTACAGTTTGAGGAGTACTAAGCTTAACCACATATGGATGGGCGGCAGTGGTTCGTCGTGTATTTCTTATATTCGCCGCTCTGGGCGGAATTAAGAGGGCAAGGTCAGCCGATCATTTTCCACGAAAATATCTGTAAAAGAGAGTCAAATCCCCAACCTGTCTTCGATATTCTAGGCTGTCGAGATTCTTCGTCAGCTCGTGGTCCCCAATCAGACGAATGGCTCTCCTTTCGATGGAATCCAGTGGCCGAAGAGTATGTTTGGGTGCAGAACTCCAGACATGAGAGCAGTATTGTCGAATCTGGGCTTTGTATAGTGTCAAAAGTTGTTGAGGTGTGTACAACTTTCTGGTTCGGAAGAGTACACCAAGTTTCTAAGAAGCTATCTTGGCGATTGCCGCAACGTGGTTATGCCAAGACATATTTCCTCCTAGATTGATGCCCAGCAAATTAATAGATGAAGCCAGTGGGATTGCGTGTCCGTCCATGACTATATCCGGTTCTGAATGTTGTTCTGTTTTAGAGAAAACTCCTGCCTGTTTTTTTAGCGTTAAATTCGACTTGGTTACTGTCACCCCAAGCCAAAATTTCTTCCAGGTCTTTGTTGAGGCGTGATACTTCATGCTGTCTGCGAAGATGTGCGTCGGCAGCCGATGTTTGCGCATTCAAAGAGAAAGATGAGATAAGTGTGCTATCGTCAGCAAAACTAAATATCGGATTTTTCGTTTTTACTAGAAGGTCGTTAATGTAGAGTAAGAAGAGAGTGGGAGACAATATGGACCCTTGAGGAACACCGGCATTGATGGTGAATGTGTCTGAGAGAAATCCGTCAATCGCCACTTGCAGAGAGCGGTCCTTAAGAAAGCTAGACAACCATGCACAGAATCGACTGGGCATACCATAGGATCCCGGTTTACTTAGAAGTCCCTCATGCCAAACACGATCAAAGGCTTTAGAAATATCCAGTGCGAACAAACCGGAACAAACCCCATGATGACTGGTATTCCCATCCCTAACAACAATGTATCCTTCAATAATTATTGTTTACCACCCTACCATAATTTATAGTATAAGTTTTCCATTTAGGTAATTTAGGTTTTATTTATCATCCGACGAAGACACTGGGTTGTCGAAACAATTGCCAGTTACGATCAGGCCAATCAACAGCTCCTACATTAGGAGATCATACGAATTACCCAAACAATAATTGTTTATTTTCGCAAATAAAGCTTTACATTGAACAAACAGAAAAGGGTTGTATTACTTGTACACATGTTTATTTATTATTAACGAAACAAATATATTTAAAATCAGTTAAACAATAAAGATGAAAATAGTAATGTTGACATTTTGATTCACCAGATGAGTTGATGCATTTCGCATGAAACCGAACGAATTTTGATGATATTTTTGTACAATTATGTTAATAAATTCATCACCATCCAAGTCCTAGTCCGTAGGAATGGCCGTAATAGTAGCTGGGCGATGCGTATGAGTACACTGGTTCCTGGACCACCACCGATGGAACTGAATGCACATGGTAGCTATGTCTTGTGTACGTCGGTAGTGCCAAGCTGCTATACCCGGTATACCCTCCATGCAAATATCCTGGTCGGGCTAAGGCGGTTGCTACCAACATGGCGAAGACGACTAGCAAAACTTTAGCGGACATCTTGGAACTGCTAAAACGTTTTTCTTATATCTTGTCAACTGATCGATATACTGATACAGTTCAGAGGTTTTTTCTTGCTTTATATATAAAAAAAATCCCGGTAGTTTGGGTAAATATCAAATTTTTACTAACTGGATGTCACCGAAAAAAACCTTGGGTTATATTTCGACCTCTGATGTTCTTAAAAAGAAAATGTTAATGTCGAATATTTATGGCAGTTTTAAGGTAAATACCATTTTTCTTCGGCTTATATTTATTTGACTTAATTTTATCCATTAATAATACTCTATATTATGATTTTATGCATAAAAACATCGTTATTATTCTTGTTTCGCTAATCATTTCTAATTCCTGGTTAAACTATAATATTAACTATGTCATTTTGGTCGTAATACCTTTATAACACTCAGTACAATAACAGTTGTTTTGTAACTGTTGGTGCAGGTTCGGAATAAAACTTCCTCGCCCACCACCCCCCTCTTTCCGGACCCTCCCTTCAATTTTTAACACTTGAAGGAAAACTTGTTTTCACCCTAAAGGACGCCATGGAACGCAGAGCTGCCAGATCAGTTAATTATTCTTAATTAAATTACATTTTTACGTTCTTTTTTCATCCCCTTTGACTTTTCGCCCCCGGCCCAATCCCGCCTTATGGTTAAACCGTCCCATATATCTACCTATTTATGTTTCTCAACCTTTTTAATGAATTTTTCATAACTTAATTTGAGTTTGCTCGTATCGACATTAAATGTATTCTTCAATTCTATAATTAAATAAATGAATATTTATAAAACAGTCAACAAATCACGACGACTGATTTTATTTATGGGAAATATTTAAATATTTTTACAATTCAAATAAATGCAAGGCTGAAGAAGCCTTTTAAAATAGATACATAAAATTATTGAAATTTATCCTTCGATGTTTGGAATTTGTCTCGAAAATACGGATGTTATTTTAGAACAGTATATTTTGGGGTCCTAGGTACTGGGGAACAACCCCCGTATTTATAATGGGCCGTCTGTGCCACATGTGATTTATTTAAAAATTACCATCAGAAACTGTTTATGAATTTATAAAAATACGTATTTAAACATTGGAATTGAGCATCTATAATTAAGTTAATTAATAAAGGTCACTATTATAGGGGACTTATTACAAAACTAGACTAATTGTCACTGCAACAATTATTATAATTTTCATAAATGCGGGACACCTATAAAACGCTGATTTTTTCACAATATTGTTTATTTGTTGTATGGCGATTTGAAATCAATTCAAAATGTTGAAGATACTTTTCTTGTGTTTCTGTGTCCTGGCCGTTGTGTTTGGTGCTCCTAATCCAAGTTATATTCCGTCAGGTTTGTGTGATCTAATTTTACGGCCCTAAATCCATAAAATAAAATAACTTAGGTAGTAATTAGTCTAATAAATTAGATATTAGCCTAACTAATTTTTTCTGCCTGGTTAGTTTTCAAGATATCTAATAAGAACAAATATAAATTATGGTTTTGTTTTCTCGACCATTTTTTAACAAATTATAGGTAGTTTGCACCTGGTTCTCGGTGACTTTTGAAGTTTTCAGTAAACGTGTCGGTTCATTTTATTTAAACCATCGTCAGAACTCTTTGAAACATAAATAAAAAAGGCGTATAAACAAAATTAGAAATAAGGAACATAAAATAGGAATTTTGCTTCTAACACCATCAAAAAATGGTTTGTTTATACGCCTTTTTTATTTATGTTTCAAATAGTTCTAACGATGGTTTAAATAAAATGAACCGAAAATTGGATTTTCATTTCAAAAGTGCCAGAGACCCAGGAACAAACTACCTATAATAACAAATATAAAGTTATACCAATTTTTTATTTTTAGCGGTGAATCCCTACTACTCCTACCCCTACTACAGCTCCTACTGGCCTTGGTATAGTAACCCATGGTACTCTAAATATTACTCCTACGGATCGTATTGGTAAAGCCAGTTGTTTTCAAAGTAGGGGACAATTTGGAAAATGGTGTATTATATTCGTTTGTTCTGAAATAAACATGTTGTAGTGACTAGCGCGTTTTATTAAAAAAAAATCCCATCGATAAATAATATACCCGTGAAAAGGGTGTCAAAATAATATTAATTACATACTTGTCAAAAAATTATAAATAGCACTGGCCAACACACATTTTGGTGTCGGCGATTTTTTAATTGTTCCTGGGTAATTTTCGGGTGGAGAATCCGAAATAGCCATCAGATTTTGTCTATCAGATCTAGTTTTTAAAATAGGAATTATTTACTTTTTTTATCCTCTATTATATATTTTACGTTACAACTATGACTATTGCCAGTAACAAAACAAAATCATATATAATTAAATATTTATTATGAAAAGTAGCTTAACATACATTCATACTCATATTAGTCACTATCACCTACAAATTTTCTTTTATACGACTTTCTAGCATGGAGTTTACCGGTGTAGTCTCGCTGAAGGCTCCAACAGAAGTCGGCCATCATGTGGCTATCCCATCGTCCTTGATATCGATCTTCCATAGTTTTAATATCCTGATGGAATCTTTCTTCCTGTTCTTCACTACAGTCACCTAAATTTTCTGGAAAGCGACCTAAGTGGCTATGGAGGTAGTGAACTTTTATACTCATGTTACAACCGAGAATATGAAAATTTGCAAGCATAGTTTCCACTAATTCTAAGTAATTGTCTGCTTTGTGATTTCCAAGAAAATTTTTTACTACTTGAACAAATGAAACCCAATCGTTAGATTCAGCCTCATTCATTGATGTGGTGAACTGTGGATCTTTCATAAGTTGCCTTATTTGAGGACCTTCAAATATACCAGCTTTTAGTTTTTCCGTGCTAATCCTAGAAAACTTACTTGACAAGTACCCAAAACAATTTCAATCTCGATCTAACGCTTTCACAAACTGCTTCATAAGCCCCAACTTGATATGCAAGGGTGGTAGTAATATTTTTTCTCTCGTAACCAAAGGTTCATTCACTACGTTTTGTTTTCCTTGAACGATAGTATCTCTTAAAGGCCATTTTCTCTTAACCCAGTGCTGATCTTTAACTCTGCTGTCCCAAAGACATAAAAAACAGGGGTATTTTGTATATCCACTTTGCTGTCCAAGGAGAAAGTTCACCAGTCTCTATCTCAAAAACTAGAGCTGATAGAAAATATCTGATGCCAGTTTTAGAATCAGTACATTAAGTATATCTAAAATCAGTTCTCACATCTCAGGCACCAAAATTTTTTTTTATTTTGTTGGCCTGTGTAGTCACTTGACCCCCGTTCTCATTTAAGTTTTCAAGGATACCCCTCTCAGGGGGTTTGATCACGAAAGCTTTAAATGCGTCCCGAATCACAATAAAATTGACATCTCTTGTCAGATTATTGATTAGAACTTTTCATTTCATCTTTAACGGAACCAAATCGATACAATAAATCGATGGATTAATGCTGTGCAGGATAAAAATTACAATTTTTTTTTTAATAAACAAAGAATACTTAAACAAAGAAAAATAAATTAGATGTCAAGAAACTATCATACCCATAACCACTTAACTCAGACAAAACAAAGGCTACCGTTCGACCTTACCTCATTTGTTTTATTCCTTTGTTTTTCTTTATCTTCATCAATTTTAAACTTCTTACAATAGATAACATTATGAAATTTTAAGTGAACAAAAGGAATGTATCTAATAAGGCTTGTCGTGCTCGAGAGATCGAGAATGAGAAAAAGATAATAGAATTTTTCAAATTTTGTTCAATAAATCAGGCCTTTATATTTTGTTTTCGTAAACGTATTTGCAAAATGAAATTATTCTATCTTCTAAACTATTTATATTACTCAAAAATAATAAATTAGGTTATTGTTGGAAAGAGGATAAAAAGGCATTCTGTAGGCGATCTTCTACCGATAAAATTGATTTTTTTTACCAATTCTCTTCTTTCTCTAAGGCACGAGCCGGCACTTCATAATGACGACACGATTACGCAGCATACGCATAAGCAAGGTTGGTTATTAATTTTTAATTATTCGCGTTAATATCTATTATTTTTTAGAAACTAGGTTGAATAAAATTTATATAAATATGTAATTTTTTTATGAACAATGGTCGTCTTCTATTAACCCATTTAAAAAATTGCTTCTATATATACAGGGTGTCCGGGAACATGTGGGAAATCTCCCGGATATGAAGAAAACACGTGAAAAGAATACTATAGGTTCATATAAACTTCTTTCGTATCGGCCTCCTCTTCGGAGATATGGGCTCCCAAAGAGCACCAATGGAATTAAGTTTTTTACACATAATTATTGAACCACCTGGTATATTTCAATTATTTTTTAATATGACGTATACCAGGTAAGACCCGTCAAATTACTACCCAAGAAACTGTTGTGAATTACTCACAGCTGCAGGGACGGACTAGCTGTAACACTCATGGGCCCATTTTTTTTACGCCCTGTATGATGAGAACTTTAGACAATGTTTTTTACATACCTTTAACTATTGGCTAAAAATTAAGTACTCTTCATTCATGTCGCTAATCCTAACCGTTTTCGTAAAAAAATTTCCCACATGTTCCCGGACACCCTGTATATTTTTATAGTTTATCATGAGTACAGGGAAAGTAGGAGGAATGTCCATATATACTATATGATTACCAAAAATATTTGAAATTATGTACAATCCGACTTTCTGGGCGCAGGCCACACTTCATTGGGACACAAACATTTGTAATGCTTGGCTACAGTTTCCTAATTCCTTTCTTGAATGAAAGCAGACAAACTCAACATCATAACATTAAATACATGCCACCAACTGTCACTGAATTTCTTCATATAAACGCAAAGAAGTAATAAAATTTTTCAAGAACAAACACAACTGCCGATCGTGTATTTCATTGTATTAGTTAACAAAAAATACATAACAAAATTGCATAAATCAGGCACGTAGTCCTTATGGAAATAATAAAGTTATTTAATGTGGGACAGTGTATATTCTAAAATTCCATCTGATTGTCACGATCAAATTTTGATTAATCCACGTTTATACATGGTACTAATGTCCTTTATACTTGTCACGGATGATACGAATCTAGCCACAAAGAATTTTGAGGTAGGAAACTGGTCACAGGTCCAAGAAACTACCTAAATAAAAAATCCAAAAAACAACCTTATTTCCTTTTGCTGAATATGACAGGAAAAGAGCTCCAAAACGCTGTCAACAATAATTAGTTGTTGTGACTAGTGTTGTGATCGCTCGAGCGAAAAACCGCTTGATCATTCGATTATTGAAATAACCGGCATCGGTCGATTATTAAAAAAACCGCTCGAGTTATTTATTCAGGCGACTGCTCGTATATTCGAACAGTTTTTCGCTCGATAGGAAATACTCTAGTTATAAATTCAGGCGAAAAACCGAAAAATATCGCCTGTCACTTGATAAACGATCTTCGGTCTACGCGCCGCGCCATCCGATGTTCGAGTTTGACGCTGAGCAGGTACACGATAGAGTATCAAGTATTCGATTATTAAAATCATCGGTTTTCCCCAACACTAGTTGGGACCACTCTCGTTTATATCTATTTTTTACCTGAAACAATGACAGGAGGTTGAAAATATTGAAAAAGGCACATAAACGAGAAGGTGCATATAAAAAAGTATGCCAAATCCCTTAGCGGAGTCATCGCGACATAAGTTTTGTAAAGTTTTGTTTTAACTGGCTAGCCAGCGGCGTAGTTTAGGTCTCCGATTGTAAATATTAAAAAATTAAAGGATATAATTTTTAAATTTTTATTTACTATAAACTCGAGAAAACTTCTAAAAATAACATAATAATAGAAATTGTAAATAAAAATAACAAAGCGAACAAAATGGTTCACAAAATATATAGAAAAATTCGTTGGTAATCTTATAGTAAACATTTTTTAATCTAAACAGGAACTTTTTATTATTAAACTCAAGAAGACTTCTTAAAAATAACATACATTATAGAAAATGTTAATGGAAAATAAGAAAACGAGCAAAATAGTTAACAAAACATCGATATCAACAAATTTTTTGGTAATCAAAAGTAAACATTCTTAAATTTAAACAGGGACTTTTAGGTAACTATAAACATTTAAAAAAATAATCACCTATTTTCTTATTTTGCCAGTCGCGTAACTAAGCCTACATTTTTGAAGGGCACATAGTGGGCACCTGATAATTTAAAGTGGAAGAATTTGACAAGCCATTTTAAATATCTACTTATTTTTTGCTCGTAGATTGAGAAAGATGCGAAGAAAAAACTCTTGGTAATACTTTTTGTTTTAAAAAAGCACAAGAATAAACCCGAACAATAAATACATATTTGGGTGATTTTTTGCAGTTTTTTGTTTGGTATCGAGACACGTGGTAAAAATTCATTATTCACAAATAAATAAATTTCCGGAATTTTTTTGGTGGCTACTATAATTTTTAGCTAAACCTGTGCCCGAACGTAGTTACGTGACTGCTAAATACACTACCTGATCACAATGTAAACGACTAGGCTGCCGATCGAGCAGTCGGTGACGTCATCGCTTTGTGAATTAGAATTTCAAGCGAGTATCAAGTATTCGATTATTAAAATCATCGGTTTTCCCCAACACTAGTTGGGACCACTCTCGTTTATATCTATTTTTTACCTGAAACAATGACAGGAGGTTGAAAATATTGAAAAGTGACCAAATGAGTACATAAATGAAAATTTTCTCATGAATATTATTTCGCATAAAAAACACATAACAAAATTGCATACAAGAACATTCAAATAATTTAATAAATTTATAATTAGCGTGGTCGTTCTACATTCTTGAAATTTGGCGGTCACGACGCTCAACCAACTGAAACCATAGTGGACAATCGGTTTTTCTGTTCTCACATGAAGCAGACAAAAAAATGGTGTTGCAAAATAGCCATTTTCCTCAAGAATGACGTGCACTTCTTGAGCAATACCGGAGATAATTTCGTTTCTTCGTATAAATACCCCGACTTCTTTCATAATTGACATCATAACTTTGCAATTCTTCTTATTGCTAGTACTATCGATACCACGTCAAATCTTTAACAAAAAATGTGCGGTACATCTGTAATAGTGCTCCTAGCCGTTGTTTCGGTCTCCTACAGTGCTCCTGCCCCAGGTTACCTAAGCGGCTACCATGGTCACGCCCATGTTCTACCTGCAGCAACCTCGTATTCCTCCAGAGTGGACATCCATGGACCTGAATACATCAAGACCTACGCTACGCCTATTGTAGCCAAACACGTGGTTGCTGCTCCCATAGTGAAAACAGTGGTTCCCGCAGTCAGCTATCATCACGAGCCAGTAATCGGTTACAGCAGCTATGGCTACGGTTTGGGCCATGGCTTAGGCCATGGGTATGGGATAGGACATGGGCTAGGACATCATGGTTATGGTTTAGAGCACGGTTATGGTTTAGAACATGGTTATGGCTTAGAAAATAGCCTTGGGTATGCAGGCGGATATGGCCACCATGGACTTCATGGCCATTTATACTAAGAATTGTGCGATATTTTAATTTTGTGATGTTCTGTACATATCGTTTTTGTAAAAATGTTTTATAATTTTTTTTGAAAATAAATTTACGTTAAGGGAACAGATTCATTTGTCTTGACGTTTTGCGATAATCTTTCAAATTTTTTTCTCTAAAAGTTGGTAATATACAGGGTGTCCGGGAACATGTGGGAAATCTCCCGGATATTAAGAAAACACGTGAAAAGAATACTATAGGTTCATATAAACTTCTTTCGTATCGGCCTCCTCTTCGGAGATATGGGCTCCCAAAGAGCACCAATGGAATCAAGTTTTTTACACATAATTATTGAACCACCTGGTATATTTCAATTATTTTTTAATATGATGTATACCAGGTAAGACCCGTCAAATTACTACCCAAGAAACTGTTGTGAATTACTCACAGCTGCAGGGGCGAACTAGCTGTAACACTCATGGGCCCATTTTTTTTTACGCCCTGTATGATAAGAACTTTGGACGACGATTTTTACATACCTTTAACTATTGACTAAAAATTAAGTACTCTTCAATCATGTCGCTAATCCTAACCGTTTTCGAAAAAACGGCATTTCATATACATCATGTGCTTCGGGTATTTCAATAAAAGATACATCTTTGTTCCAATCCAATGTTCAACCTTCAAGATTCCGCTTTTTCATATTTAGCCCATGAGCAGTTAGGGGACTCAGTTTAAATAAAATGACGTTTTCTCGAAAACGTTTAGGATTAGCGACATGAATGAAGATTACTTAATTTTTAGCCAATAGTTAATGGTATGTAAAAAACATTGTCCAAAGTTCTCATCATACAGGGCGTAAAAAAAATGGGTCCATGAGTGTTACAGCTAGTCCGTCCCTGCAGCTGTTAGTAATTCACAACAGTTTCTTGGGTAGTAATTTGACGGGTCTTACCTGGTATACATCATATTAAAAAATAATTGAAATGTACCAGGTGGTTCAATAATTATGTGTAAAAAACTTGATTCCATTGGTGCTCTTTGGGAGCCCATATCTCCGAAGAGGAGGCCGATACGAAAGAAGTTTATATGAACCTATAGTATTCTTTTCACGTGTTTTCTTCATATCCGGGAGATTTCCCACATGTTCCCAGACACCCTGTATATACATATAAGTAATAATAGGTACATTGACTGATAACAAAAATGGATTATTTTTAAACGCATTGGGGAAACCCATGGGATCAGCAAATTACCAGTAATTTTAAGTTAACGTTTAAACAAAGGAAAATTTCAAGTATCAAGAAACCCCAAAATGATTGATTTACGAGAATCGACCACATGGTTTTAAAAATAATGCGAAATTCCCTCAATTTGACAACTATTCGACAATGACAGTTTCAACGAGTACGAACTAAACTGTTTTTTTTTATCAGTTTTTTTTTGCGTTGCGTTTGATCATTTACTGCATTCTTTTTAAAAAAAGCTTCTAATTTTGAGATCATAAAGACCCAACTATATGGCACGATTATTTCTAAAAGCGACCCCGCAGATCGAAGCCGATAAAAATCTTTTAAGATTTAACAGTTACGAGGAATATTTGGACTCGCTGACCACCGCTCAGGATGCCTGTTATCTACAGAGTGTCGAGACATCTAGAACTATTGCCAATCTAGGTTCGTATAAATTATATAGAGGGTGGTCAAAATTACAGATTTTGAAATAAATTTAGACTGAATCGATGATATATTTTTGGGTGGACACCGTTTTTGGCTGTGAAGGTAGTTTTTGGGACATTCATTCTTCACATGAAAATAATAATAATATAATATTACAAAAAAAATTATAGGTTACAGAAGTTCGGGAGAAACGCTAAGTAGGGAACAATTTGAAAAAAGATTAGCCGCTGTTTTAGCTTACCTGTATCCTCCATACAAAGCATACGAGCTCTCCAGTGAAGGAATTGTCGTACCGACTGCTGATAATTTTATTAGAGAATTGTCTTCCAGGTAAATTTGTACGTTTTCTATTTCACTGAAAGTTGGTATCATTTTTTTTCTTGGTTGGAGAATTACTAAACGATATAAAATAAATTGTTTCAGGGAACGTGCCAACAGAATTGGAGTTCTATCGACTATCATATTTTTAAGGGCCTTCACAAAAAGTGGCATAGAAGTTTCTGGATACATTGATTACACCGAGAGATTGACCAAGGAAGACTGGAAACCGTTCTTTCGAGGTACATACTTCCCTTACAGTTTCTATAATCAAATATTCCTTTTAACGTTGAACACCCTGTATTTACTGAATTTAATTAAAAGTAAGTCAAGTTAAAGCAAATATAAAAAAATTTTTCCTGTCGAAATAAAAATAATATTTTTTTTAGGTGAGAGAAAATTAATGCCAAAAAAATTCGACCTTGGATTTTACCATTGGAAATCTGGAGACGTAGTATCCAACGACTCTTTCAATTATAAGGTCTTGCTGCATCCACAGAAGGGATTGATATTTCAGAATCGGTTCGATAGGAAAATAATCAATCCTGATCCAGGGTCTGATCCAGGTGAAGTACCGTCAATACCGTCTAAAATAATATGCTATGCGTGATATATTGAAATCTAACGCGACTGGTCGACGGCACTGCATATTCGCCCGGCAACATTAAACGTTTCATCTTCGAGATGGGTGGCATGCGAGCACGAAAAAAACAGACGTCGGAAATTACTTGTTTTTATTTACAGGTGCCAATACGTCTAGAAAAAGAATCTACACCAAGCTGTACGAACTTTGTATATTGTTTGATCACGTCGTAAGGCAGAGGATCTAATTTTTAGGGGGTACGGTAAAAATTATTTATAATATGCTTAAAAATAAAGGTTTATTAGCTTGTCGTTTGCCTTTATTTCTTCTTTTTTTAAGCAATTCCCTGATTTTTCATAAATAATACGATATTCAGCACTTAAATGCGTTAAAAGAGCCATCAGGAACAGAGAAGAAAGAACAAATTTTGGTCAGCTGCTCTTAAAGCAATTACTTGTTCAATTATTACGTATATCAGTGACAGTGTAGACTAGTCAACCAATAATTTTAAACAATTGCAAACAAGAATTGTCCGCTTTTTCGTTTCTTTATTGCCTACTTGTCCTTATTAAATCTTTGTAAATAATCTAGTTCATCCAAGTGGGTCGAAAAAGATATATTGCATAGATTGCCACATTATATAGGGTGGCCCAGTGACATCATTGTCACAGGAAACCGGTTGCATCTAGCTTTTGTAGATTTGAGCCACCTTAAATCATATAATTCCACCATCGTCGGTCGTCGCCAGTGCAGCCAGCACTGATTTGAGTTTAAAATAAAATTTTCTCAAACCGATTTTTTTTTATGATCAAACACACGCACTATAGGAAAAATCCTTTAGGGTACTCAGGGAGTGGTGCGTGTGCGCAAAAAGCGATTCACGTTGGTGCTTAACCACATATGGATGGGCGGCAGTGGTTCGTCGTATATTTCTGATATTCGCCGCTCTGGGCGGAATTAAGAGGGAAAGGTCAGCCGAGCACTTTCCATGAAAATATCTGTAAAAGAGAGTCAAATCCGCAACCAGTCTTCGATGTTCTAGGCTGTCGAGGCTCTTCGTCAGCTCGAGGTCTCCAATCAGACGAATGGCCCTTCTTTCGATGGAGTCCAGTAGCCGAAGAGTATGTTTGGGCGCAGAGCTCCAGATATGAGAGTAGTACTCTAGTGATGATCGAATCTGGGCTTTGTATAGTGTCAAAAGTTGTTGAGGTGTGTACAACTTTCTGGTTCGGAAGAGTACACCAAGTTTCTGAGAAGCTATCTTGGCGATTGCCACAACGTGGTTATGCAAAGACATATTTCCTTCCAGATTGACGCCCAGCAAATTAATAGATGAAGCCAGTGGGATTGCGTGTCCGTCCATGACTATATCCGGTTTTGTCATGTTAACCTTTTTAGAGAAAGCAGCTGCCTGGGTTTTTTAGCGTTAAATTCGACTTGGTTACTGTCACCCCAAGCCAAAATTTCTTCCAGGTCTTTGTTGAGGCGTGATACTTGTGCTGTGTGCGAAGATGTGCGTCGGCAGCCGATGTTTGTACATTCAAAAAGAAAGATGAGATAAGATCAGCAAAACTAAATAACGGATTTTTCGTTTTCACTAGAAGGTCGTTAATGTAGAGTAAGAAGAGAGTGGGAGACAATATGGACCCTTGAGGAACACCGGCATTGATGGTGAAGGTGTCTGAGAGAAATCCGTCAATCGCCACTTGCAGAGGGCTGTCCTTAAGGAAGCTAGACAACCATGCACAGAATCGACTGGGCATATGATAGGATCGCAGTTTACTTAGAAGTCCCTCATGCCAAACACGATCAAAGGCTTTAGAAATATCCAGTGCAACACCCCGAGACTCCCCATGATGTTCGATTGCGTTGTTCCAAAGATGGGTGACATAAGCTAGAAGGTCTCCAGTTGATCTGGAGTTCCGAAAACCATATTGATGTTCGCTGATAATGTTGAAGCCTTCCAGGTACTTTAGAAGATGTCGGTTAATAGTTTTCTGCATTATTTTTGATAAAACTGAAAGCAATGCCACTGGTCGATAGTTGCTTGGCTTACCTTTCTTTATATATAGGATTTAGGCACTTCCCTCTCTAGTTCGATGATTACCAATGACATTGCTGTTTACACACAGCATATGGAATAAACAAATATCTGGGAAACTGCTTAAAATCTATCTTGTGATGTTAAATCAAATCTAAAGTCAATAAGAGATTCTGAAATATGCAGTTTATTGATCCAGATAATACCCTGGAATCCTATGCATGGGGTTCCTTACGAGATCCTTAAGAGTCCTATACGCAGTAAAAAGATTTGGTGGCCGGCTTCTTTCCTATCTCGTGGTTGTTCATATGGACGTTGCAGAGATTCGCTTATACTACTCGAAACAACGTACGTTTACAACGTCGACCCATTATTACAAACGTGCACAAACACCTTGCAAAAGCACTTATTTTTAGGGAACTTGAATTCTTTAGGGATAAGACTTCTTAATGTCTAGAATTGTACTACTTACATGTAATATCGCGTCAAAGAAAAGTGAAATAACGCTACAATATGACTAGCTGGTTACATCACGACCTTAACCTACCATACGGTCGCCATCTTTACATAATGGCGGCATAATATTCTTACAAGCTCTACAAACGCCTTATTTGTTTCTGTATCTGCTTCAGCATTATTTGACGACACAATTTAATTGATAATAATCGCAGATATAACGTTATGCAGTTTATATTGGTCAAGTATAATAGATTGCGATCTATATCATGTCATTTAAAGTCATTTTAGCAATGCAAGTCCGTTTTTTGCCTTTCGTAACAAAATTGTAGGAACAGAACTTTGGGAAGGACTTCGGAAGTTGTGTGTCTGTTCGTGTGTCGCAATTCTTGTTCTAAGAGAACGATTGCTATGTCTGCTATTCAGTTTACTAAGTAAGACTACTGGTCATTCTCAGGAATAGGGTTGTATATAAAATTATATAATATCAATAATAGGGCTATTTCCCAACTAGTGCCGAAAATTATAGCGTTCCAAAACACCCACGAATCAGTTTGACTCTACACGTTGCCAATATAATTTAGCTGTCGATAACAAATCCGTGCAAAAAGTTTTCATTCGCAGGAATGGAAACATTTTTTCTTGTAACAAAACGTATCTATAAAACTTGATCGGCAGGATTTAATTCTAATTTGCATTAAATCATTTTGCAGTAATAAATTATAAATGAAGTACATTATGTACAGGGTGGGACTCGAAAATAGATAATTATAACTGGGCCATCTATATCGGCGTATACAATTCCTTTTTAATTTAGAAAAAAATGTTTGTCGCAAAAAATCCTCTGTCATCTATCTCTCGTCATCCTATTTTGACCTCTAATACATAAATTCAACCCGCAGAGTAGGTGGGTTAAGAGAATTTCTGCAATAACTTCTAATGAAATATATAATATTGAATAAAACTTTAGAAATAGAGCATAAACTGGAAGATATTTTTATTATTTTTAGGTTATGTTGTTTTATAGTTGTGACTAGAAATTAGTTGACGGACACCGTCAGCATGTTATATGTTTCCGAGTATAGGTATTTCGGATAAATATCTAGTAAAAATGATCTATTTGCAAGGTTAAAGGTTAGTATTTTAAAGTTTTCTATAAAAAATTTCTGTCGAATCCATAATGCCTAGAAACCTAATTTCAACGCAATCGAAGTAGGCCTTAAATTCGAACCCTACTTACTTGTTGCCAACATGAAAAAAAAAATCAGTTTCATAAAGTGGCAATTTATTCAATTTTTTTTGCATTTCATAATGTAGCCATTATGAAACCCAAATAGAAAAAGATGTGTTTTATAGCTACGACTCTCATATTGTTAATTACCTGCATTAGCTGCTGACGTGGCTTTCTCTTGTTTGATCTACATAATCTCGATTTGATTCATAAGCGAATTCTAAATTCTGGAAAAAACAATCAACACATAAACACTTTGTTTGTATGTTTTATCCGTTCAAATTTTACTAAAGAGATGTTCAAGGCGAATACGGTCCTGTCCTAGTCAACCTATGAATGAAAAAATCCTATGCAGGTATTGTAACTTCTTGTTTCTTGCACCAGCGCAAGATATGAACCGATTTTAATGCGGAGGCCCTTGTTCTAGATTTTGGATTTTTAGACACATTACTAGCTTAAGTGGGGTAGATTCGGTATGATCGTTTGCTATAAAAACATTGCGTCAGGGTAAGAAAATCATTCACGACTAAAACTGTCCTATTTAGCTGATCAAAGTGTTTAAGATACAAATTCGATTTTAAAATGTTTAAATCGGTAAGTAGCCCGTCGTTCATGTTTACAAAATTATAAACCAAAAAATGAATTGAAATAAATTATAACCCACTTCTTATTGACAAAATTTTGTGTTTTTCGTTTTCCGATGAATATTTTTATCGGGGGGTGTGGTTGCAAATATACAGTGTGTCAATTTAAAAACTTTTAAATAACTGCTTGCAGTAAATAATATTGAAAAATCGGAAAGACAAGTCAATTTTATTGTGAAGGCAGACGCTTTTGCAACTGTCGTGGATTAAATCCGTAGAAGGGATAGATGTTACTCTTAAAATCTTAAATGAGAAGGAGTCATCATTTTTAAATATCTTTGAAGAAAAACCAAAAAAAAATCATTCTTGCTTGATATTATTACATTTAAAACCCGCAACTGTAAATTTATGACGGTTTTAAGGTTATTTCTGCACTTCTAAAATTACTTATTGTTAAATTAAGTAAAGTAAATACTAATTTATTTTTCTTAATATTGCAGTGTGTTTTTGCTGGTCTCATTGCATTCGTCTCCGCCGGCCTTATCCCACTGGACGATGGTTATGGTCTGGGAGGTTTAGGAGGACTAGGAGGATTAGGGGGAATAAGTGTAGGAGGATTGGGAGGTTTAGGGGGCCTGGGGCACTTAGGAGGCATTGCCTTAGGCCCTAAGGTCATTGCGGCACCAACTATTGCAGTAAAGGTAAATATTTCAAGGTTTTTATTTACCTAAGTTTAGTAAGTCTTGTTCTTATGCGTTGCAATTATATAGGTAATTTTTTTCCCTTGTATTTTGAGTCGAAAATAATTTTACGATTCCATAGCTGTAGGTTTACGGAAACATATTGTGAAAAACAACTGAATTATCTTTTTTCAAGGCTGGTGCGACATCCTATCAGAACAGCAACCTCTTATCTATAAACCCAACCGCTGTAGTAACCAAGGCTGTTGCTGCGCCAATCCTTACCAAAGTTGCTGCTCCCGTTAGCGTACTAGGACTTGGTAAGTACAAATTATTTGAGCAAACAAACGTAAAACAAGAATCCAAATTAAGTTATTTTCGCACGTAAAATTGAACGATATTTAGAACAGTGAGTGAAATCCAAAAATGCCTAGGAAAATGTAGGAAGAGTTCTGAAAGAGGCTCGTCGTGAATTACCCTGTATAACGCCACTTCTGACCAATCAAACACGTAATATTATTTTTCTTTCAGGTCACTCTGGGCTTGGATATGGAGGTCTAGGATTAGGAGGTCTTGGATACGGAGGTATCGGAACACTTGGAGGTCTTAGCACCATTGGAGGCTATGGAACTATTGGAGGACTTTCCGGTCTAGGAGGCATTGGAGGTTTAGGAGGCATTGGTCTCGTACATTAAACAAGACTGAAGAAACCCTCTAAGGAAAAGAGGATTTTTGTTAAATAGATGAGCAATTACTGTTATTTTATTTATTTGTAGTTAAAATAGAGATATTTAGAAAAATATGCTGTTTTTTTATTAATGTTTTTAAAGAACTACGACAGATAATCTGAGGTAAAGATCGGTAATTAAATAATATTAACCTTCCATAAAAGGAATTCTTTCTCATATTATCGTAAGTCTAACTGATTCTATTACCATATCCCATTGCATTAATATTACTATGTGAAACATTACTTATATGATCAATTATTACAGTGCTGTTCACAAAAGTCTACGAAATGATGAATTTTTCAATATTTATAGGGGTTTTTGCCATAGCAAGTGCAGAATATACAGGGTTGATCGACCGCAGACAAAAGTATTATTTTTAGTGAAATAGGAAGTTTAGAAATGGGATTTTTTAAAAAGAGGCCCCGTTAGATATTCAAAATACAATATATTGATGGAGGAAATTCAAATTCAAATTCAAACACAATTTATTTATGTAAAAAACACAATAAAAATAAAAATAAATGTATCCTTTAGGAGATAAATTGGACTATACCGCGATTATACCAACCGTTATCATAAGGCACAGATAAACTGTGCCTGTGTGGCATAGCCCAAAATACGACATTAATAATTAATTAAACAAAACCATGGAATTTACTAAGACAATAAAATTCAATTCAATCAAATATGCATCAAAGTATCAACCGACCTAGGCGCAAGAGAGAGAAGAGCAGAGAGGAGCACTGGTAGATAAAACTAAAAAATTAGGAAAGAAAGACGCGAAAAATGCGAGCGATCCCCAGATCAAAACCATAAAAGAAGATAGCAGAGCGAGTAGTAGAAGTAGTAGCGATAGTAGAGGAGACGAACTATCACGTGCTAGCAGTGTGGTGGCTCCAACTCACTGGGAGGTGGTGGTGGAGGAGTTAGCACACTGGGTGAGTTAGGACCTATATTAGGACGTTCCGTAGGTGAGCTCGTAATAGGAACAGGTAAAAGTTCTGAGTCTAAAGTCTTTTAGGAATTGGAGCGACTGTAGCAGTAGTTCCATCTGGGCTAGCTGTTGCCTACCCCACTGCATTTGGTGCTCAATCAGGTAAGTAGGTAGCTCAATTTCTCTATTTCCAACCATATTTATAAATTAAAATTGAAAATTAAATTTTGTTCCTCACTGTTTACATAAACACCTGTTTTCAGACTGTATCTCACGTTGCAGTAGTCTCAACTCATATCACACTAGTGGCTTTAGCGGTTGGACATGGACATGGCCGCTTCCATGGTTCTAGTCATTAGCATCAAGTCATTGAAAAATAGCAATCATCAGTGATTTGTGATTTTAAATATAAATCCCTACAAGAACAATATTAAAAACTGACTTTAGAACTCACAGCCAATAGTTGTGACTGGATAACGAGTGATATTACGCAAATATACAAGGTGTTCAATAATATAGAGTATATTTCCTTAACGTCTGTCTTCCTTTAATTACTTATTATTAAATACATTTTCTGATGAATCTTTGGCTTTATTCCCCAATGCTTAGTCACTAGTCAAGCGTAAAGAAAACGATTGCATAACGAAGTCTAAAGAATGCCTATTTGATCTTATTATTTTATTAGTCCAGAGGAGGGCGCATTAAAGACGGCCCCTTAAAGAACTCCTCATCGTATAATAATGGAGATCTTCAGAATTTCTTATATTTAAAAAATATATATAATAAAAAAAAAATCTTTAAAAATATACTAAACCATTTAATAAAAACTAAGCAAAAATATGAAAAATCAACAATAAATTACAGTTGCTCATCCCGGAATATGGCATCAAGGTACTTCAGTAAGAAACAGGTAATTGGCAGTTTTCTGTAGATTTTTCTTTAAGAAAATCTCAGTTGTCTCCACCGTCTCCTCCATCGCCTCCATGATGATGGTCGTCGTGGTGATGAATTCTGATTTCTACTTTGGTCGGATGGTAAGCTTTCAAATGCTGGTTCTGGTAAGACTCGGCCTTGTGACCTGGTTCGGGGGCAGCCTCCATCACGCTGACGGCGACAATGGCGAAGATGATGGCGACGAGGAACTAGAAAAAATGAATTATTTTAAGTATTACGTACTATAAATGAAAATGGCTTTGTAACTTTTCAAAATAGGCAACAATTACTTATTTCAAGTGAGTGGCCTTTACAGAAGAAAATATCACCGATCGCACTTGACCGCATTTTTTAAATACAGCAAATCATGATTCATTACTAATTATCATTAATTATTATTAGCTTGTATCGCTTCGCTATTACCAACAATATCCGATTTTTACACCAAAAGAAAAACAGCTGAAAAAGAAGCAATGAACTTAAAAAAAATAATATTAAAAAAAAAATAGTAAACATTTCTCACGCCTCAAATAACATTTTCATCTGGGGTTTAAAAAATACTAATCAGGTACGTTCCGACTCATTCTAACCATCCAAGTACAGACATATGTATGTGACAATGCAAGAACGACTTAAATACTTACAAGTTTGCTCTTGAACATTTTGAAAATGTTTTGAATAGATCGTCGATATAATTGGAAAGATAAGACGTGATAAACTGATATCGTTTGAACGACATTACCCATACTTTATAGTGATTTAATAGCACCCCCCTCAAAACGGTTTCGTTCCATTTAAAAAAAAAATAATCAAAATATTCCCTTTCAAAGACAAATCAGTATAAATTACTAAATATATAATATTTTGATTTAATTAATTAATTTATTTAATAAGGTAAAAAAATAAAAGTACGTGTTTGATTAGATCAAGACATGTAACACACATGCATGCACCAATGCATTTTAAGAATACTCACATGACCCAGTGACGTAGATCAACCGACCAACATCACTTAATAATATATCACGACAAATATTTTGAGCTTACAGACCCATATTGCTGGATAATGCAAGTTCTATTGGTGCTCTCGCAGCTAACAACAACTATAAAACAGTTTTGTAACATTTTTTACTGCTTAATATTGTCGATCTTAACCAAAAACGATTTTAGATTAAACAATAATTGAATAAACTGGCCTAGGATATGCTAGGCTACGCCTATGCAGAAATTAAATTATTCCCAATAATTTATTCAAATTTTAATTGTAATTATCTGCAGTAGCAACACATTTCATTTTTTGGTCTTATTCCCCTTTTAAGCAGTTTTTGAAGGTTGTCCCAAATCCTTACTAATTATTATTAAACGACACAATTCTATTTTTAAGAAGGAAATAAAACAAAGAAACCTTGTAAAAATATTTATTTAGTAAAAATTATATGATACATCAGTCAAAATCATTTACACTCATACGAACACTTTGGTATAATCCGAAAAATATTTACAATTTTTTATAAGGAACTATATCTTATCCTAACAATGGAGCAGGAGCTACTAAACCACCAGCAAAAGACCAACTTGGACCAGGACCACCGTATGGCAATCCTGGAGCTACTGCATGTATAGACCGCGCCTCAGGGGCCAATAAACCACCAGGCCAACCTGGAGCAGCACCACCGTACGGCAGGAAAGGTGCTGGACCCGCAGATGGAACAGCGGGAGCTGGCAGGAAAGGTGCAGGGTGTACAGGAGCAGGATATACATGTGGAGGAGCTACGGGAGCAGGAAGGAAAGGTGCAGGATGTACATGAGCTGGATATACATGTGGAGGAGCTACGGGAGCAGGAAGGAAAGGTGCAGGGTGTACAGGAGCTATGTGAGGAACAGCATGACCAGGATATACATGTGGCGGAGCTACGGGAGCAGGAAGGAAAGGTGCAGGGTGTAGAGGAGCTATCGGAGCAGGAAGAAGAGCTCTTTGGACAATTGGCGGCGGCCCTGGGATGACACCAGCTGCATAAGGAGCGTCAAACACATGGAGGTTCCTTGTAAAGGTGCTGACTTGCGCGGAAAATGGGAGAATGCTGGGCGGAGCTACTTGGGTGTATCGGAAGGATGGTACTGCTGGTATAGCTGGTAGAGGAGCTACAGCGGGGCCAATGACGCTGCATTCTAGCGTTGTATGGGTTGCAAATAGGAACGCTGCTACAATCTATAAATAAATGTGAAGGAATTCTATAGAAATAAAAAGAAATAGGAACATAATAAAAATAAAAATTTTTTAAAAATAAGATCGTTCTTGTGTATACTCAATACTGTTCATTTTTCTAATACTGAAATTAATTTACTTCGTATACGTACAAGTAAGGAAAGGTTATTTATTTCCTAACTAGACCTAATGTGGAAACAATCATTATTTTGTTAGAATTCAACAAAGAATTACATACCTTTAGGATAGACATAATATTCGAACCGAACAATAATGAGAGTAATTCTCTGGAAGAAAGTGAAAAATCGACTGATACGAATCCACGAAAAAAAATGGTTTTTATACCGAGGAAAGACGGGGCAAAGACGATGAAATTTTGCATAAGTGATCGATACAGTTTGGAGAAATCGGTGTGTAAATCGTAGTAGGCCTCGTTACCGAAAGAGTTTGATAGTACGTGATTGTTTTTTTGATTTTCGCGATTAATTATTTATTATCAATTGATATCATGTCCTTAATCGATTTTCAACAAAATTGTTTTCAAGGTATAGCGTAATTAAATTTTCTGTTCTATATTCCTATATATTAAAGAAAAATATGAGGCAATCAGGAGAGCAACAGACACCCTCTGCAGACGAATCAGAATTCATTCCTACATAGAACACCTTGTATACCTATATAAACATACAAAATAAATCATATGAGAATGGAGAGGTGTGTCTTCACGGTTACTATATGCACTTGTGAAAGTGGAACAAGTGCACTAGCACTGGTAGCGACGTGGATTTCCGATACTTGGTTATAATATGTTGTCCAAGTCTATCGCCACATAGATGAATCAGAATCCTATCGAAGAATATGCCAAAAATTTTGACAACGTTAAAAAAATTGAAAAATTTATCGTTTTCAGTGTACAGCGTCTAGACAAAGAACCTAAAAATAAGCAGAGACAGCCCCGCATACTAAACATAGTGAAATATTACAAAGGAAATTGCTGTTACATCACTACTACACAACACTAATTTAGTATTCAAAGTATCTATAGCCCAATGAAAGTGAGAAAATTTCATTGCACTAGATTATTATAGGACACCATTTGTTTTATTGCAATGATACGTATCCATAACATCGATGATATAACTTTGGATTACAAAAATAGTTCATTATTTGGCATCGGCCTTTTTTGGCATGAAGCATTGAAAAACAATGGGTCGAGCTCAGTCGATAGTGATGGACGGAGGAACCGTGGTATATAAAAAATCTAATATTTGATGTATTGTCAGTGTACATTAGCATCTCTTCGACGTTACACAGTAAGATGGTTTTAAAATGCTTTGTAAGTGTTTTCTAATATATGTTTTCCTATTTGGGGTTCATAATGGCCTACTTCGATTTCGTTGAAATTAGTTTTCTAGACATTTTTTACTTTAAAATACTAACCTTTAACCTAGCAAATAGATCGTTTTTACTAGATATTTATCTGAAATACCTATACTCGGAAATATATAACTGGCTGAGGCTGTCCGTCAACTAATTTCTAGTCACAACTATAAAACAACATAACCTAAAAATAATAGAAATATCCTCCAGTTTATGCTCTATTTCTAAAGTTTTATTCAATAAAGTACTATTTTTATTTTTAATTCAATATAGTATTATACATATTACTTTATATATACATATTTATAGTTACTGTAGACAATTCCTGGGCATTAATTGTTATTTCTGTCAGATTCTGTGTCGACATAATATTTTGTTCAATATTTTGAACTTTGTTCTGCTCGCACCATAACTCAATAATTTGCATATTCTTTTTAAAAGTTTCTCTATATTATTTTCCGCAATTTCTCGTATTTCTGACAACAGTACAACTTTCTTCCCAACTCATTATTATGAACTCTAATAATATCTTTATTTCTAATTTTGACGGATGGGAAGAAGGTTTGTTGTGTTCAATTGATTCTATCATGGCATATTTGATACTTGTAACATTTTTATGAAATTGTAAAAGTATTGCCAACCCAAAAAGAAAATATTAATTCAAACGGACAAAATCTACTATATTTTTTAAAGTTTTTTTCGACTTTAAAGACCCAAATAGAAAAAGAATTATAAAATACACGGTTCATAAGACAATTGGAGCACTTGTACTTTAGAAAACTCCCCGCTGTGCTCTAAAATAATGTCTTATGAAACTTGTATCTTAATATACTATTGTGAAAAATTTCGCGGAAAAAATAAAATTACAAAACGGTCACGTATTATCCAAGATGACAAATTAATATTATCGTTTCCCATAAATCCAGATCGTATTATAACAAAACCTTTTTAAACTCGGCTTCGCCTTTCCCAAAATCGTTATGTTACGTGCGAGAATAGGCTTTCCGTACTGTTGCTAAATTACTATGGTAACAATCTTACCCTAAGGACAATACCATCATTTTAATCCGTGAACGTAATTTCCTCACATTTGTATGCGTAAAAAAAATATTGATTTCTCGTACTAGTTCGATAATAATTATTAATGCACGTATTACTAAGTCATATATAGGGTGTGTAAGACTGTATTGTGTATTATCAAGTGTCGTTTATCAAAATAAATATGAGAATTAACCATTTATGTAAGTGGTATCTTAGAGTTCTTTGATGCGATACTTATTTTAAAAAAAACTATTTCAAGAAGAAAATAAAGATATTATTTGATTTTTCAGCTTTTTCTCCTCATTTCTGCCCTTGCCACTACAAGTTGCATGGGAGGCATTGTCCACGCAGTCCCTGCAGCATACACCGTACCCTATGCTTCCTCCTATAATGCTCATGTTATCAATCATGTTGTAGCGGCTCCCTTAGCGGTTGCTGCCCCAGCACCACTGGTTTTGCACGCGCACGCCCCCGTAGCTGCACCACTGGCGTATAATGCTTTTTATGGACGATAGGAGGTTCCAGGCAAGCGAAGAACAGTGGCTTGGGATGTGACGAATTTTTTACAAGCCTAAATTTGTGATATATTGCATATATAATTATGGTTTTATTAGAATTACTTTCATAATATTTGTATTTCTTTCCACGCCTCGTACGTCGTACCAGTACTACAGGGTAACAAATAAATCAAACAATAATATTGTTATCCATATTTGACTTCGACTTATATTCGGGATTCACTTTGTATTTTACTTTACTATTAATTACTTCGATACATTCTCCATCATCAATTGTTAAACAGAAGAATAACTATTGATCAATTAATGACAGATTCGCCTTTCAGTTTTTCAATAAAACAAACGAGTTACCTTATCATCCTGCTTAATGGACACGTTTAAATGAAAATCATTTAAGCATGAAAATTAGATTTCGATGATTAGCGGCAGTTAAAAAATAGGAACTATCTTATAGTCGGAATCTGAACGTGCATGATATAATTGTTGATTTGTCAGCCAAATGTTTAGGTAATAAACGAAAGGAATAGTTATTGTTTCATTTTTAGTACGAATGTTAATGATCGAAGAACTCGTGTACGCTCTCATGTACGCCATTTTTCTAATATGGCCAGGGTAACTTCAGTTAACTAAGGCGCGATTTAGAATATTGTTCTGTTCTGCCCAGTGTTCTCTTTTATTTGGCACAAAAAGCACTACAGCAGCCTATTATTCTCTTAAATTACTCCGGGACCCGTGTTTTATTTAAATCTATATTTGACAAAATCAATTGTATTTATAAATTTCGTCCAAAAGCGACCACTGAATCCCTGACTATTTCCGATCAAAATGAAAGGAATATTTACTCCCTTTCTTTCAACGAAATATAAAGTCCCAAAAAATCTAATACTTTTTAGTTCAACATTTGCATCAATTCGCGTTAATAAATCTAGACAATGTACAAAATTATCACGTGTATACTTTTAACTGTATCTACGACCCAATCCCGAGTGATCTATGAAAATTCCATTTATGGTGTACATCCTGTGACCGCAGTTACTGCACTTGAACCCGTGGCTACCAGTACTAGCTACAGGATAGATAAGTTTGTCAAACCAAGCCATGCCCATGGTTATTTTGATCCATTGACTCGAGACCCGTTGTTGTACCTTCCACAATTTGTATTGCCTCCACAAGTATACCATGGTTATCAACAGCACCCCCCCGTACTGTTTGTAGAACTTCAGAATAATTTTTTGACGCAACCAGCTAGTGATACATACAGGGAAGATTCGATAAGTAAACTAACAGAAGGACTTTTGAGTGCTCCAGTGTTGTATCTTAATCAGTTCTTTCCGGCAAATCACAAATATGAATATACAAATAACATGAATTCTACAACGTTAGAGGAAATACAAGAGAATGGAGATACTGTATTACAGTCAGCCAAGATGATATCTGCATCAAATACGATATTGCCCATGTCGAATACCGTAATGTCTGTGTCAAATCTCATGACGCCTGTGTCCACTGCGACATTATCTATGGCAAATACTACACCGTCCGCGTCAACTATGATACAGTCTGAATCAAACGGTATAATGCCTATGTCCACTGCCACGCTGTCCGCGTCCAATTTAATATCTGAATCTAATATGATGTCTGAGGCCATGATAATCCCTGACTTAAGAACAATGGTGTCTGTGTCCAGTACGACAGAGGTGTCCGTCGATAATAATACTGTAGAAGAACAGAATAATTAGTTTTTGTACGTATTGTTAAGTTTTTGTTTGTTGTTATTGTCGTTTTTGTTTCTAAAATTGTGGCTTTTAATACTTGCAAATTTTATTTATTTTATTATGTCCTCAATTAAAAGCAATCTTAATTGGAAAAGGGGGGGTCAAGGGGGGACATTATTTCGAGGGTCGTTTAAATCTTTCTCCAATAATGCCATAGTTTATTATATACCAATGGTAAAGAATTAGAAATGATGTCATTCTACTAACAGACGAGTATACACGTTTGGAATGCGATTTCTTGGAAACTATTGCTCAAAATATCATAAATTACTGTATTGTTGGAAATAGATTCAAACGGCCTTTAAAATGATGTTCAACGTAATCTCTCCTCCTCCTATTTAAGATTTTAAGGGTAACATCTGCCCCTCCTTCCAAGGGTACCTAATCGCCTGGCTTCGTTATTATTTTAATGGGTTCGGGCGCCTCTTCATAATAGAATTGACTTGTCTTTTTAATATTATTTACTGGAAATGAAATATTAAGTGTGGGAAATTTCCCAATTGACACCCTGTATATATTAATTTGTTCTATATTACTGATTTTCAATTAGAAATAAGTTTCTATAAAATATGCACATTATTTTTCCAGCTACCGTTATTTCTCAAAATGTTACACAGATTACAGGTTTTGATGACAATATTTTGAAGAAATATCATACAATATAATCTTCTTGCAGGTTAGTTCTTCCTAAGGGATTATCCAGTGTGACAAGGTAAAAAATAAAATCCATTTTTATCGTTTAATTCACAAAAATTCTTTTATTTGCTACAATAAATCGCATCTTGTTTAAGACATTGTTGTAAACAGTGTTGACTTCATCCAATCCAAATTTTATTTTCCGTTACTTGCTTATGTCTAATACACGATCATACAAATTATTATTTTTAATATTTAGAATACTAAAACTTCAATCAATTCGACAAAAAAACACTAAATTCAAAACGTTTTAAAAATTTTACTATATCACAACATTTTAACAGAAGTATAATAAATAAAATGTAAATGATATCTACATCACAGTCTTATGTACGATCGCCACCAACCTGACAAATGGATAGTAGCGACTAAAATCCCATTCCTTTCGTCAGGTCAATATCGCTAAAGTTTTTAATCCTAACCTAAAAAGGGATTAACAAGACTGCTAGTCACCACAGGTTTCTTCACGTTATGTCTCCTATAAGTCGTTTCAGAGTTGTCTCTCTCCAAAAATCCGAAGGGAGAAATAACTCCCCCTGCCCCCACAATAGGTTTTCTGGATAGATTCTCCGATTCCTCCCTATACAAATGGTGATTTTCTTCTTCGGGTGGTAGAACTATACCGAACTGCTCTACCACCGGTTGCCCAACCACACCTACTGGAAGTCCAGATATACCAAATGAATGCCCAACAACACCGGTTGGATACCCAACCACACCTACTGGATGACCTGCCACACCTATTGATTGGGGTATCAGAGATGTAGGACCCAAAACATGTTGTCCGATAACCGGTTGAGATACAAGAGGAGTTGAAGTCAGCACTTGTTGCCGTCCGTTTAGCGATGGCACTACAACAGATGGTTTTCTCACGTTGATGTCGTGCCGATAGGTTTTCTGAACCGACTTTGAAATTTCCGCTCTTGGGTCTGACACGTCCAGTTCCAAAATAGGTTCCGTAGATAACTGGGACGGGGCGGAAAGCACTGTTTTTATGTAAATAAGGCCACCTAACACAAAATGGACACTTATCACCGAGAATCTAACCATTTTCTGTATGTGTGTTTTTTCTTCTGGGTTAATTGATACGCAGTTGATGAAGAACTGAGAGATTTAACCTTAATTAATTCTTGGCCGACACTACTGTAAAAATCGATTTGTTTTTGCTTTTATAATTAAAAATTAAGCTGAAACGAAGTATGTTTCCGCCGTCGGATCTGTCTGTTGCTAAAAATGATATGTCATGGGAATCGTAGAGTTAACAAACTTGCCAATTCGGGTAATTTTTTACAGGGTGAACTACAAAGGTTGTTCAGTTTTAGAATAAAACCAATTCCAAGCGAAAACAAGCAGAATTGTTTATATTTTGTCCCAATCACAGATCGTTTTTAAACAGAAATCAATAAGGATAAATTGCTTGTGTTTGAAACGGATAGTTCTATTAATTATATTGAATTCATTTATTCAAATTATAATTATAAGAGAAATCACTGTGGCAACGATGTACTGGCGTTTTTTCTACGGGCGATCATGAATTTTAGGAATTTGTCATAGTTCATTAATTTCTAACTCTGCAGTGTTGTTGAGCTGAATTTGTGATTTTTTCTACTTTGTGTTTCATAATGGCTACATTATGAAATGCAAAAAAAATTTAATAACCTGCCACTTTATGAAACTGAAATTTTATTTTTTCAATGTTGGCAGCAAGTAGGGTTCGAATTTTAGGCTTACTTCGATTTCGTTGAAATTAGTTTTCTAGGCCATTCGACAAAAAGTTTTTTTATAGGAAGCTTTAAAATACTAACCTTTAACCTTGCAAATAGATCAATTTTACTAGATATTTATCTGAAATACCTATACTTGCAAATATTTAACATGCATGTCCGTCAACTAATTTCTAGTCACAACTATAAAACAACATAACCTAAAAATAATAGAAACATCTTCCAGCTTATGCTCTATTTCTAAAGTTTTATTCAATAAAGTACTATTTTTATTTTTAATTCAATATAGTATTATACATATTACTTTATTTATAATATACATATTTATAATTACTGTAGACATTTCCTGGGTATTAATTGTTATTCCTGTCAGATTCTGTGTCGACACAATATTTTGTTCAATAGTATTATTTATTATTTTGTTCAATATTTTGAACTTTGTTCTGCTCGCTCCATAACTCAAAGTTTTGCATATTCTTTTTAAAGGTTTGTCCGGATTATTTTTTTGCAATTTCTCGTATTTCCGGCGGAGTACAACTTTCTTCCTGACTCATTTTTATTAACATTAATAATATATTTATTTTCAATTATGACGGATGGGAAGAAGCTTTGTTGTATTCAATTGTTTCTATCATGGCATATTTGATACTTGTAACATTTTATTAAATTGTAAAGGTATTGCCAACCCAAAAAGAAAATATTAATTCAAATGGAACATATCTACTATATTTCTTAAAGTTTTTCAGACTTTAAAGACAAAAATAGAAAAAGTATTATAAAATACACGGTTCATAAGACAATTGGAGCACTTGTACTTTAGAAAGGGTAGTTTTCTAAATTAAACGCGTGCTCTAAAATAATGTCTTATGAAACTTATATCTTAATATACAATGTTGTGGTTTCGGATTAATTTTTAGTATTTTTTCGAACTAAAACTATTTAGAGTGCTATATCTACATGGTTCGTCAGAAACTCAACTATTCTAACCCCGGATTAATGTTTCGGGTTTGTTCGGGTTTGAGTGAAATTATTGAGCTTATTTTTAGCTTAAGCAGTGGTGTAGCTAATTCTATATTTTAAACTTAAGTTGTAAATGTTACAAAATATTTTAACTTCTTTAAAAAATACCTACAACGTTTTCCTGTTTATGTCTAATTTTATCTAATGGCGATATGATGAAATTATTGAAAATTCCAAGCCGGATTTCCCCTTTTTTAAACAGCAAATATTTTTGTTGCACCAATTTGAAATGCGGGGCAATAAAATTGGATTTTCCCACAGGTCGACAAATAAAATAACGTAATTTTTTTCTTAATTTACGGACCGTATTTAGTATACACCCTGTATAAGCGCAGTTGTACAAAGCGCTACCTTTTAAAGGTAGAGTTTAAAAATATATACTGTTTATGCCAGGTTACTTCCCGACAGTAAACAATTCATTAAAAGCAAAAAAATGATGTTTTCATATATTTTAACTGGAAATGTGCAAAAAGTTATTGTTTAGTGTTCATAGAACCACAATCACCGATTATATGGTCGGTGACGCTTGTTTAGTTTCCGTGAGAACCATGTGCGAATGTTTCGGGTGAAATGATGCAAAAAGAAATCAAAACAGTGTTATTTTTTAGCATTATAAGGTTACGACCCGTATAAAAAGCGTTTTGTAGAAAAATATACGGCCGACATCACATGCACGAAACGACAAGCTTCATGCATGCCGTTGTGACTGTGCAGTTTAAACCCGTAAGACGCAAGAAACCCCAAATCGACTACTCCCCTGGCAGTACTGTTTCGAACACCATAACCGCCAATCAGTAAGAATGTCATTCGTCAAAATATCACAACGTAATGTTTTTTAAAATTAAGTTGCATTCCATTATGGAAGCGATTTATGGAAATAAATTATGAACAAGGTTATGGTATTTAGATTTCTATAACAATGATTATATCTAATTCAATAATTGCATTAACAAAATGAAAATAAATAGCATCCTGACTGCAATACCATCAATTAGTTATAGTTATTGATTTGTATTTGTATTATTTTTTCAATTTCCTGGGATTTTCATAGAAACATAGGGGAAATAGGGTATAATAGCAATAACACATGATCATATGTCAAGAATTTTTGCTGAATAAGTACAGTTGCGGCCAAGAAATAGCCCCATCTAACCCTAGGGGGGCATTATCATCAAGAAATCACTCAATTTTTTTATTGTGTAAACATTTATTTATTATTTAAAATGAAGGAGATACAATTTTATACGTTTTACCCCTTTAACCCCTATGGATATTATCCCATATGATTTTGCGGATGATTATAAAATCATTCAACCTTAAAACTATGCACTTGTTGTTGTTGTTTACTATAAAACGAAACAAATCACCCTACAACCTATCAGTACCTATTTACAAAGCGTTCAGCTTTTAACGAAAGAAAAAACATCATTTCCAATCGTCATGAAGTTGATAATCTTCTTCTTTCCTTTAGTGGTGTGCGTCCTGGCTCATCCGTCGCCTGGGTATCTCGATTCTGACATAAGCCACCATCACCCAATCATCACAAAGCACATTGTGCCGATCGTGACCAAGCAAATTGTGCCCGTTGTGACCAAGCAAATTGTGCCCGTTGTGACCAAAGAAATTGTGCCCGTTGTGACCAAGCAAATTGTGCCCGTCGTTTATTCTAGTTACGGTGGGGATTCCAGTGGAGGCTACGGTTATGGGTATGGGCACGATTTTTAAAGAAGAAGAAGAAGAACCTTTAGACGAATGACCTTAATTTATTGTTTATAAAAACAACAACACAGTGAGATATGTTTTGTATAATAAAATCTTTAGTTAAAAGTTGCATGTTTATTGTTAGAGGTCTCATAATGCATGAGGGGGTGAGAGTTTGGGGGTTCGAGGGTTGAAAGAAAATACATGAATGTGTTAGAAGTGTTAAGAAAATATGTATTTATACGGGACTTCTGGAATGGACTGCTTAATTTTATTAATATACTTATTATAAGGTTCAAAATCATATTACATGAAAGCGTATTTCATTATCAGACTTTAAAATCCTTTAAAGAAATCACTTATAATTATCCCAAATAATAGAAACTAAAATTTCAACATGCGAATAGTATATATAGAAAAAAATTCGGTGCATTTTCAACAGTTCAACTGATTCGTGTTTTGTGAACATTTTTATGAGGTAAGCAAATTTTCGTAAACAAAAAAATTAGTGGAACGCCTTTGACAGGAATTCGACACAATTTGTTTAATATTTTTTTAGATAAACAAATAAAAAATGATCAAAATCATCATCATTTGTTGCTTAGCAACTATGGTCTTCTCAGCGCCAGGCCTTCACATACCGGAACCGATATTTAAGCCAATTGCGCTACCACAACCAAAGATCATAGAAATACCAGTAATCACTAAAAAACTCGTTCCCGTGATCACCCACAAAGTAGTGCCTGTCGTGTCCCACAAGATTGTGCCTGTGGTGTCCTTTAGCAAGCAGATCGTGCCCAGTTACGAGTCTCACATCCACCACTTCTAAATCCGAATTAGACGTCAGGAACCAATGATGAAGCTCTGTGTATCTTTGTTCACTAAAATCTGGAGAATAGTCAATATACATTTTTGTATATAAGTAACAATTTGGTTTTATTTATCTACAAATGTTTAAAAAAAATTATGTTTCCTTGAAAGTTGTTTTCCTTTGATGTATATGTACTGAAATATGCAAACTGATTCATAGTAAAGAGTAAAGGTATACAGGGTGTCCGCTAATTAATGGTAAAGATTGTTTCACGAAACATGGATATAACTTAATGACTGCAGTAAAAGTACCTGGGCGATCCCATTATTTATGACTGTTTGTTATTATTATGTGGAAAGGACCGGTTTGTAATAATTATAATTAAATATAGGCACATCAGGCAGGTTAGGTTGCTTAATTTATATTTAAATATCTTTTTGTGGTAAAATTTGTTAGTTTTTGAGGAATGGTTCAAGAATTGTCTTTTACCAAACATTCCTCAGAATAGCGTGATAGTAATGGACAATGCGAGCTATCACAGTCGCCAATTACATAAAGCTCCAAGCTCAAATAATACAAAATTGGAGATTCAGAACTACATGGCGGCGAATGATAAGTATATATTTTGAAGAAAGTTATAAAAAAGTGATCTTTTAGAAGTTTTAAAGATATTTTGTATAAAAAAAGTATATGTTTGTGACACATTGGCACCCACCCTATTATTGCATTTTTAACCGCATAGAGCATATGTGGCACCAGTTAAAATCACTGGTTAGGTCTGAAAATATTTCTCCGACTTTAAGTTCTAGTGTTGTAGAATTAATACGAAAATGCTTTAATGATATTCCCCCAGGTAGTTGGAAAAATTCGGTCCGTCACGTAATAACTGTAGAAAATTCGTATATTAGTGTGGATCGTATAATTAATCCAATTATAATTAATTTTGATGAGGATAGCGATAGCGAAACAGAACTATCTATAGAATGACATTATAAATGTAAATAAATATGACTAGTAATATTTTTAAAAAATGTTATTTCATTTGATTACATTAATATAATCATATCACTACTTGTTTTCCTTAGTCCGTCCCTTCATACTTCACTTGTTTATTGCCAAGCTCTTGTCGACACAATGGGACCGACCCAGGAAATCATTAAGTCGTATCCAAATTTCGTGAAACGTACTTTACATGGAAAAACCACATATTCCTTACGTAAAAATATTAGGATTTAATTATACTTACCTATATCCGAAAGTTAATATTAACTGAGATACAGGGTGTTAAAGTTTAAACTTCATTTTTGTTTTTCTCTAATAATGTTGAGAGGAGATAGTAAGTAAGGAAGTAACTTATAAGAAAACAAATAAAATTTAGAGATGCAGTTGCTATGGAACAGGAAATATTTCATTTTTGAGTTTATCGTCAGTTTGTGTTTTCATTGCTGTTGGTTTCTTTCGACACAATGTTTTCTAGCGTCAAAGTTATTTTAATTAAAGTAAGTTAAAGAACAATCCAATTGTTGTATTTATTATTCCCAATACCATTACTAGAACATTAATTATCATGTAAAAGTGAATTGGTAAGAAGTAACAAAATATTATTTGCTTGGCTGAGCTAACGCACTAAACAATTTAAATACAAATATCTCCGAAACAGTAACTCTGGGCGACCTGAACTTAGTATGCCTTTTTTACGTAATAAATATAAGAAACGTATTATTTTTATTAAACACTTAAATACACTGAGGCACAAAAAAGTTATGACCGTATGGATGTTCGAAAAATGCCGCGGGCAGCAGGACATTTTACATTAAAATTTAAGAAAAAAATCAATTTCTCGTCCAAAAAAACCATAACTGTCAAATATTGTAAAAAAACGTTGGTTTCTGTCAAAGTTATTAGAGAAAAACAAAAATTAAGTTTAAACTTTACCACCCTGTATCTCAGTCAATATCAACTTCCTGATATGCATAATTAAATCCTAATATTTTTACGTAAGGAGTCTGTGGTCTTTCCATGTACCATTAATTAGCGCACACCCTGTATAATAGTAACAACAAGATTATTCACGAATAATCAATTAATATAAGCTATACTACTATAGATGCTAATAATACAGAATTACATCACGGAAAACGTTTTCTAGATATAGTATAGATACTCATTTAGCGATATAATCTATACAGGGTGTCTTTTTTCAGTAAATAATATTAAAAATTGGTACACGAACACGTCAATTTTTGTCGTGAAGGGGGCGCGTTTAAATAATATTTGCAGCCTTCGTGATTTAATCCCCTGGGAGGGACAGATGTTACCCTTAGAATCTTAAATGAGAAGGGAGTCGAGTGGCACACCATTTTTGAGTAGCAGTTTCCAAGAAATCCCGTTCCAAAAATGGACTTGATGTCCTTTGTCCCTGTAAAGAATTGGAAAGAGATTTAAACGACCTTTAAATATAGGCCACTTGTCTCTCCTTCCCATTTAAGATTTATGGGTAACATCTACACGCCCCAGGGGGTTAAACCACCAAGGCTGTAAATATTCTTTAAAGACTTCCGTCGTTTTACTGGAAGCGGTATATTAAATCGGCTCCCTGTATACATATCGTGCACGAAATAACATCGCATTGATAGTAATCCTATAATAGCAAACTTACACCGAAAGGTCACGGAGCATAAAACAATATTGGAGTACCAATTAACTACTAGATCAGTATACTTAATTTCCTAAATTGGTCGCCTTTCCCAGCTTTTTTTATGCCGAAAAATCAAATAATCAACAGCTTTTTTGTGTTTTTGTTAGGAAGGAAACTAAACATCGCTCCCCCCGCTCATATTTTACAAATAAAGTACCTATACAAGCGGTAAGAACGTTTTTACGTCCTGGACATAATCATTGCTGCTCTACTATACTCCCCAAGTACTTATCCTTTACATAAAATATATATATTAACAGCAAACTTTTTTCAAATTAAATTTTTCTTCTATTGCATATACTTTTCCTTTTGTTCTATCGCTATAAATAATAGGCCCCGAACTTTACATTTTCAGTATTTTTCAGCAGTCAAACGAGAACTTAGAAAATGTTAAAAATTATTTTGCTCACTACGATTTTCGGTTTGTCCGTCGCTAGACCTGGGGGACTAGGTGGTAAGTGTAATCTGTGTAGGTACTTAGAAAACACCCTTTATATACGAAATATGTAACTAATAACTCGTAAAACTGATCATTTGCAGTTAAGTACAAGATCAATTGTAATTTTTCACCAATCATCAATGTAGATTTTCTTTTTTAAGGACACGGAGCGCTTCTAGGAGGTTCAGCCTACGGCGTCGGCGGCCACAGACTCGGTATTCTCTCCCCCTCTTCAGGAATCAGCACGTCTTCCAGGGCAGATGTCTTTGGCCCCTCCATCGCCTACTCAGCAGGAGCCCCTTTCCCCGGTGCGGCAGTATCGCTGCATGGCATCAATGCAGGGATCGCACACTCGTCTGCAGTAGCCTTAGCAACACCTGTTATTGGAACCGTGGCAACGGGCTATGGAGGACATGGATATGGGGGTCTTGGAGGACATATTCTAGGGGGACATTATTAATTTATAATTATTGAAATATCAGGGTTTTGTGCCATTTAAAAATAAAATTGTTTTGTATGCCTCTTAGTTTATTATTTGCGGTTATGGGAAAAAGTACATTTTTTGTTTTTTTTCAAACAAGACACACGCATGTGTGGGCCCTCGTTTCACATGAAATTTACTATTACTAAATCCTATCCTGAAGTCCACAGTATAGATATAAAATAATTGGTTCCTTGCAACTGTGTCTATTGATGCCGTTAGAATTATTTAGTCTAGTTTTACCACGAATTATCACATTCGAATCCAAAAAAATCGGGTCAAACAGAACAAGAAATTTTAAAGTAGGTGCTAATTCGAACGAAAATCTGTCAATAAATATATTTTAGTCTTTTTCAGTGGGTCAAAATGTGGACGTTTAGAATAGAGTTTATTTTCGGTGTCTTATGCGCCATATTTTTAGTTTTCAGCGACAGCAATCCTGGTGGAAATGAGCTCGTTATGGTCGATAATGGAAACGGAACCCTAAATAGGACTTCTAAGCAATTTGTGTGTAAGTTAATTGTGGGTTTTGTTATGTCATCATTCATCAAGAGCCACAGAAATTTCCCCAACAATACAGTCCTTAAAAATATAGTAAATTTTCTTCTTGGAATTAAAAAAAACAGTTTTTAGAGAGATCCTTGATACTTCCATATAACATTTTTGTTTCAGGGTTGCCATTTTTCTTCGGCGTTGGCCTAGTACGTTTCGAAAATGGCCAGTGCGATGGTGGTAACGGGTTTGTCGGCACTTGCTACACGAGAAGAGAATGCAGCTATCTAGATGGCACTGGCACTGCCACGTGTGCCAATAGTGCCGGAAGATGTTGTGTATGTAAGTACTGTATTTATTATTGTTTAAACAATTAATTCTTATAATCATCTAAACAAAGTAAACCATTTCTCCCACTAGTTATTTAAAATACGTTCAGTAACTAGTTACACAACGAGCTATATATTTTACAGTTCAACGAGTTTGTGGGGACAGCTCCGATCTCAATAACACCTATTTTGTAAGCCCTGGATTTCCCGTCACGTATACAGGGGGCTCATTGTGTGTATTTACCATTGAAAAACAGGACGATGCGTGCCAGGTAACAGTATTTCGGCGTTAACGGAGTAGAGAACTCACTCCCCGTTAGCAAGTTTATAGATAGATTAAGATATTAATTTGGCACTTGCTTGTTTATAGACTCCGTTAACACTTTTAACAATATTTTTTGCGTTTTAGGTTCGCATTGACTTTTTAACTTTAAATCTCGCTCAACCGAATATTAACGGTACCTGCACCACCGACGCTTTGACTGTGACCGGAGGTGCGTCTATAGTTCCCGTCTTATGTGGCGAGAATAGCGGACAACATATGTACGTGGACTTTAACGGGAATACGTCGATAACCATATCGATCTACGTGAGGAGCTCGACGCTGTCTAGATCTTGGAACATCAGGGTTGCCCAGATCAATTGCAATTGTCCGTGGAGAGGTAAGCCAGGCGAATAATAGTAAAGTTGGGTAGTTACCAGGGATCTGGGTTCTGAGTTCGAGTCCCAATTGAAACGTAACGTTTGGTTAATGCGGATTTTTTTTTATAGCACCTTCAGGATGTTTGCAATTCTATAATACACTCAGCGGAACCGTGCGAAGTTTTAACTATGGCAGTACCAGTCTTTTAAATAGTACCAGGCAACTGGCCGGCATGAACTACGGAGTATGTGTAAATATGTTCCCTGGTGAGTAAGAAAAAGTTTTAAATAATTCGGTTCAATGCACCGACAGACATTTTTAATTTCAGGCTATTGTGGTATACAGTGGTCCCAAACGAGCGACGTGTACTCTTTCTCCGTAACCGGAAATACATTTACGGCTGTCGGTGCCGGTACTGTAGGTACCACAACGGCAGCCTTAACAGGAATCAGCTGTATTACAGATTTTGTGGTGATTCCTGCACCGATATTGGATTCCAACAGTACTCCTCTGAATACCGATCGATTTTGTGGCAATGGATTTCCATCGGTTACATGTAAGCATACCGTTCCATCCGTAACTGATTTCAATATATCCACTGTGGAATATTATTATAATTATTGTTTCATAGCTCTGGAGAAAAATGTCTGTACTCCTCTGACGATTTTGTTTCAGCATTTTCCAAGCCCTTCGTCCTCACAGTGGTCACCGATGGGAACGAGATCGCCGATGCGGGAAATCGTGGCTTTGCACTCTCGTTCTCTCAAGTGCAGTGTACAGTAGATCTATTTTTGGGACGATAATTATCCTGTTTAATTGTTATATTTTTATATAAAATAAATAAAAAAATACAGAAAAATACGTTATTTAACAAAACACCTTTTTCCTAATTAAAACAAAAATGTTATAAAAGTATCAAAATTTAATTCGATATTCATATTAGTTAATCCTCCGTTAGGCGCTGCACATCGGCCTTCTAAAGAAGCGATTTATTTTATAATCAAAAGAAAAGAAATAAAAAAACATTTGTTAGAATCAGATTATTTATTTCACGAAAAAAACAATCATCCAGTGAGCAATACTAAGGGATTGACATTTCGACATGCCTGTTGGGTGTAGGTTAAGGAGAAGCCCCTATTCGCCACATCACCAGTTATAAGTTCATCCGCGTCGGTTACCGTTGTCAAGACAAATGGTTTTGAGTTAGCTAAAAATTAAAATTAAAAGAAAATTATGGTTTATGCACATACATTTTCCCTGCAACTATGAAAATAGATCTATAAGGGTAAAAACAGTTTTACTACATAAAGCCTGTGAAATAGCATTTAAAAACTCGTACAGCTAACGTTTGACACTCTATCTCTATCAGATTCGTCCATCACTAGAGTTCTGCTCTCATTTTTTCCACTGGAGGACGTTATATATCCTTGTGGAGCGACCTTCCCGAAATCCTATATCCCTTCTTTCCCCGCTCTATTCGCTCACGCTCGACTCCCAGCGTGCCTTAAAGGATATTTCCTGTAGTGCTTATAGTGTTTAGTTGTAAAATACTAGATACTTACTCACAACCGTATCAAACTGATTCCCACAGAATCTGTCGGTGTTGACGGCACTTCCATTGGAATAGTAAGGATTTGGTATGACCACGAAATCTGTTATGCACAATTCGCCTAGGCCTGGGTCTGCTGGAAGTCCCGAGACCACTTCCACCAAAGCCGTGTTATTTGTTACGGTGAACGAGGTCGAGTCTGAGCCCTGAGCCCATTGTATCGAGCAATATCTATAATATAAACAACATTATGCAGGATTTTCGGCCTCAATCAAATAGGATGTGATATGTGCCATCGAGTTCATATTCTATGCGAGTGGAAAATATTGTCGCATTAATATAATTTGACTACCTACCCTGCCAGCATATAGACACAAATTCCGTAATTCGTATTTGCCAGCTGCCTGGTCCCCGCTACTGTTGTAGCGTTCGCATAGGTTACCACTGCTCCGTTAATTTGGGTTCCGTAATTAAAACTTCTGACAGTGGCGGACGCATCAAGATAATATTGCAAACAGCCGGAGGGTGCTAAAAAAAATATGTTGTGAACTCACGCATTGTCGTGCAGACGAAGCACCTGCACCGTACTTACCCAACGTCGGACAATCACATGCTATCTGCGTAACCAACAAATTAAACGTCCTCTCCAAATCGACCGTCGATACGGTACTGATTGTGATGGTAATACTATTGTTACCAACGAAAGTAAGGTAGATGTGTTGGCCGGAATTTTCGCCGCAAATTATGGGAATGTTACCGCCCGATCCGGTAACTACCATGGAGTCGTCCACGCAGTTACCATTGCCGTCCGGCTGGGCGAGGACGAAGTTTAGAAAATCGACTCGTGCCTAGAATGTTAAATAAAATAATTGTTACCATCTTATAGTTTTTTTAACTAATGCTAAAAGTGCGTTGTTATACCTGACATGAATTTCCTGGACATGCTTCAATAGTGAGGGTACACGATGAATCTCCATTAAAGGTTGCGGGAAAATCCGTGCTTGAAAAATACGTATTATTATAAGCGGAACTTTGTCCGCAAGTCCTTTGAACTAAAAATATAAAAAGTTAGACCGTTCAGCGTAGACGATTTGAAGAAGAAAATCGTATATAAAAATTAAAGATTGTTTCACGAAAAATGGGTATAACTTAATGACTGCAGGAAAAGTACCTGTGGCCATCCCATTATTTATGACCGTTTGTTATTATTATGTGGAACGGACCTGATTCTAATAATTATAATTAAATATAGGCACATCGGGTAGGTTAGGTTGCTTAATTTATATTTAAATATCAATTTGTGGTAAATTTGTTAGTTTTTGAGGAATGGTTCAAGAATTGTCTTTTACCAAACATTCCTCAGAATAGCGTGATAGTGATGGACAATGCGAGCTATCACAGTCGCCAATTACATAAAGCTCCAAGCTCAAATAATACAAAATTGGAGATTCAGAACTACATGGCGGCGAATGATATATATTTTGAAGAAAGTTATAAAAAAAGTGATCTTTTAGAAGTTTTAAAGACATTTTGTATAAAAAAAGTATATGTTTGTGACACATTGGCAGAAGAAATTGGACATACAGTGCTACGGCTCCCACTCTATTATTGCATTTTTAACTCCATAGAGCATATGTGGCATCAGTTAAAATCACTGGTTAGGTCTGAAAATATTTCTCCGACTTTAAGTTCTAGTGTTGTAGAATTATTAATACGAAAATGCTTTAATGATATTCCCCCAGGTAGCTGGAAAAATTCAGTCCGTCACGTAATAACTGTAGAAAATTCGTATATTAGTCTGGATCGTATAATTAATCCAATTATAATTCATTTTGATGAGGATAGCGATAGCGAAACAGAACTATCTATAGAATTACATTATAAATGTAAATAAATATGACTAGTAATATTTAAAAAAAATGTTATTTCATTTGATTACATTAATATAATCATATCATTACTTGTTTTCCTTAGTCCGTCCCGTCATACTTCACTTGTTTATTGCCAAGCTCTTGTCGACACAATGGGACCCACCCAGGAAATCATTAAGTCGTATCCAAATTTCGTGAAACGTACTTTACCTAAACAACACTTTCCTATGCCGTTTGATACACAGGTACCGGATCTTGAACCGTCTATATAGTCACATTGTCGTCTGGTGATACAAACACCCAAATATCCTTCCTGGGTTGTGCAAACACTGTTCTCGAAACGAACCAATCCGATTCCAGGATAAACTAAAAAAAGTTATACGGGGAAATCATTTTCCATACCTTATTTCAGTTAGTAAAATTTAATTCAATAGATATTATTACTTCTTTCAAATTTCTTAACTGAACTTTGCCAAATTCTGCTGAAATAAGGTATGTTAAATTAGCATTTTTTTTATGGCTGGTTACATACAATTTACTATTATCCCTCGAACCAGAGCTCTCGGGTTTCTTCTTAATTATGTGACTTACATTGCTTAGACTCTCTGTCGCTTAATTCGTCGTCGTCATCGTCATCGAATTCACCGTAATCTTCGATCGTGTTTTCTATAATTTCATCGGCTAAATATCCAACGAAAAAGGAAAAAATTATGAATAGTTTCAAAAATTTTCGAATTCCTTTGTAGCACATATTTCACGTTAAACGACGAGGTTCGAATTGGATATTGGAACCGTTATTATTTGTTTAAAATTTAGATGTAACTGTTTCCTCGTTACTGTTACAGATTGTGCAGTTTTCTAGTCACAGTGTTAATTGATAAAATAACTTACTTATCAGATTTCAAAGGTACACAGTGAATAGATACAAAGATATTCATTGGTTTTCAAGTTATAGCCTGTATAATGTCAATAGCATTGGTCCTTAATTCCGTATAGTGACCACAATAATGCGATAGGAAATCCTATACTATCGTAATTAACCTCGTCGGCGTATTAAGTGCAATCAATGTTTTCGGATTTTTTCTTCATTTTTCCATAAAACTGGCCTCCATTTACAAATTCATAGAATAAGTTATAGAAAAATACTAATATAGACGCATTAGGTAATTCCAAACGTTAAAACGAAGGAAAATGACTAGAAATCATCCACTATAAAAGACTGACCATAAATAATCGTTAAACAGTTGAAGTAGAGTTCAGTGTTCAGAATTTGACATATTTTTTGGAAAGGTAATTTTGAATATATTTTTTTTAATATCAAATCAGATCTCAATGTTGTTAATTTTTCTTTACATTAAGTTTAAAATTAATATTAAAATATCACATTTATTTCTTTTTTTTTATGATCAAACACAATAACTATAGGAAAAATCCTTTAGGGCACTCTGGGAGTGGTGCGTGTGCGCAAAAAGCAATTGACGTTGGTTTTGAATCGTTGGAGGTTATATTAGGTGGGAAAAACGACCTCGGGAAAGTCAGTCCATAATGATGAAGTCCTCCAGATGAAAGAATTGTTAAATAATGAAGTTCGAGGAGTACTAAGCTTAACCACATATGGATGGGCGGCAGTGGTTCGTCGTGTATTAGAGGGAAGGTCAGCCGAACACTTTCCATGAAAATATCTGTAAAAGAGAGTCAAATCCCCAACCTGTCTTCGATGTTCTAGGCTGTCGAGGTCTCCAATTATCTCCTCCTTTCGATGGAATCCAGTAGCCGAAGAGTATGTTTGGGTGCAGAGCTCCAGACATGAGAGCAGTACTCTAGTGATGGTCGAATCTGGGCTTTGTATAGTGTCAAAAGTTGTTGAGGTGTACAAGTTTCTGGTTCGGAAGAACACACCAAGTTTCTGAGAAGCTATCTTGGCGATTGCCACAACGTGGTTATGCCAAGACATATTTCCTCCCAGATTGACGCCCAGCAAATTAATAGATGACGACAGTGGGATTGCGTGTCCGTCCATGACTATATCCGGTTCTGTAATGTTAACCTTTTTAGAGAAAACTGCTGCCTGGGGTTTTTTAGCGTTAAATTCGACTTGGTTACTGTCACCCCAAGCCAAAATTTCGTCCAGGTCTTTGTTGAGGCGTGATACTTCATGCTGTCTGCGAAGATGTGCGTCGGCAGCCGATGTTTGTGCATTCAAAGAGAAAGATGAACTAAGTGTGCTATCGTCAACAAAACTAAATATCGGGTTTTTCGTTTCCACTAGAAGGTCGTTAATGTAAAGTAAGGGGGACAATATGGATTTCACAATCAATCACGTAGTGATTGTGACAATGCACAATTTAAGCGTTTAGGATGTGATATAACGTAAATATTTATCGCAAGTATAGTATAAATAAAATACATTTTTGCATTTTTTAGAAAAACTACGCAAGATCCAGGAAACCATGTCCCTCTCAATCAAGCACCTGTTCCTCCTCTCCGCCATCTTGTCGTTCGCCGTCATATTGGAAGCAGCTCCTAGTCATCATTATGCTTCCCCATTAATCTACTCCAGTGCCGTGATTAGCCATGCTCCAGCTATTGTTTCGCATCAGAGCAGTCACGTGATTCATCATGCTCTACCGGTGGTCCACCATTCGGTATTACTATAATAATTTAAATTTTTTGTACAATATTTTGGTATGTGATGTTGAATAAAACTTTTTTCTGTATTGATGTGCGAGCGAAGTAAAAACTAGTTTTATTTATTTTTTTTTAAGTCGTTTTGTTTGTCAATCAGTGTACAAATAAATCGCTCACACGATGCAACGTGGCAAGTATACGCCAGCAACAAATATTGTTCTAGTACGAAAGTAGTGTCTGCACCCCCGGCTTTATATTCATCACTCATCAGTAAATTTTAGCTAGCTTTTTTCGTTATTTGGTTCGTTTCACAGAAAATGTTAAAGTGATTACAAAGTTACATGACAATCGAACAAACTTTTAATATTTTGCTGTGCAGAAATTTGAAAAAATAATAAATATTATCAATTAAAATATTTCGCGACAATCCTAAATAAGCAGCCCCTCTAAAATATTATAATTTATTATTTTAAATAAATAAATTAACAGGGCGGCAGAGCATCACCTAGATGACGAGTATACAGTATAAACAATTTGTTTTGTTTAAATAAAGTAATTAAATGTTCAAAAACTATTTAATTAAATACATTGGCGGATAACAATGGAGTACTTGAATTATCTTAATTTCAAAATAATTTAAAAAAAAACCAGAACGCTACTCTTGATATAGTTTAAATTATTCAAATATTTATTAATATTAGGAGTGCAGGATAGAAAAGATGGAATATTTTAAACATTGTTGTATGCTTGTTTTCATCAATAATTGTTTATATTCGAAATAATATCAATAACTTTAAATGTTCTAGCGGGCGCCATTTAATAAACCTGTTAAGCCGTGCTACTAGATGGAGCAAGAATATTATCAATTGTAACAGGTTGCGAAACCGATTGATAGATGGAGAAGAAGCTAACGAAATTGGAAAATCTTTAACTAGGTATTTTCAGTTTGCCATATCAATAAATAATCGAATAAAACAGATATCAAGTTAGAATATATATATTTTTACTTGTTACTTCATGGCGTTGATTTTCATCAATCTTGTTTATAAACGTGCAACTGTCTACCAAAATCGTTAACTATATTTGTGCGTCATAAATCCATAAATCAATATTGTAGGTTCACAATTTAGGCATATTGTGAAAAAGTGATACAAGGTGACTTTTTTAAATAATGTATCTACCAATATTTTTAGGTTCCTTCAGAATTTAACAAAAGTTTCAAAAATTACAATTACTTTTATGATGAAACAATTAAAATTGGCAGTGTTTCGCGTACCTATATAAAAACTCATCAGGTAAGATTTACCGAATAAAGCTATATTTACAAACCCTACTACATATTTACAAACGAAAATATATCACAAAAACATTCACTACGTCCCACCTTAGAGCACGTACGGAGCATATGGATGTGCAACATAAGGGCTGGCTACATACGGATTTGCCACATATGGAGACGCTGCGGCTACATAAGGAGCTGGCGCTACAAAGGGAGCTGCTCTAGCGAATGGGGCCGCTAGAACATGCGCTGGTGCCGCGTGCGCTACGAGCGGAGCCGCCCTTAGTACGGGGGCGGCTACAATCGGCGCTGGGGCTACAAGGGGAGCAGCTAAGGCATTGTAGTTTCTAGCGATAACTTGGGAGCTCTGAGCGGTGACTATGGCTGGAGCGTGTAGAAGAGGAGCGGCCGCTAGTACGCCAGGCTTTGGTGCCGCTAGGATGCAGGAGATGGTGGCCAACACTAAGATAGAGACCTGAAAAATAATGGTATTTAGACGAATTGGTGTTTGAGAATATAATTTTTTGGAGAGGCGCAGTCGAGTTAAGGCACTATTCGGCCATTGAAGAAGGTGATTTTTATGCAACTCAAAATTCTAAGAAAAAGGATACATAAGTCGATAAAAACCGTTAACATTTAGCAAATTTGATTAGAATTGAATGAAAAAATTAAATTTTCACAAATAAGTACCGTATCAAAATTAATATACTTACGAACTTGAACATTTTGTTGCAATTAGGGTTGTTTGTAAATCACAAACGATTGTTTGTACACAATGACAATTTCGGTCGCTAAAATTAATTTATAGTAAAATTTTGCGAGCCCCACCGAAAAAACAATTAGGTTACTGTTGAAATTTCTTTTGGCAGCAATAGACTGATTGCAGACGATTTTCCAATTTGTATTCATTATGGTACTTTATGGGTCTTCTTACGTTAGAACATGTACATAATTACAATGTTAGGAAATCGAGTATGGGTTTGGTTTTTGGTAAAGGACTATCTTTATAAAAAAAATGTATTTTCTATACTACAAGTACGGAAAGTTACAGCACTTTCCTCCCTCGTTTTAGGGAGACAAATAGCATTTCTACGCTCTGGGAAAGAATTTCTCTTTCGTACCTTTAAATATTTATGCCGCGCTGTTATATTCAATTTATTTTATAAACATGTTTTTTTTATGATCAAACATAAGCACTATAGGAAAATTTCTTTAGGGCACTCTGGGAGTGGTGCGGGTGCGCAAAGAGCGATTCACGTTGATTTTGAATCGTTGGAGGTTATATTCGATGGGAAAAACGACCTCGGGAAAGTCGTTCCATAATGATGAAGTCCTCCAGATGAAAGAATTCTTAAATAATGAAGTTCGAGGAGTACTAAGCTTAACCACATATGGATGGGCGGCAGTGGTTCGTCGTGTGTTTCTGCTATTCGTCGCTCTGGGCGGAATTAAGAGGGCAAGATCAGCCGAGCACCTTCCATGAAAATATCTGTAAAAGAGAGTCAAATCCCCAACCTGTCTTCGATGTTCTAGGCTGTCGAGGTTCTTCGTCAGCTCATGGTCTCCGATCAGACGAATAGCTCTTCTTTCGATGGAATCCAGTAGCCGGTGGGTGCAGAGCTCCAGACATGAGGGCAGTATTCTAGTGATGGTCGAATCTGGGCTTTGTATAGTGTCAAAAGTTGTTGAGGTGTGTACAACTTTCTAGTTCGGAAGAGTACACCAAGTTTCTGAGAAGCTATCTTGGCGATTTCCATAACGTGGTTATGCCAAGACATATTTCCTCCCAGATTGACGCCCAGCAAATTAATAGATGAAGCCAGTGGGATTGCGTGTCCGGCCATGACTATTTCCGGTTCTGTAATGTTAACCTTTTTAGAGAAAACTGCTGCCTGGGCTTTTTTAGCATTAAATTCGACTTGGTTACTGTCACGTTAATGTCATGTTAAAAATTTATGGATAGAAAATGCCTTTTTGCATAATTACGGCCACAGCAGACATTTTTAGAAAAAATTAGGCAGGCAGATGTACAAAACACTGCGATAGCTAAACTTAACATCTAAACAATCACTTTTTGCACTAGGTACATAGATAGTTAGTTTGTTAATTGAAAAAGCTTCTGCTTTTGGTTCGTTTTAAAACGTCCAACATTTATATGGAAAAAATATTTGAGGCCATGTAAAAAAGTGATTCATTTAGACAGTTAATATACAAAATCAAGTTGTTATATGATTCTTTGATAATTTCTCAATGAATTATAAAGTTTTTAACATAATAATGTATTATATTAATTCTTTGCTGAAAAGATGTATCATACAATTCTTGTCCTCTCATTCATAATCCAGTAGTCACCGGCTTTCCAAATTACATGTTTAAGAATAACCATAATGACAGCAAAACCTGAACACATTAAAAACTTGATGTGGTTTTTGGGAAAATTTGTTATTTTATGTAATAAAAAATAGTGCCTGTTTACCGGTTTCAAAAAAATAAATTTGAAATTAATACCAAGCTTAATGGATTCTGAATAGCATTATCGTTTTAGTTAATTGACCTTACAGATGACAATCTGCAAGTAATAATGGACTAATAAAAATTCCAGTAGTAATACTTTATTATGGAAGACTTAAATTTTCACAAAGAAATCTTTTTTTTGTATTTTGAAGCGAAATTATATATCTTCTGTCTTTGACTCTACGGGCAATTAAGTGACATTGTATTTTAGTTGTCGTTGACAACTTTTCAAACCCTTGTTATATTGTTACCTGTTTACCTACTTAAATTTAAGTGACACTTATTAATAATAGTTTGTTTTAGTTTTGATATTAAATAAAATAGTTTGTTATCATAATTCTGAAATTAGGGAATTATTGAAAAAAGATTTGAATGTGCTCTGAAATGATATGTCACTAGACCCCTTTCCCATTTAAGATTTTAAGTGTAACATCTGCTCTTTCTCGGTGGTTAAACCACGAAGGCAAACCTTGTATATATATTTAATTAACAACCTTAATATTTAATTAATATTAACCTGGAAGAAATTTTGGCTTGGGGTGACAGTAACCAAGTCGAATTTAACGCTAAAAAAACCCAAGCAGCAGTTTTCTCTAAAAAGGTTAACATTACAGAACCGGATATAGTCATGGACGGACACGCAATCCCACTGGCTTCATCTATTAGTTTGCTGGGCATCAATCTGGGAGGAAATATGTCTTGGCATAACCACGTTGTGGCAATCGCCAAGATAGCTTCTCAGAAACTTGGTGTGTTCTTCCGAACCAGAAAGTTGTACACCTCAACAACTTTTGACACTATACAAAGCCCAGATTCGACCATCACTAGAGTACTGCTCTCATGTCTGGAGCTCTGCACCCAAACATACTCTTCGGCTACTGGATTCCATCGAAAGGAGGGCCATTCGTCTGATTGGAGACCACGAGCTGACGAAGAACCTCGACAGCCTAGAACATCGAAGGCAAGTTTACAGATATTTTCATGGAAAGTGCTCGGCTGACCTTGCCCTCTTAATTCCGCCCAGAGCGGCGAATATCAGAAATACACGACGAACCACTGCCGCCCATCCATATGTGGTTAAGCTTAGTACTCCTCGAACTTCATTATTTAAGAACTCTTTCATCTGGAGGACTTCATCATTGTGGAACGATCTTCCCGAGGTCGTTTTTCCCAACGAATATAACCTCCAACGATTCAAAACCAACGTGAATCGCTTTTTGCGCACACGCACCACTCCCAGAGTGCCCTAAAGGATTTTTCCTATAGTGCTTGTGTTTGATCATAAAAAAAAAAAATAATGTATTAATTCTTTTTTATTTCCTTTTAAGGTGGATTATACAAAAATTCTTTATTGCATTTTGTTAAAAAGGAGAACTAATTTTCTCTCTTCAAGCATCAAGCTACTTTAGATACGAAAAAAAAACTTTGAAAAATGAAACAAAAATTGAAAATGGTAAAAAATATTTATTTACAAAATTATATGCATGTGCTTTAAAATATCCAAAATGGAAATTATACAAAATACGGCCCTTGAATATATTGCTGAGCACTTAGCAACCCCGGTGCAGCAATCAGAGCTCCATTCCTCGATACAGCCTGCTGTTGCTGAGCTACGTTCCTTCCCGAAGGGACGGCATTACTTTGAGGTTGCTGATTCCTCGATTGAGCGAGTGGTGCTCTTCCATTTTGGACACTTTGTTTAACAGCTTGTTGTTGATATCTAGCTACGATACTGTTCTGAGCTAAAGCCAGCTGCTGCTGCGATCCAACCATGACTTGTTGCTGATTTCTTGCCAGCGGCAAAGTTCTAATTCTAGCTGACTCGATCTCGATAGACTCATCATCAGGATTCATTGCTTGCACTGCTGGTTGTTGAGGAGCTACTGGCTGAGCTACGGCTACTGGCTGGGCCACAGGCACGGACTGAGCAGAGGGCACAGCTAACGGAGCTCTTGCGACTAACGATGGGAAATTTGTCTGTACTAAAGGAGCTGCAGCTATATATTGACTAGCAGGAGCTGTATATTGAACAATAGGCGCCGCATATCTAGTAACTTGACTATATGAAGCTGAAGCTGGAGCGAAGTATCTGGCTACAGGAGCTACCGCTGGAGCTACATATTGGGCTGTTGGCTCAGCGTAACGTACTATTTGATTAACTGAAGCCGGGGCTGGAGCAACATATTGAGCTATAGGAGCTACTAAAGGTGAGGCCAGGCCATTGTGGGTTTGAGCGAAGTATTGAGAGCTTCGAGCTGTTATTACGGCTGGGGCAATCTGAGCTACTTGAGCGGTTGGAAGGAGCTCGACGGAGCCTGCCGAGTTCTGGTGGACAGCGCAAGCGAAAAGGATGATCTAAAAATAAATTTAAAAAAATTTATACAACCTCGGTCAGAAATTTTGTATAAATTACTATTTTCATTAAATACACAAATATTCTTGAATCTAAATGCACTTAACTTACAATCTTAAGCATCATTGCGTCTCTGCTTTTCTTTGAATAAACAAATCACCGTTTGTTAATAACATAGTCGTACAATTGTACATTTATATACTGTTGTCGGAAACCCCCCTAAACATCACACAAAAAGACCTTTTAAAAACAATTAACAAAAATAAGTTCTAGGACGAAAAAATTTTGTAATAAATGAACATTTGTCGATTGAGATTCACTGATTTGTATGCAAGAGAGACGCTTGGACATAGAACGCAGACATAGTTTTGTAAAATACGATGAAACTGTTGGGAAACGTGTGCATATTTTTGGTTATTTTGGAGACGGTAGGCACATAATAAATTTATATACTTTTGTGTCAGCTAATAATATACAGGGTGTCCCAAAAAATGTGGGCAATCTCCCGGGGTCAGATAGAACACTTAAAAATAACAGGAGAAGCTCTTATAAATTTTTCATCTTACGGCCTCCCCTACGGAGATACTAGGTGTAAATTAATAATTTGTTAAGGAGGTAAAGAAACTCACAGTCTGCTCCACTAGTTTATTAACGCACAGAAGGCTTAAGCCTTCGAAACATGTATGTTTTTATTAACTGTTATTAAACTAGTGGAGCAGACTGTGAGTTTCTTTACCTCCTTATAACTTCACTCCACTTTGAGATGGACTACTTCAAGAAAAATAATTTTTTAGTTGAATGGTTAGTAGATGAGTCTCCTTAAAATTCGCCGTTTTAAACACATTTGGGTTATTTAGTTTGCCAGGGACGGACTAGACGTAACACCTTGTATACCTTGTATGATGAAGGAACGACAATAATATTTTTGGATACTCTTAACCTTAAGCTGAGAAAACGTACTCTTGATCAATGTCGATAAAGTGAACTGTTTTCGATAAAAAAACATATTTTTGTTCAATATGATTAGTATATGTACGAAAATTCCATTACTAAGTTAGTAACTAATAAGACAAAGACAATACACTACCACAAACTGACACTGGCATAAATATTGATATTTAAATCGGTATATGTGAAAAAAACCATAACAACGATGAGGGAATTTTAAGAACATCAAAACAACAACTAATGCAAAAAAACCATATTGAACAAAAATATATTTTTTTCGAAAACAGTTCACTTTATCGACATCGATCAGGAGTACCTTTTTTTCAGCTTAAGGATTAGAGTATCCAAAAATATTATTGTCGTTCCTTCAGGTGTACAAAAAAGAAACGTTTTTATATTACGTCTAGTCCATCCCTGGCAAACTAAATAAGCCAAATGTGTTTAAAAGATCAAATTTTAAGGAGACTCATCTACTAACCATTCTACCAAAAAATTATTAAGTTACACCTAGTAATTCTTTAAAAAACAACGATTTCCAGGGACGTCCGTTATGAGCCCGTATCTCCGTAGGCGAGGCCGTAGGAAGAAAAATTTATATGAACTTCTCCTGTTATTTTTAAGTTTTCTATCTGAACCCGGGAGATTGCCCACATATTCTGGGACACCCTGTATATTCTAAAACAAGAATTACATTGAAGAAAGAAACGGCATTTTGATTTTGATTTGTTAATAAAGTTATCATATAAATATATGTTTTACCGTAATAGTGGCAATGGAAATAATATTTTATCTGCATCCAGGAGGATGAAAAACCTTCGTTGGTAAAGATAGGAATTTTTGATGTACGAACCCCGCCATACGGTCAAGAATTCTTTAATAAATTTCTCTCTTTGCGTAATTTTGTTATCATTTTCGGGTTTGTTTTTACCGATTATTTATTTATTTGTTTATTAACGAGCAAAGCCCAATTTTACAAAAATTACGAGAGTAAACAATCAAATTTATAAGTGTAAAATGAAAGATTATAATGAATTGAAAGTTTATAATGCTAATTCAGTGATAAATACTATAATAGAGAAGTCTGCCTCATAAAATCTTACCTACTTAAAAAGAAATCAAGAGTGGGATACTCATTAGCTAGCCTGTATGATCATGATATATAAAGCTATTTTGGCCATAGTTAGTTCTATGAGGTGGTACAGAAAAGGTATTGCTCTGAGTTGTTTCCATAGATGTTACGTGCAATCCTATTCTATCAAGTAACAAAGGACAGTTATATTTGTTATGTAATAGTTTATACAACATTATAAGATCCCTATGCTCCCGACGTAGCCTGAGGGTTTTGATCTGGATGCTTGCTTCAAGCTGAGAATAATCTAGTTGCGGTGTATTGAGTTTATAGACCATGTAATTCAAAAAATGTATGTTGAACCCTTTAAATATTCAAAATATGTACATTATATCAAGGATTCCAGACACAGGAGGAGTATTCCAGATGGGTTCTTATTAATGAGCAATATAATTGTTTTACATCTTTGGTATTAGTAAAGTCACTGGTTATGCGCTTAATAAATCCTATGAGTTGGAGAGATTTGAATATGGTGACCTGAATGTGAGGAATGAAAGTAAGCTTAGCATCCATAGTCAGACCCAAATCCTTAACTTCGGGAACAATAGTAAGAATATTGCCCTCAATTAAATAATGCTGTTCAAGCTACGACCTAGACCTATGAAAATTTATCGAGTGACACTTTGAGGCGTTCATCTCGAAACCGTTGCTCTTACACCATGGTATCAATTTATTCAAGTCCGACTGGAGCTTTAAGCAATCCTCAAATGAGGAGATCTTTATGAACAGTTTCAGATCATCTGCAAATAGGAGGAACTGACGGTAATCGAATTGCATCCCCAAGTCGCTAATAAACAAATTAAAGAGAAGAGGGCCCAAATGGGACCCAGTAAACTCCTGGATTGAAGATTGTTGAATCGAAATGCACCCCAACGCCCAGACCCTCAAGCTTAGACAGAAGAACTGCATGAGTGACCTTAGCAAACGCCTTACAGAAGTCCGTGTGGACCGAATGAACCTGGATTAACTAATTAAACCGAAATAGATACATGGAGTTAATTTGAAAATCAGAACGACACGTTACTTTTATTTGAAGGGGGACGGTTTTAAGGAATAGTTGGAGCCTAGTTGTTACCCTTAAGATCTTAAATGGGAAGGGGGTCCAGTGGCATATCATTTCAAAGGTCGTTTCAATATCTTTCCAATAACCAAGTATCATAATTTATTATATTTTGAGTAGTTTCCACGAAATCGCGTGGTGACGGTGACTTCCCCCCTATGAATGGAAAGGGTATCACCCGGAGTGACTACCTACACACCTTTTCTAATCATTTTATTAAATGAGGAATCAACAGAATAATATAATCTATAAATCTCGGCGTAGGTAAATTCTAATTACGAGACACCCCAAAACTAAGAAATCCTGTATGCGGATATAGTTATAATTAGATATTAAGATTTCTTTATTGCATGGTGAAAAAATAACATTCATATAAAGAAACACGCAAGCGGACATAAAAACCAACTAAACGTTGGGGAATTATCATCGAAATGTTCAATAAATTCGAAAAATTATAATATAAATCGGTATACCGATCCTTTTACGTATGTAGATCCACCTAACAAATCACACCAGAAAATGTTAATATAGGCAAAATTAAAAGTCTACTTTTAGCGAATAAGGCAAACGATCTATAAATTTTAGATACCTTGACTGGTGTGGCCCATAATCAAAAATAGATTAGAATTTTATTATCAGTGGAATAGCATGTTAATTAAGACCATCAAGTAGTTATTCAGCAGATTGTACGAATGTTCCCAGCGAAAAATTATGCTTTAGTTACTTGGCATACAGGGTGACAATTTAAAAACTTGAAATGGCCATATATTAGAAACGAAAAACTGAAGTTAAAAACGCAAAAAACAGTTTCTATAAAGCGAAGGGGGAACAAAAACAAGCGTATTAGCCAACCCCTATCTGCAACCCCTTGGACAGGGTGAGATAAACCCTTAAAATCTTAAATAGAAAGGGGGTCGAGTGATACATCATTTTGAAGCTCTTGAAAAATGCTTTCCAATGGTACCATAGAAAGGTACATTTCAGGAAATTATTCTCTGTTTATTAAGGAAAACAATAAATGAAAAGACAATTTTTAAATTTTTTATTATTAGTTAATTAAATGTTCAAAATGATTTTCGTTGTTTTGAAGACAATAATAAAGCCTACTTTCAAATTCTTCACGTATATTTGCAAAGGTTTCTCTGGATATAGCACGGCATTCCTGAACTATTCTATGCTGAAGTTGCTCTAGTGACTCAGGTTGCGTTTTAAAAACCACAGATTTTAGGTGACCCCACAAAAAGAAGTCAAGAGGTGTTAGGTCCGGGGATCTAGGTGGCCATTCAACAGGACTTCTTCTTCCAATCCACTGGTTGGGATAATTATCATCCAACCACTGCCTAACGGGAACTACATAATGCGGAGGTGCTCCATCCTGTTGGAAATGTAGTAAGCGTTCTTCTAAAGATAAATTTCCGAGTATGTCCCTCTGATTTTCTAATTCTCGCACAATTAGTGGTTCGATAGACCTCTGTAGCATTTCAGCATACCTGTCGCCATTTAAATTTCCTTGGATAAATATTGGGCCGATAATACCATCTCCCAATATACCAGCCCAAACATTAATTTTCTGGGGGTACTGGGTATGCCCTTCTCTAAATACGTGGGGGTTCTCGTCATTCCAGTAACGACAGTTTTGCTTATTAATATGCCCATTTAAATAAAAGGTACACTCATCACTGAAGCAAATATTTTTAACTAGTCGAGGTTCTGCCGTAATTCTATCTGTCATTATTTCACAAAACTGTATTCTTCTGTCAGGGTCGTCGTCACCAAGTTCTTGCAGTATGTGCAGTTTATAGGGATAAAACTAATTTTTAAGTACCTTTCTTATTGATTCACGAGATAATCCAGTTGCTACAGCTGCTTGACGAGTTGATAAAGTTGAATTCTTTGCAAACTGCCCCAGAATTTCAATTTGCGCTGCTTCGTCGGCTAGTCTCGGTTGATTTCTCTTTATATTCGCGACAGAACCAGTTTCTTTAAATTTGGCTACTAGTTGGCGAACATACTCCGGGCTTACATTTTGACCTGGATGCATTTCGTTAAAACGTTGAGCTGGTCTTAAAAAACATTGATCCTGGGAACCATAAATGAAAATAATTTCTACCCGTTCAGCTGTGCTGTACACCATTGTTAAAGATAAGAAGTGCTGCTTTTCGTTTAAACTGAACCAAAAATTAACTGTTCTAAAAATAATAATACTAGTAGAAGTTACCTTTAAGGTAAATTCTGTGATAATAAAATGCGAATATTTATAAACACATTTTTTTTTTCGACAAAAAAAAAATAGCAAATATACAAAACGAAATACCGAGGCTTAAACTGTTTAGAATTCTTAAGAGATATCTCTTAATATGCCAGGATATTGGTAGCAATCATTTTGAACATTTAATTAACTAATAATAAAAAATTTCAAAATTGTCTTTTCATTTATTGTTTTACTTAATAAACAGAGAAGAATTTCCTGAAATGTACCTTTCTATGGTACCATTGGAAATCATTTTTCAAGAGCTTCAAAATGATGTATCACTTGACCCCCTTTCTATTAAAGATTTTAAGGGTTTATCTCACCCTGTCCAAGGGGTTGCAGATTTCGTTTTATAGAAACTGTTTTTTGCGTTTTTTTCTTCAGTTTTTCGTTTCTAATATATGGCTATTTCAAGTTTTTAAATTGTCACCCTCACACAGAAACTGGTTCCGACAACTTTTGATACTATAAAGCCCAGATTCGACCATCACTAGACTACTGATCTCATGTGTGGAGCTGTGCACCCTTCCGCTAGTGATGGGTTCCATCGAAAGCAGAGCCATTCGTTTGATCGGAGACCACGAGCTGACCAAGGGCGTCGACTGCCTAGGCCTAGAACATCGAAGACAGGTTGATGATTTGACCCTCCTGTACAGATATCTCCTGGAAAACTGGATTATCCATTACATTTGTATTCGATACAGGGCATACCACGACATAATTTATATTGGAGAAAGAAAATGCAAAGGATCGATTCATCCTCACAGTCTCCTAGTTTTTTTTAATAATGTCTACCTTTATAATTCAAATTATGGTTCTACATAATATGTTAATCAGTGTAATAATAACCTACAGAAATCAACATTTTTTAAAAATTATAACACGTTCCAAGAATATGAATAATATTAAATAATCGAATTAATTTACTATATAACCAGAAGAGTTTTGCCACCATTTTTGCCGCACGATTACTTCAGAAACTATCCATACTATCGCGCAAGAAAGTCTACCCCATTTTAATTTCGAACAATCGTCTTTCGATAGACCTGAAAACTCCGGTCCAGGAAGTAACAAATTCCAGATTTTTGCGTTTTAAAAATACCGCTAACGACATGCGATTATTTCCTCCTGGTTTGCGGGTTGCCATGTTCAACCAAAACGTTAAGATAGGTCGTAAAGAAAAACAAGACCATAAAGACAAAAATACCGGATTTTGGTTTGTCTGTTGACGCTTTTTCGATTCCGGATAAATATAAGATTTTTTCCGACAGGAGATTAGTAAGAAGCTGTTTTTCGCCAAAAGAAGTCTTCAGTGCCATTGTTACAAGATGTTTAAATCTGTAAGTATTTCAAAATTTATTTGTATGCTATAACAAAGTTTACGATTTTTTATACAAGGAAAAATGTAGTAGTACCAGCAAATTTTTAATATACAGGGTGTTCATTTGAAAACTTCCCACCAAGGATTTATCGAAAACCACTCATTAAAAGAAGGAACGCCGAGACACGTCAAAAGATTTGCCAAAGGGGACAACTTTTTAATCAAAAACTACTTCACCCCCTTCTACCCTCTGGCCCCCGGGGTCATCCCCTTAAAAATTTTAACTAACAAGGGGTAGCAAGTAATAGCTTGTTTGAAAGGTGCTTCAAAGTGCTTTATTTTGACGTTTGATTTTTTAAAATCGGTCGATTCGTTTTCGAGAAAATTAGAAAAATCTTTATTTATCTTAATTTGTTCAGATAGAAAAAAAAGCACACGAAAATATCGCTTTTTATTTCAATAAGTGTTCAAAATGTTGCCCGTTATTGGCCAAACAATGATATAGGCGATTTTCAAATTCCTGACTCACATCCAAACTGTTAGGTTGGGGAGTGAACACAATAGTTTTCAAATGGCCCCATAGAAAAAAGTCTAATGGCGTCAAGTCAGGAGATCTAGCAGGCCATTCTATAGGCCCTCTTCGCCCTATCCATTTATCTGAAAACTCGTCGTCTAGCCATTGCCGAACCGGAAGAACATAGTGAGGAGGAGCGCCGTCTTGCTGGAAATATATTTCAGCCTCATCAAGTATAGGGTTTCTATCGTCTTCGATTTAATTTTCAATGGTTTCAGTGATAAGCGGATTGAGGGTATTTTCCAACATATCTCAATAAATGCCTCCATTTAAATTCGCATTAATAAACAATGGCCCAATCACTTTGTTTCCTAAAATGCCTGCCCATACATTAATTTTTTGGGGGTACCGAGGGTACTGAAATTTTCTCGAAAACGAATCGACCGATTTAAAAAAATCAAACGTCAAAATAAAGCACTTTGAAATACCTTTCAAACAAGGGGATGACCCCGGGGGCCAGAGGGTAAAAGGGGGTGAAGTAGTTTTTGGTTAAAAAGTTGTCCCCTTTGGCAAATCTTTTGACGTGTCTCGGCGTTTTTTCTTTTAATCAGTGGTTTTCGATAAATCCGTGGTGGGAAGTTTTCAAATGAACACCCTGTATGTAATATATACTCTTCACCCAAGCGACATCCCTGTGAAGCAAAGTTATTAGCTTCAAATTTATTAATGTTCCCTGGCCACGTTCTTACAGCCATAGCAAGAGATCTATAAGAAGCTTACATAGCCCTAGCGAGCAAACCCTAAAAATAAAGAAATATCACGGGAGACCTTTACGTAACAAATTTGCAAATCTTGAAACCATTACAAAACTATTATGAATCATAAAGCATGGCTACTAAAATATTACGTTTTTTGTGTGTGTCACATTGTGAGTGCATGACAGGAGGTATTTTTTGCGTAACAAGAAAAAATGTGAACCCTTAAGAACTAATAAACTTAATTGTTTTGTTAGGAATATTTAAAATTATTGAATAAAAATAACTTAGTCTAAATAAAAAAATCACTGTCTTATTAGAGCGCAATTTTGTAGATTTCAAACACGACTGGTAAACCACAATTGGTAAACATCGACACTTGGGGCACGTTAGAACCACCTCTTCTCCTGTATGCGTATATCATATCGTATATTATAATAAAGTCCTGAATTTTCAGATTTTCGTAGTCAGCTGCATCTTGGTCATCGCCTATGCCACTCCGGTTCCAGAGAGCCCAAAGGTTCCCGTTCCAAAGGTTCCCGTTCCAGTCGACGCAAAAGCTCCGGTTCCCGAGGCGAAGAAAACTGACAAGAGACATGCACTTTTCTACGAAGTGGCTCCTGTAGTTAACTACCAAACTGTACCTTATACCGTTCCCACCTACCATTCAGTACAACATGTGAGCCAAATCCACCCAACGACATATTACAGAACCGGATATTATCAACCCAATTATTATAACTACGGATACAACAGCAACTACGGATACAACAGCAACTACGGATACAACAGCCTCCCATACAGTTCCTACTATTACTAGAAAGTTGCTGTCGCTAAAGGTTAACGTTAATGAATTGTTTAACGGAAAAACGGACATGGCCAGTTTCTTAATACATTTTTGTTTTGTAATTATGCTCGTTTAAAAAAGTTAAATAAATAATTTTTTTTATGAATTTGATTTTTTTGCTGTAAGATGCTGATTTTTTTTGTTTTTATGATCAAACACAAGCACTATAGGAAAAATCCTTTAAGGCACTCTGGGAGTGGTGCGTATGCGCAAAAAGCGATTCACGTTGGTTTTGAATCGTTGGAGGTTATATTCGTTGGGAAAAACGACCTCGGGAAGATCGTTCCACAAGGATGTAGTCCTCCAGATGAAAGAGTTCTTAAATAATGAAGTTCGAGGAGTACTAAGCTTAACCACATATGGATGGACGGCAGTGGTTCGTCGTGTATTTCTGATATTCGCCGCTCTGGGCGGAATTAAGAGGGCAAGGTCAGCCGAGCACTTTCCATGAAAATATCTGTAAACGAGAGTCAAATCTCCAACCTGTCTTCGATGTTTTAGGCTGTCGAGGTTCTTCGTCAGCTCGTGGTCTCCAATCAGACAAATAGCCCTCTTTTCGATGGAGTGATGGTCGAATCTGGGCTTTGTATAGTGTCAAAAGTTGTTGAGGTGTGTACAACTTTCTGGTTCGGAAGAGCACACTGCTGACGATGTGGATACAGTGTTCTATTTTCGCCAAATTAAAAGTTTTTTTTACTTTTTAATTTTGAAAAAAATGCTTTTCGAGTTCTGCTACTCTCCGTTTGGCGCTCTGTTGATTCGAAAGCTCAAAACCTACTTGACGAGAAATTTTCGTACGAAAATTTCGCTATAACTTGAAAACAAATAAAAGCCATATGAGTTTTTTTACATTATTTTCACCTCTACAATACACTCCTGGAGTTTGGCCCATTTCTCCCGCTGGACCACGTAAATAGCAAATTTTGATTTTGTTAGACTGGGGATTAAAAAAAATACTGTTAGATTATTTAATAAAACATAATTATACAATGTCCACTGGAAATACAACTGTGGATAGAATGAATGGAATTATGTAGAAGCAAGCCGCCTAAATTGCGATGTACCACCATTCGAGTTAGATCCATTAAAGGCCTTCTACATTCTGTAAAGAAAATAGAAATTTATTTATTTTTATAGAAATATATATTGTAGGTATTTTATCTATTATTTATGGTCATATACAAAACCTATAACTAATATTTATGGTTTCTTATACAGGGTATTCGTTACTTAATGATGTGCTAATATTAGTGTGATTGAGTGCGATTGCTGAGGTCATTTGAAGAAAAATTCACATAGTATGCCGTAACAGTTTCAACTTTTTGCTGCAGGATGTTGATTTTTTTTAAATTGTTAGTTTTTAATATCTCCTATTTTCACTTTTGGGATATAAAACTATAAATATTATGTAGTTTAGTTACACCAGTGGCGTTCCTGCGAACTTGTCCTCTGATATAACAGTAGCACTCCACTGCGTTTCCTCGTTCTTGATTACATCGTATGTCGAAGCAAATGTTGAAACATCAAGATTTGTACAATAGAATCCAGTGCATTTGAACATATAACCTTCAACTCTACGGAACTTATCTTGCTCTAAAACAAAAATTAATGATATGCAAATAGTCAATCTTAGGCAAATTAGAAAATTTCCTAATTTATGACCACTCTCTGTATATTATGCTATTTCCAGTTTTAATAGGCCAACAGTTTCAAGACAATAATTCAAACAGCGATTAACATTAAAACAAAATCTAGGGATATCATTCTCACAAACGCCCTTAAGCTTTGGAGAAACCGAATGTAATGTATTTCAATTTACCATATCCTAAGTTTCTTATTCATACCAACAAACCCCCATCATTCCGGTTGTTTACCTATCTAATGAGTAAAACCGCTGACTCCTTAGGTAAAAATATTAGAATTAATTAATTATACTTACCTATATCCGAAAGTTGATATTAACTAAGATACAGGGTGAGAAACCACCACCACCAAATTTGGCAATTATGGTTTTTTTAGGGCGAGAAATTGAGTTTCTTGTGAAAATTTAATGTACAATGTAGGGGGCGCTGTCTGCGGCATTTTTCGCACATTTATTAGGTCATAACTTTTTTGTGCCCCAGTGTATTTAAATTTTTAATGAAATTAATACTTTCGCATATTTATTACGTAAAAAGGACATGATAAGTTGAGGTCGCCCAGAGATACTGTTTCGGAATTTGAATTGTTTAGTGCACCCTGCCCAATTAGCATTAATTTGCAAACAAAATTTTTTTCTTTAATTAAAATATGAGGAACCAAATGAAATTTAGAGGTGCAGAGCCTAATATTTTTACGTAAGGAGTCTGTGGTTTTTCCATGTACCATTAATTAGCGGACACCCTGTATATCTATCTACTCGATTTGCACATTATGACGAATCTACTGCAATGTATCGCGAAGCATGTTCTTATCAGTTGACGGTAAACTTCAGTTTCTCTTTCTAACACATTATAAAACTCACAGCGCCTTCGATAGTCCACGCGGGCATCGATGTGTACCGGCCTATAATAGATGTTATTGCCAATCCCATCTACTCTGACATGGGGTTGCGCTTGGTCGCCCCTGCATGTGTACATCATAAACATTGAACATAAAAATCCTACTCCGATAGCGATTGCCTAAAAATAATATAAACAAATTGCATAAGAAAAAAACATGTTCTTGTAAATATTAGGTAAGGAGGGATTTTGGTATAGACCAGTATGATATAAAACCATACATTTTTACCCTCAGGAAAGGATCTGAAACCCAGTGCCGTAGGTACAACTTTAATACAGTGGCGGCTATGATAGAAGGGGGTTCACAAGTATGATGAAATTATTTTTAAAATTTCCTTTTTGGTGTAACGACCAAACAATTACTTTCTAGGCATTTTAAATGTAGAAAGAAAAAAAGAAAATGCGTTAGGTAAAACATATTTTTATTTATTTTTTAATTTTACACAAGGAAATACAACTTTTGGAACATAAGAAAGGTTTTCTTAGTGTGAATAGCTGTCGGATCTTAACGTCGTTGCATGCAACTCTTGTAACAATATTTATACAGCTAATACTAGTAAAGCCATCTACGAGCTATCGAGAAAACCGAATGATGTACAATACTATTACCGCCATCTACGAGTTATCGAGAAAACCGAATGATGTCTAATACCACTACGCCATCTACGGCTACGTCATTAGGCGCAACCAAGACGAGAACAATAGTTAACTGTTTTGATGAGAACGAATCGAGCCACGAGTCTGACAAGTTGGCATTCTTCATATTTTCAGTGTTTTTTGGTTTAAATCCTTAAATAAAATGGTTTAACCGTATCATTTATCGAAATACACAACATTTATCGACCCTACACAATAGTGATTAAACGTAAAAGCCATTCTTCGGTTCTTAATTGTAGAAAATTGATCAATAACAGCCCTATTAAGTTTGGAATACCCTCTATAATTTTTTTTTCATATATTTCATTTTTAAATTTTCTAATAAAGTCCCTAGATTTACCCTTTGTGGTCTGCGTTAAATTAATTTCAGGTTTAGGTGTTCCCGCATTCTTCACTTCAATTTTTTGCTCCAAACTCAAAGAGCTAAAGTTATTTCTTAAATAGTCCACCGTCAACTATTCATTTTAACTTAATAAATATATTAAAATATTAAAACATACACAGACAACAGCGCGGTGCACACAAGAACTGTGCGCCTTTTCCATGTTAAATCGCCATGGCCCCGCTATCTCCCGCTGCCACCCGCCACCTGTACTACGGAGAAACTGTACTACTTAATCGCACGTGCGAGCAAGTCTCGTCATAATCGTCATTTACCTCGACCGAGGCACGGTTGCCGGATCTATACAGTTTGGTTTGACGGGATGATAAAATATTAGGGTGGGTCGGACTTTTGGAAGAACCGCCACTTCGTTAACATCATATGCCTATATCGAAAATAAAGCATTCTTTTAGGACATATCATGTGTATAGTATAAACTTTCCTACTTAAAATTGACCGCAACTTATACGGAAAGAAGAATAATATTAATCGTACAATTGGAAAACTGGAATAACGTTCTTGCAACACCAAACTAGTTAACAAATCTTAGCATTTCTATAGAAAGATAGAAAATAATAATACTCACAACAGGAATCACAACAGCAACCATAATATACACCAAAACGACAGAGAAAATATAATGATGTAGTTTCGCACTGGTTAGAGCCAAATAGTCGGCAAATAATCGTAATAAACATTTGTGGAGTGATAACCTAAGACCTTACTGACTCAGCGGAGTATCTAAATTCTAAAGGATTATTTATTCCCGATAGCTTGTGTTGTGCTCGTTATTCTTGGAATTGCTTAGTTCATGACAGCGGCGGTTCTTCCACAGGAGCACATGCGCACGTGCACGCGTGCACCCCCAAAACAAAACGAATAAAAACTATTAATTTATATTCATTGAATATTATTTATCGTATAAAGTCCGACCCTCCCTAATATTTTATCGTACCGTCAAACTAAAAAAGTCCGACCCTCCCTAATATTTTCTCATCCCGTCAAACCAAACTGTATAGATCCGTCAACCGTGCCTCGGTCGAGGTAACTGACGATTATGACGAGACTTGCTCGCAAGTGCGATTAAGTAGTGCAGTTTCTCTGTAGTAACAAGCGGCGGGTGGCAGCTGGGGATAGCGGGACTATGGCGATTTAACATGGAAAAGGCGCACGGTTTTTGTGTGCACCGCGCTGTTGTCTGTTCGTGCATCTAGTTAGAAATTCGAGCGTGTATGTTTTAATATTATATATTTATTAAGTTAAAATGAATAGTTGACGGTGGACTATTTAAGAAATAACTTTAGCTGTTTGAGTTCGGAGCAAGAAATTGAAGTGAAGAATGCCGGCACACAGCGGCGGATTTAGGCATGGGCAACATGGGCTACTGCCCAGGGCGGCAAATTTTTGGGGGGCGGCAGATTTTGAGAGAAACAAATTTTTTTCGATGTCATACAGAAAAAATTTCGATAACTTCGCGAAGTATTTGCATTTTTCACTACGTACTTGAAAAAATGTCCTAAATCATTTTAATAGTCTTTTTTTGTATCTAATATGATATCGATTTGATTCGAGTTTCAATTAATCAAAGGAATAATTTTAAAAAAATGCGCGATTTCGATTTATTCGGGGCGAGCTCATCAACTAGCTGTTAGCTGTGCATGTACCAACTGCTTATGTACATGCCACATGGTGCCATCTGTGTACTCACTGATCATCTACGTCCGTCTACATTCGTTAACCCCTCGGAAAACTTTGCGGAAAATAAACAATACTGTCAATACTGAAACTCATTACAATATAATTGCATATGAATTTTTGGATTCAATGAAAACGTAGACGGTATATTATCTTTCTTGCATGAAAAAATGAGTGACGGTCGGAAAAAGTTAAGTGGTAATGAATATCGAAAACGAGCTGCCGAAAAGTCCCAAAGGGAAAAAGAAGCGAATGCAAAAACAAGGAAACTTGACACATTTTTTCCCAAAACACGAGATGAGGATCGTTTTTCTACTAGTAGTACGTCGCAGAAAAACCCATCGAATTCTGATTCAACTGGTACGAAAACATTATTTATAATTTCTTTTTACAAATGTCCGATTACTCTTTTGAAATCCATGACTTAATTGAGGTTATGTTGTAGATTCGCGAGATGTTCCTTTGAATCAATCTTCACCAAAAAATGCCATTGCAGCGCGAACTGTTGACAATCAGTGTGAAGGTATATACGGCATTTTCTTAGAAAATTTTTTTTTTCCGAATTGACTATTTCTTCACTATGTACATTAGGAAAATAATGTATCTCTTACTTTTCTGTCAAACTTAGCAAGCATTTGTAAAAAAAAAAACAAGATTCATACAATCGGCTGAAAAAAAAAACGATTTTATGGAAAAGAAGAAGATAAATAAATGAAAATCGATGAATAAATTACAATAGATGAATTAAATGATTAAAAAATATTATCTAACCTTGCGAGGTGAGTTGAGTACACTGGAATTTGAGGAAACGTTTAATTCAAAATATTCGTTTATTGTGAATCGTTGACGCGGTCAATGCGTCAACAAATCCACAATTCGTTTATTAATTTAAAATAAACGTTTAATTTAAAATATTCGTATTCTGTGACTCAAAATTTACATGATAAACCATAAAAATGTTTATATTCGAAATTCTGCAGTCAAGTTCACGAATTTAGTGAGGTTTTAATCGTATCAAAAAATGTCGGACGACGATACTTTTCTATTCAATGCTATAATCTAACACATTATTTTGCAGGATCCGAAGTTTCTCAGAGTTTGGAGGAACAAGACTTCTCGAGTGTTGAAACGGTAGATCAAAATACTGTTGGTGACGTTGGTGTCAAGAAAAATTCAGAGAATGATCCAGCTAAATGGATTGTTGATGATTTTTTGCGCGATCAGATTGCTTTGCATGGATACGAGCAAAACGAAGATCTCGATTTCACTCATTCCAAAAGAGTTTACGATGACGGCACTACAAGATATCTTTCCAAAACTTTATTTAAGAGAAAACTCCTCAATGGCGAAGAAATGCCTAGACCATGGCTTGTTTATTCAGAAAGCAAAGGAGCTGTGTTTTGCATCACGTGTCTTCTTTTCAATCAACACAATTGCGCTTTCAATGACGAAAACGGATTCAACGACTGGAAACACGCATCGTCGCGTACAACTGAACACGAAAATTCTCGTTCTCACAAACAAAGTGTTTCTAATTTGAAGCAAAGAGGAGAAATTCAAGGTAGAATCGATCATGAGTTGACCCTACAATTTGATCGAGAGGTTGCTTATTGGAGAAACGTTCTGACGAGGGTTTTAAGTGCAGTGAAATCTTTGGCATCATGTGGACTTGCTTTAAGGGGGAGCAATGAAAAATTTGGTTGTTTCAATAATGGTAATTACATGATGCTTTTGGAGTTTCTCGCGGAATTCGACCCATTTTTGGCTAATCATATCAATAAGTTCGGCAGTAAAGGAAGTGGCACTACTAGTTACTTATCTAAAACAGTTTTTGAGGAATTGATCCAGTTAGTCGCACAAAAGTTGAGGTCAGTGTTAGTGAATGAAATTAAAGTGGCAAAGTATTTTTCCATCATTGTAGACTCCACTCCTGATATTTCCCACGTTGATCAGTTATCGTTCATCACAAGATACGTACAACCTGATGGTACACCCGTGGAAAGGTTTCTTCAGTTTATCGATAATCCCGGACATAAATCGGAAAATCTAGCAGATGTTGTCACGGTTACTTTAGACACTGATGATTTAAACATTCACGATTGTAGAGGTCAATCATACGATAATGCTCCGAATATGTCCGGAGCTTATTCGGGTCTTCAAGCGCGAATTAAACGAATAAATGATCTTGCTGAATATGTGCCATGTGCCGCGCATTCTTTAAACTTAGTTGGAGTACATGCTGCGGAAAGTTGTACTGAAGCAGCATCTTTTTTTGCTACTGTCCAATCGTTGTATAATTTTTTTACGGCGTCTACCCATCGATGGGAACTTTTCTCACGAATCGGAAAACTGTCTATCACTCTGAAATCCCTGTCTAGTACCAGATGGGCAGCTCGTATTGATGCTGTTAAGTCTTTGAATGAAAATTACAGTGAAATAATTGTACTTTTGGAAACCATTGAAGAAGATTTGACCGAAAATGCGATGACTAGGCAAGAAGCGAAAGGGTTACGTTCTCAATTAGAACATTTAGAGACAGCATTCATGCAAGTTTTTTGGCATTCCTTACTCTTGAGGTTCCATTCTGTCAGTTCACATCTGCAAAGCGTTAAAATCAGCATTTCTGAAGTTGTTGATGATTACAACGGGCTTTTGAAATTTGTCACCGATTTCCGTGAAGAATTTGATTTGTATGAGGAAAAAGCGCTTGAAATTTCAGAGAGTCAAACATTTCGATCACTTGTTTTACGAAAAAGAAAGAGAAAATTACAATCAGATGAAACCAGAGACGGCGAAGTTGAATTGACGGGCAGAGATCATTTTCGAATTAACACTTTCAATGTCATACTCGATAATTTATTGTCGGAGCTCGAAAAAAGAAGCGCAGCGTACTATAAAATTAATGAAAAATTTTCGGTTTTGACAATGATGAAGGACTTGAATGCTTCTGAAATTCGCGATAAAGCCAAAATTTTGCGTGAAGTTTACAAATCAGATCTCGAAAATTCATTTGATGAAGAATTTTCTCATTTCTACGCCTACTGTGTACAAAAAAAAATTGAAAAGAAATCACCCTTGGAATTGATGAAGATTCTTCGAACCAATGATCTTTACACTGTTTTTCCGAACGTGGAAATAGCTTACCGAATGTTTGTTTGTACTGCTGTAACAAATTGCACAGCTGAAAGGTCTTTCTCTTGTTTGAAAAGAATAAAATCATATCTACGTTCTGTCATGTCTCAGGAGCGTCTTAATAATTTAGCATTATTATGCATAGAGTCCGGAACATTGTCACGTTTGAATACCGACGACTTGATCACTGACTTTGCGATGAAAAAAGCAAGAAAAAAATTGTTCTAGATATAGAAAATGATCTGATGTGTTTTCTTGCATAAAAAAAAAGTTGCGTGTAATATCTTTTGTGAAATTGACGGACGATGGATATGGAATAAATATATGCTACAAACTGATATGAATATCTGATTATTGTCATCATACTTTTTTGTCATTTGTTTTTGATTTTTTCGAAGTGATTATACCCTAGAACTCCTAGTTTTTCGTATAGAGATATTGTGATCATTATTTTCTGTTGGTAAGGAGGGCGGCAATTTTTTCTGCCCAGGGCGGCACTCAACGTAAATCCGCCCCTGCCGGCACACCTAAACCCGAAATTAATTTAACGCAGACCACAAAGGGTAACTATAGGGATTTTATTAGAAAGTTTAAAAATGAAATATACGAAAAAAAATTTATAGAGGGTATTGCAAACTTAATGAGGCTGTCATTCCGAAGAATGGACTTTACGTTTAAGCACCATTGCGTAAAATATGGCTCGATTCGTTCTCGTCATAAAACAGTTAACTATTGTTCTCGTCTTAGCGTACGTAGCCGTAGATGGCGTAGTGGTATTAGACATCATTCGGTTTTCTTGATAACTCGTAGGGTGTGTAGGGTAAACCTTCCTTATTTTCCAAAAGTTGCATTTCCTTGTGTAAAATTAAAAAATAAATAAAAATATGTTTTACCTAAGGCATTTTCTTATCACTTTTTTTCTTTCTACATTTAAAACGTCTAGAAAGTAATTGTTTGCTCGTTACACAAAAATAAAATTTTAAAAATAATTTCACCATACTTGTGAACCCCCTCTATCATAGGTCACGAGCCGCCACTGCTTCATGATTAGGTCGGAGGTGTAAGAAATGGCGTTCACTTCTTTAAGAAGAAAACGTCGACTGACTAAAAGAATATAATATATATTTTTTGATTTTCAAAAATGTATATGGAAACTTTTGTCCTTAAATTATCGTGAGAAGTTACACCCTGAAGTTACTTAGGCTACACCCCGTATATTACCGATGATAGAATTGGAATAAAGGCAGCAGGCAAACAAAACAATGTTCATAGAGAATTTTTCCATCACTCCCATTTTGATTTCGAATAATACCGTTTTCCCTAAGAAGAGCTGAAAAATTAAATTACAACTATATTCTCTATAAGCTTATTCGCATTTACCTGAACATTATGTTCGTTCAATCCGCAAGAATCGCCCTTGCACTTCTAGCCGACACTTCCTGTTTTGTTAAACATGATTGCGGAGGCCGAATTTTAGCAACAACAATAATAATAAATCATGTGTTGTGTTTTTAAACCAGTTAAATAGACGAAAAAAGCAACAGAAACAAACAATTTAATAGTGATCTTGTGGTTTGTCAAATAATGCATTTTAAATTTTGATACGCTCGTTTGTAAGTTTTATAATGATGCAATCACCACTTTATTATTATGATAACAAACCGGTTAACACGAAAAGAAAAGAAAAGAGATTAGCCTATGTGAATCACAAAAATATACATAACTAAATCAGTAAGAATTAAGACCGTTTTACACGCTGCAAGACTCAAGTTTTACATGGCGCAACGCTCTTTCAATTGCATATCATTGCCTTTTACTTTTGGCCTAAGAGAAGCATTGTTTTTACATTGAACCAATAAACTATCAGCTGTCAACGCCAACAGCATGCTGAAACTTTTATCGAGATTTGGTCATTGAAGGCTCTTAGCAAGCAAGCAGAAATTGTTCTTGCACTTGCAGAAATTTCCAACAAAACCAATCAGCTGCAAATGAAAGACACTTGCGAGAAAACGTTGAGCCAGCTGGCATGTCTTTGCAGATACGATCTCTTGAGTGTTGCAGGTAATCTTGCAACACGTAAAACGGCCTTTAGGAACTTAAAGCGCCGTCATGTAAATTGTATAAATATGCACTTCAGTCCAGCCGTTTCTTAAATTTTACATATTTATTTAATATATTCCTTAAATTTGTTAAAGTTGCTCTTTTACATATTTAATTCGATAACAAATGGACTAATTATAGAAAAGAAACCGACACGTTTCGTAGGAGCACAATAAATTTAGTAGATGTTTAAATAATCGTTAAAATTTAAATTTATTACCTTCTTTAATTGTATTATAATAATTATTAAAACCTTGATGACACGCTCTGCCATTTTTTTAATTAAAAATAGAACACTAGTACCGGAAATCACAAGAATTGGTCTACCTAGCGGGGAAGACATTCTGTGCGACGACAGAACGAAAAAAAAACACTTTTTTAACAATATTCTAAAATGAATTCCCCTCACGCTTGCGACCTTACAAAAGAAGCAGGCATATGAATTCGGTTTAATAATTGAAACTTTCACGGACAGTTTGCATTCTTGCTTTATTTTATCCACGTTCCTTGTGGTTGCTATCCCGGTGGAAGTCGGCCACTGGGAAGCAGTACAAGTAAATAAAATACGAATTTCTCGCTGCTGTTGTATAATATTTATAATCAAGGAATTTTATTGTTTGGAAATTCTAAAAGATATTTTTTGTAAAGAGTCTTATGCAGACTATGTGTACTTACATAAGCACAACATTATGGCACCCGCGCCCACGATGGTAACAAGTATTTACACCATTTTAGCTTTACTTTTCATAACCCAAACTTCATTAAATTTACTATCACACGGGTGATGTTTTTTGAAACACCCCGTATATCGAACTGCTTTTGAGCAGGGTTAGACACATACACAGACAAGATTCAGTCATTCCCTTGAGGAAGTACATGGAACTTCAAAAAATACTTTTATTACAACAAATTTTTACAATGATTAATTTTTGTTTTTTATTGACACTATGCTACCACATGACCAGCTGCATAAGGCGAATACGCATACCTAGCGTAAGGTGAGTAGTATCCTGCGTAAGGCGCTGTATATGCACTAGGGTAAGCGTAAGGGGATGCTAGTACTGGAGAAGCGTAGCTTGCTGTGACAAAATGAGGTGTGGCTGTGGGGTTCGGCTTGGGGAATGGTGTGGCTAGTGCCATGGAGAGGAGAACAGAAAGAACTAAAACCTGCAAAGAAATAAAAAATTATATTAAAATTAATGAGAAAAATAATTTCACGTTCATGAACACTTTTGCGAATTTTAAAATATTTTCGTAGATGGTTGTTATAGGTAATTCAAACAAAATTTAATTTTTTATTACTAAATATATAATATTTAGGGCTACGTTTATTTAAATCGAACACCCTCTATTTCTATCAATTTTTGGATTATGCATAAGATTCTGAATATTTTTTATATATAATGTTATATATCTAAATCTTATAGTTTTTCCAATATTTCTACTTTTTGAGAACAATGTCAGTTTTCAGCGTTGGATTTAATTATTAATACCTACACTACCTCTGCAAATTAAAAGTTTATATTTGGTATGGACATTATATGGAGTTAAGGCAAATAAACTATGGCAACAAATTTATCTCACTTTTTACAGGGTGTTCAAAATAAATTTTCGATTTTCAGTAACTTTAATCAAAAATATCTCGGTTTTTTTAAATGGTACACCCTGTATATTTTATTTCTTTCTGATAGAATACGTAATTCTTTAACTTTTATTTAATATATCATATGTTTATTTTTAATACTTTTCGACATATTTTAATTTTTCTCTATTTTTCAATGTTAATTTCCTATATTTATATTATAACATCCTAGTTGCAATGAAAAAAACAAAAAAATCTGTAGAGTCCCCAGGACAAAATCAAACGAGGTAAATTTTCGAAACATATCATATAATAAAATGGAAATGGAAATAAGTAACAACAAACTTGTGGAAAAGAATATTTACAATTAATATTTTTCTCATTTTTTAATTGTGTCGTAATAAATGTTCAATGTTTTAGTAAGTTTTGCTGTACTCTCCTTAGCATAAATGCTGATACTGCCCTGCAAGCATTTCGTATTCTATATTCCAATTTTTTTCTGACTCTCCAATCATGTCAACCAGCTCATTTTTAGGAAAATCCATACTTTCTTCCTAAACACTTCTTACATCGAATAATAAACGTTTCTAGGTATTTCAGTATTAAGTACTTGTGTCAAAGTCTTGACACCTTTTGTTTCTTCATTGCATCTACGTTGTTATAATATAAATATCGGAAATTAACAATGAAAAATAGAGAAAAATTAAAATATGTCGAAAAGTATTAAAATAAACATATGATATATTAAATAAAAGAAGAGAATTACGTATTCTATCAAAAAGAAATAAAATATACAGGGCGTACCATTTAAAAAAACCGAGATTTTTTTGTTTAAAGTTACTGAAATTCGAACATTTATTTTGAACAGCCTGTAAAAAGTGAGGTAAATTTGTTTCCATAATTTATTTGCCTTAACTCCATATAATGTCCATACCAAATATGAATTTCTAATTTGCAGAGGTAGTGTAGATATTAACAATTAAATCCAACGCTGAAAACTGATATTTTTCTCAAAAAATGGAAATATTGAAAAACCTATAAGATTTAGATATATAACATTTTATATAAAAAAAACGTAAGTTATATTCACCACTTTTTTGTGGGCCACCCTGTATATTCCAATATAATTTTAGAATGTGCACCTTAATGATCTCTACAACTTTTGTATTTCAAGTTTTTATCTAATTCTTAACATAACGGAGAAAATTAACTTTACTCTATCGTTGACTCACCCTGTACAGTTATGATGCGCGATCATTCTTTCTCCGCCTAAACTGTATATGATGTTATCTGCTATCTGCCACTTTTATCGAGGAAAAAATAAATAATAAAATTCGAACAATTAGAATTTTCAAAAATATACAAGATCTTACTTACAGATTTATTCGTGGTCCTAAATGAATCTTTTTGACGTTCTAACTAGATTTCGTTCATTCCATTATATGTAAGTTCTTTTGCATCCAAATCGTAAAATATGAATAATCAGTTCTCTCGATAGAATCGTTCTCCTAAGTCGAGAATAGACACACTGATCCTCATGCTGTTCTATCCATAATAATCGCCCTTGCACCTATACTCGACATTCCTGTTTGGTAAATATGATTTCGGAGACCGAATTTTAGCAACAAATCACGCGTTGTTTTTGCAAACCAGTTAAATAGATGAAAAAATCAACAGAAAAGTGAATAAATGGTAATCGTGTAGTATGTCAAATAATACTAATTAATAGCTTCTCTATTTGCCCTCTTGAAACTCTCGTTTGTAAATTTTACAATTACACTTATTATTGTTATAATAAAGCGGTTAACACAATAATAAGTTTAGCTTAGAGATTGGCTTTGTGAATCACACAGAAATATATGATATCTTAGTTCAAAGTTTATTTAAATAATTATTTCTACTTTGTTATCTAAACTTGGACACAGATGGGTTCAGTTCTTGATAAGCTCCACAATCAGCTCCCACAAGACATAAATATAATTGAAAAAATGGAGCAACACTTTACGCGTCTGATGGTTTCCTTCAAAATAACCGCATTAAATATGAATTCTATACGGGACTTCTGAGAAGCCCTGTATATTTAATCATTAACTATATAAAAGATAACTTCAAGGGTAAAAACATTTTATTACTAAGAAATTAGTATGCGAAAGACAATAGATGTAATTATGTCACAATATTTCTCGACTGGACGTGCATTCTAAGTAGATGCTGCAAATTGTTATTGTGTGTTTAAAAAATACAAGTCGGGAGGAAGGGAGCGAACTCCAGGAGCGTATTGTAGACGTGGAAATAATGTGGTTGTTCGACTTTCATTTTGTTATGTTCAAGTTATTAAACATAGTATATTAAGATACAAGTTTCATAAGACATTATCTTATAGTACGCGTTTAAGTTAGAAAACGACCCGCGAAGCGGGGAGTTTTCTAAAGTACAAGTGCTCTAATTGTCTTATGAACCGTGTATTTTATCATACTTTTTCTATTTGGGTCCTTAAAGTCTGAAACACTTTAAAAAATATACTAGATTTTTTTCCATTTGAATTAATAATTTATTTTTGGGTTGGCAATGCTTTTACAATTTAATAAAATGTTACAAGTATCAAATATGCCATGATAGAAACAATTGAACACGACAAAGCTTCTTCCCATCCGTCATAATTAAAAATAAATATATTATATTTCCGAGTATAGGTATTTCGGATAAATATCTAGTAAAAATGATCTATTTGCAAGGTTAAAGGTTAGTATTTTAAAGTTTTCTATAGAAAATTTATGTCGAATCCATAATGCCTAGAAAACTAATTTCAACGAAATCGAAGTAGGCCCAAAATTCGAACCCTACTTGCTGCCAACATAAAAAAAATAAAATTTCAGTTCCATAAAGTGGCAGGTTATTCAATTTTTTTGCATTTCATAATGTGGCCATTATGAAACCCAGTTAACTATGAAACCTAGTTAATTGGAGAATCGCCGCACTACTTAATATTTTTACAAAATTAATGACAAAGACGACTGTAGGATGTTCCTGTCCATTTCGCTCATCACGTCAAGCAACATTTGCACGAAAGGATTCAAGGGCGACTTATTAGAAATAGTGCAGCCGATATTAATGACTGACATGAGTCAATCAGGATAGCAATAAGCTCCCTTTGTAGACAAAGCAACCAATATAGAGGAGTCAATGACAATGATTATAATTGGAAAAATGTTAATGTACATATGAAACTTTGTTTATTTGTAACTACGCTTGAACTTGAAAACAAATGAAAATCGATAAGCACATATGTATAACTTTTTGCATTGTTAATATGTAAATATTGTTTCTGCTAAAACAACATTTTTTTGGCAAACGATTTTCGAAAAACCTTCCACATTCATTTCTTTTTTCACTTTTGCCCACGAGGCGTCACTGAGGTGAACCTTGCTCCAGATTCATAATTTTATTAAAACTCAAATATTTCTTTAAACTCTATGTAAATGTGGCCTCCAAAATGAAGCGTTTTTAAGGGAAATAATTCATTTAATTTCCTTGATCGATTAAAGAAGTCTTTTCGTAGTCGATTTCCTTTTGATGGCCGTTTACTGGATCGAAGGCTTTTGTATTCCGAATTTTATACAAAGGTTAATTTCAATTTTTTACTGCTACAGACCCCTATATAATCGTTCTACTAAAAGTTAATGATAACCTAATAATTAATTATAATTCACCCCATCCCCCCCCCCCTTTCCCATTTAAAATTTTAAGGCTAACCACAGAGCAAATATTGTTTAAAACCGCCCCCCCCTTCACAATAAAATTCACGTGTCTTATCCATTTGCCTGGTTGTTTGTTTTAAGAAAAATAAAAATCGTTTAATTTTATTGTATAAACGCGCAGACAATGAACAACAAATCCGCATATTTATAATAAGAATTAATGACGTAAGACGGGCCAACAGACATTGACATCTCTCTTTATCTCATCGATAAAAACTCATCAAGCGAAACCAGAAATTGGAAAAAAATAATTGATAAACATAAATTAACCGATTCAATTAAAATTAAGTTATAGTTTTAATTTCGCCAAAGGATCCTGTACAAATATTACCATAAATACGTAAATTCCGAAAAATCTGAACCCATTTATCTTCCAGCTAAACAAAATACGTTTTTATAATAAACTAAAAAAAAATTATAACAAATTTGCATAATTATTATTATTAAATCTATTAAGGATGTCGCAATTGCTCATAAAATACAATTGTTACTAATGGCATTTGCATGGTAATCACGTGAAGGGATAAGATTATTTTTTCATCGTGAAAAAACTTTGAATTAGAACATTGCACATTCCATAAAGGTCGTTAGGAATTTATTAATATTCTTCCACAAATGGTAACTCTTTATTCTACATTATGTTTTTGACAAGGTTGTTTATTTTATGGTCAAACACAAGCCTATAGGAATAATCCTTTAGGGCACTCTGGGAGTGGTGCGTGTGCGCAAAAAGCGATTCACCTTGGTTTTGAATCGTTGGAGGTTATATTCGTTGGGAAAAACGACCTCGGGAAGGTCGTTCCATAAGGATGAAGTCCTCCAGATGTAAAAATTCTTAAATAATGAAGTTCGAGGAGTACCAAGCTTAACCACATATGGATCGGCGGCAGTGGTTCGTCGTGTATGTCTGCTATTCGCCGTTCTGGGCGGAATTAAGAGGGCAAGGTCAGCCGAGCACCTTCCATGAAAATATCTGTAAAAGAGAGTCAAATCCAAAAACCTGTCATCGATGTTCTAGGCTGTCGAGGTTCCTCGTCAGCTCATGGTCTTCGATCAGACGAATAGCCCTCCTTTCGATGGAATCCAGTAGTCGAAGAGTATGTTTGGGTGCAGAGCTCCAGACGCGAGAGCAGTACTCTAGGGATGGATCTGGGCTTTGTATAGTGTCAAAAGTTGTTGAGGTGTGTACAACTTTCTGGTTCGGAAGAGTACACCAAGTTTCTGAGAAGCTATCTTGGCGATTGCCACAACGTAGTTATGCCAAAACATATTTCCTGCCAGATTGACGCCCAGCAAATTAATATATGAAGCCAGTGGGATTGCGTGTCCGTCCATGACAATATCCGGTTCTGTAATGTTCACTTTTTTAGAGAAAACTGCTGCCTGGGTTTTTTCAGCGTTAAATTCCACTTGGTTACTGTTACCCCTAGCCAGAATTTCTTCCAGGTGTTTGTCGAGGCGTGATACTTTATGCTGTCTGCGAAGATGTGCGTCGGCAGCCGATGTTTGCGCATTCAAAGAGAACGATGAGATTCGATAAGCGTGCTTTCATCAGCAAAACTAAATATCGGATTTTTCGTATTCACTAGAAGGTCGTGAGTCGAGTCGAGTCGAAGAGTGGGAGACAATATGGACCCTTGAGGAACACCGGCATTGATGGTGAAGGTGTCCGAGAGAAATCCGTCAATCGCCACTTGCAGAGAGCGGTCCTTAAGAAAGCTAGACAACCATGCACAGAATCGACAGGGCATACCATAGGATCGCAGTTTACTTAGAAGTCCCTCATGACAAACACGATCAAAGTCTTTAGAAATATCCAGTGCCAAGGTCTGGTGCCAAAGTTGACAAGGTCTTAAATAAGCCCCCAGTAATGGGCTGGAAGTTTTTCGAATTGTAGGCAGATAAAAAGTTTTTATATAGTATGTCGAAAACGGCAAATCAATGGTCGATATTTTTGCTTGCTTTAAAGCACAATTACATTTTTGGCTATTCGGAGGCGACGAAAACCTGAAATTGAATGAAACTTCCAATTGTGGTCGTTTTTAAAACGTCCAAACCTAAGATTTAGCAAAAATATCGACCATTGGCCGTTTTCCAGTTTTGCGCGCAACATACAGGGTGGCCCATCGAAAACAGTCCAGCAAGGTTTACGGCTGTGTACTACGTGAAAATTAAAAGAAAACCTCATCCCTGTTTTTTCAAATGGGAATGGGTATGTTGTGATACATCTTTTTAAAGGGCATTCAATTCTCTTTAAAATGGCGCTTCGTTTCGTAAATTTGAGCTACGCGACGCCGAGAAATTGCGTTTTAAAAAAATGTAATTTTATTGAGTAATACTGAAATGTTATCTTATTAAATGTTGAAAATGTCCGCCATTCACCTCCATACAATAGTACAACAACTGTTCAAAGTGTTCTCGGACATTGTGAAGAACATCTGGTGTAATTTGTTGACAAAAGATTGTTTACGCACAAACCTGTGTACTTGATAAGAGGTGCAGTGAAATGTTTCAAATTCCCTTGCTCGGCGGCGCGTAGCTCAAATTTACAAAACGAAGCGCCATTTTAAAGAGAATTTAATGCCTTTTAAGAAGATGTATCACAACATATCCATTCCCATTTGAACAAACAAGGGCAGTAGCCGCCCCCGCTAGGGGGGTTGAGGTTACAGGGATGAAATTAATAGTGAAACGTGTCCCCCTGAAAACACAAGTTTACGGGTCCGAGTTTTTTTTTTAATTTTCACGTACACAGCCGTAAACCTGGCTGGACTGTTTTCGATGGACCACCCTGGATATATTATTTATTCACAATAAGCGCATTAGGAAAATATGATTATTATTCGGAACTTCTAGATTGTCCGATTGTAGGAAAAAAAATCCCTGCCAAAACAACCCCGGCAAAAATCCCCAATAAGAAACCCCTATGGAAAAATTGTCCCGGAGAAAAAATGCTGGACTTGCTGGACCAATAAGGTTGAAATGCCCCGTGTTTAACGTTTACTATTATTGTTTTTTACAGAATCCTATAATTGCAGCCACCTTAATATAACACATTTTAACTAATCTGAAGAAATTAATCTAAATATTCTAAAAAAAACACGTGCGATCACCAGGACTGCTTAAAATTCAAGATGGTAGCCTACGATTTTCTTGTACGACCTTAACACCATGAGCCAACGATATTGTTGCACTTTGTATAAATAGAACGAAGAGTTTTAAAGAATTATCAGTTTCATTAAATTAGTCAACTTCGCAACTATATCAAAATGTACAAAATTGTAAGTAAACTTACTTAATTAATTTTTTACACAAAATAAAAACAGTTGATTTCTTAATCTAAACTACATCCCTTAACAAAAAATTAAAATTTTGGTGTTTTTCATTTTTTTTTTATTTTGAATCCGATTTTCTTATTTGTTTAACTAGGTTGTAAAAATACATTTATTGTGTCATTTTACTAACCAACGTGTTTCGCTAAGGTGATTAGGTGAAATAATGTTTTTCTACGATCGTGATAAAAAACATTTTTTTACGGAAATAAATTGGTCATTTTTTAACAAATTAAAAAAAGTAATTAGCTTTCGAAAAAGTACCGTAACCTGTAATTCTTTCACTTCTCTCTAAATGCATCGCGTCGTTCGTTAACTGGGCGCCGGCAATGTTAGTGTGACCTTAGAAATGTCGATAATACAAAGATATTACAAATTTCGATTTCGAAGAAGAAATCTCATTTCAATGCGCTCCAGACGAAATAATTAATAAAGCCAAAGAAGCAACACAAAATTCATTCTCTAAAAAATTTTCGACTTTATGGTATGCATGCATTTACGGTATGGTAATGGGAATATTTGAGAAACAAAATGATAGGAATGCATCCATAATATATAAATTATAGCAAATAAAAATAAAAATAAAATCTCAATTTTTTTACAGGATGTTTTGAAATTATGACACAAGACAACTTAGTTTCCATTGGTATAACATCACCTAAGCGAAAATTTTTAATCATTAAAACAAGAAAGAAAAATCCCATTAAATGTAATTACTTTGACCAAAAATAGGATTCTTGGGCAAAGCAGATACATTTTTCTTTTTAAATAATATAAAGAATTTCTATTAGTTGGGTGTTTTTTTTTTTAAGAAAAACTTTGATATGTTATAGTGTAAACGGCGAATTGTTTGGGAAAGTTTGAATGGATGCAGATTTGTCCAAAAATTGTGTCTTCCGAATGCGACTTTCGCAGGAAAATTAATAAAATATTAACAAAATTGAACGATTTTTTCTTCCAGTTCGTATTCGTCGCCATTTTGGCCGTAGCCTTCGCCGTTCCAACCCCCGAAGCCAAACCGGACCCCAAAGCCAAACCAGGCCTAATAGCCTACAGCGCCCCGATTGTAGCCGCCGCCCCCGTAGCCTACGCCGCCGCCTACAGTGCTCCTGTCGCTTACGCCGCTGCTCCTGTAGCCTACACCTCGTACGGCGCTTATCCGTACGCAGCCCATTACGCTTCACCCTACGTCGCTTACGTCTAGAAACAGCTGATTGATTTTCGACTCTGTAATGCGATGATGATTACTTGTAAATGATTTTGAATGTTTTTGCGATTTTTTTTTTTGGTTTTAATAAAACAGATAAACAAAGACACGTTTCTTTTTCTATTATTCTTTCCGATAACCCCCAACTTCTTTTTTTCCACGAAATCGCGTTTCACAAATTATTTCCAGGAACAATGTTATTAAATCTGATGTAATGGTTAACCTTAGGGCAACCTTAAGAATAGTTAACCTTAGGTGGAAATGCCCGGCATAAAATGTTTCTTTATATCCATCGTCGATCGTCGAAACAAAGTTTTTAAAAGGCATTAATATGTTTTACGACGGCCCGCGCTTCACCCTTCGCATCCATACTGGTCTGTAATTATATAGAACCTACGTCAGAGCGTCAACCATTTTATTATTTTTAATACATAATAATTAATTTATAGGTAATATAGTCTAAATCGCCTTAAGGGTACGCTTTAGCGCAAAATTTATTTTGCTTTATCTTTTTTTTTTTATGATCAAACACAAGCACTATAGGAAAAATCCTTTAGGGCACTCTGGGAGTGGTGCGTGTGCACAAAAAGCGATTCACGTTGGTTTCGAGGTTATATTCGATGGGAAAACGACCTCGGGAACGTCATTCCACAAGGATGAAGTCCTCCAGATGAAAGTATTCTTAAATAGTGAAGTTCGAGGAGTACTAAACCTAACCACATATGGATGGGCGGCAGTGGTTCGTCGTGTATTTCTGCTATTCGCCGCTCTGGGCGGAATTAAGAGGGCAAGGTCAGCCGAGCACTTTCCATGAAAATATCTGTAAAAGAGAGTCAAATCCCCAACCTGTCTTCGATGTTCTAGGCTGTCTAGGTTCTTCGTCAGCTCGTGGTCTCCAATCAGACGAATAGCCCTCCTTTCGATGGAATCCAGTAGCCGAAGAGTATGTTTGGGTACAGAGCTCCAGACATGAGAGCAGTACTCTAGTGATGATCGAATCTGGGCTTTGTATAGTGTCAAAAGTTGTTGGGGTGTGTACAACTTTCTGGTTCGGAAGAGTACACCAAGTTTCTGAGAAGCTGTGTTGGTGATTGCCACAACGTGGTTATGCCAAGATTGACGCCCAGCAAATTAATAGATGAAGTCAGTGGGATTGCGTGTCCGTCCATGACTATATCCGGTTCTGTATAATGTTAACCTTTTAAGAGAAAACTGCTGCCTGGGTTTTTTAGCGTTAAATTGGACATGGTTACTGTCACCCCAAGCCAGAATTTCTTCCAGGTCTTTGTTGAGGCGTGATACTTCATGCTGTCTGCGAAGATGTGCGTCGGCAGCCAATGTTTGTGCATTCAAAGAGAAAGATGAGATAAGTGTGCTATCATCAGCAGAACTAAATATCGGATATTTCGTTTTCACTAGAAGGTCGTTAATGTAGAGTAAGAAGATAGTGGGAGACAATATGGACCCTTGAGGAACACCGGCATTAATGGTGAAGGTCTCTGAGAGAAATCCTTAAGAAAGCTAGACAACCATGCACAGAATCGACTGGGCATACCATAGGATCCCAGTTTACTTAGAAGTCCCTAATGCCAAACACGATCAAAGGCTTTAAAAATATCCAGTGCAACAGCCCAAAACTCCCCATGATGTTCGATTGCTTTGTTCAAAAGATGGGTGACATAGGCTAGAAGATCTCAAGTTGATCTGGACTTCCGAAAACCATATTGATGATCGCTGATAATGTTGAAGCCTTCCAGGTACTTTAGAAAATGCTGGTTAATAGCTTTCTCCGTTACTTTTGATATAACTGAAAGCAATACGACTGGTCGATAGTTGCTAGGCAGGGTTCTCTTACCTTTCTTTGGTATAGGCTGGACTCGCGCCGTCTTCCAGCACTATGGAAATAATTCTTGTTTGTAGGATAAGTTAAAAATCCTACAAAATACTGGTGTTAGTTCATCGGCGCATCTCTTGAGGAATTTCGTCTGGACCAGAAGCTTCCTTGACGTTGAGACCTTTCAGGATTCGTTTGACGGGACGCTGACGGATTTATCAGACAAAAATCAACATTTCTAGCGAATCAGAAGTGGATTTGATATTTGATTCAACGATTTCTTTATGTTTCGATATCAAGGCTCAGGAAATTCACCTTAATTAAGTAATTAAATGTTAATCAAATCACCTCCTTAATATTACAGAATAATGTATTGTATCATTTGTTCCTTAAGGGCCTATTTGAGGTTTCTGTTTAGGCTCCCACATTGAAAACTTGCCGCCCGCTTATTTTCCTCTGCGTACTTTCTTCCACTATAACTGTCTGTCCTTGTCGTTGACGAGCATCCGTCTCGTTCCATAACGTGACTCGACCCCACATCACGTTTAAATTCCTGTCAACTTAACGTGATTTAATAGTATAATGAATTTAGCACCTTTACTTTCCGATATAATATGTTCTTTTGTGACGGGCCCATTCTGTAGGGCTCATTTAAAAAAAGCTTGCAAGATTGTGAATGGGCAATTTTTATGAACGAAACCGTACAAAAATAATTTATAGTGTCCAAGGAAATATTTTTAACGACTTAGTTTGCTGCCAGTATGCAAAAATTCCCCACATTTTTTTTTCATCTTTCGAATTCGACGGAGGTATTTGGAAAAATAAGTTTTGTATGACTTCCAGTGCCCTCAATCCGGCAAAAAAGACACGTTCTTAATGAGAAAAATATTTTTACACGTGCTAGTGGTGACGTGGAGATTCGCCAACGAATAAGCCATCTAACGGGAACACGGGTGTCAATTTGAACGCTTCCCATCTCGCTTCCAGTAAATAATATTACAAATCGGAAGGAAACGTCAATTTCATTGTGAAGGGGGAGGAGTATTTGCAGTCTTTATGGTTGAGCCCCCTGGGAGAAGTACATGTTATCCTTAATATCTTAAAAGGGAGGGGGGGGGGGGGGGGGGCACAAGCACTATAGGAAAAATCCTTTAGGACACTCTGGTAGTGGTGCGTGTGCGCAAAAAGCGATTCATGTTGGTTTTGAATCGTTGTAGGTTATATTCGTTGGGAAAAACGACTTCGGGAAGATCGTTCCACAAGGATGAAGTCCTCCAGATGAGAGAATTCTTAAATAATGAGGTTCGAGGAGTGGCAGAGGCAGTGGTTCGTCGTGTATTTCTGCTATTCGCCGCTCTGGGCTGAATTAAGAGGGCAAGGTCAGCCGAGCACTTTCCATGAAAATATCTGTCAAAGAGAGTCAAATCCCCAACCCGTCTTCGATGTTCTAGGCTGTCGAGGCTCTTCGTCAGCTCGTGGTCTCCAATCAGACGAATGGCCCTCCTTTCGATGGAATCCAGTAGCCTACGAGTATGTTTGGGTGCAGAGCTCTAGACATGAGAGCAGTACTCTAGTGATGGTCGAATCTGGGCTTTGTATAGTGTCAAAAGTTGTTGAGGTGTGTACAACTTTCTGGTTCGGAAGAGTACACCAAGTTTCTGAGAAGCTATCTTAGCGATTGCCACAACGTGGTTATGCCAAGACATATTCCCTCCCAGATTGACGCCCAGTAAATTAATAGATGAAGCCAGTGGGATTGCGTGTCCTGCCATGACTATATCCGTTTCTGTAATGTTAATCTTTTTAGAGAAAACTGCTGCCTGGGTTTTTTAGCGTTAAATTCGACTTGGTTACTGTCACCCCAAGCCAAAATTTCTTCCAGGTCTTTGTTGAGGCGTGATAATTCATGCTGTCTGCGAAGATGTGCGTCGGCAGCCAATGTTTGTGCATTCAAAGAGAAAGATGAGATAAGTGTGCTATCGTCAGCAAAACTAAAGAATGCAAGGAAGCAAAAGAATGTACAATTTCTTCCATAAAAATGCCACTACATGGAAGTTAACTTTAAATAAGATTCCCGAAGTTTTTCATGGCTTGTTAAATTTTAAGTTTTTGGGAAAAGAACATAAAACCAAGCACAACGATAGTCGGACAGACCGAATCAAAACAAAAAGTGGTTATTTTTGGCGAAAAAAACAAGAGAATAATTCGAAATCGGATATAGAAAAAAGTAAACATTTTTTTTTGTAATTATAGATAAGGAAAAACATGTTTTTTTCCCCTTGTACTGTTTTGTGCGGTTTTGGTAAAGCTTTTTTTGGAAAACCGATGTTCGACATAAAAACAATTCATGAGAGAAACGCGTTAAGGGGATAAGCCCAACAAATGTGGCTTAATTAATTTCTTACTTTTGCTTCCGACATTTAGAACACAGAAAAAATTCATTTTTCTACGCGAACCTTAACTGACATTGAATTTTTGGATGGGATTCTAATGGGAATAGATTCCACTTCGATCTATGTATGTATTATGGAAAACTATACATAGGAAATATTTTTAAGTATGCTAATGTTGATGAGGGCAACCCGGCTAAAATATTTTCAATATGGCAGCAGTTCCGGTTCTATCGGAAGTCGGTGTCAACTTGCTTATTTTAAATAGAACACCCTATATGTTATTATACTTTTGAATTCTAGGCAGATTTCGTATATGATGTTATACTCGGACACCTTCACCATCAATGCCGGTGTTCCTCAAGGGTCCATATTGTCTCCCACTCTCTTCTTACTCTACATTAACGACCTTCTAGTGAAAACGAAAAATCCGTTATTTAGTTTTGCTGATGATAGCACACTTATCTCATCTTTCTCTTTGAATGCGCAAACATCGGCTGCCGACGCACATCTTCGCAGACAGCATGAAGTATCACGCCTCAACAAAGACCTGGAAGAAATTTTGGCTTGGGGTGACAGTAACCAAGTCGAATTTAACGCTAAAAAACCCAGGCAGCAGTTTTCTCTAAAAAGGTCAACATTACAAAACCGAAAATAGTCATGGCCGGACACGCGATCCCACTGGCTTCATCTATTAATTTGCTGGGCGTCAATCTGGCGAGGAAATATGTCTTGGCATAACCACGTTGTGGCAATCGCCAAGATAGCTTCTCAGAAGCTTGGGGTACTCTTCCGAACCAGAAAGTTGTACACACCTCAACAACTTTTGACACTATACAAAGCCCAGATTCGACCACCACTAGAATACTGCTCTCATGTCTGGAGCTCTGCTCCCAAACCAATCCATCGAAAGGAGGGCTATTCGTCTGATCGGAGACCACGAGCTGACGAAGAACCTCGACAGCCTAGAACATCGAAGACACGTTGGGGATTTGACTCTCTTGTACAGATATTTTCATGGAAGGTGCTCTGCTGACCTTGCAATCTTAATTCCGCCCAGAGCGACGAATAGCAGAAATACACGATGAACCACTGCCGCCCATCCATATGTGGTTAAGCTTAATACTCCTCGAACTTCATTATTTAAGAATTCTTTCATCTGGAGGACTACATCCTTGTGGAACGACCTTCCCGAGGCCGTTTTTTTCCTATAAGGAAGGCTTTATTATTTAATTAGGTTTGGATTCCTTGTTGAAGAGGACCTACTTACTTTAAAAGATCTTTTGTAATATGTTAATAACTATTAATATGAAGTGTTTAAACAAGAATAAGTTCGTATAACGTTTCCTATTCCGAAAATTTATAGTTTCCTGGATACATTAACATACTGTCCAGTTGTTTAAAAGTCCTGTATACAATTTCATATATAGAGACACCCGGTACCCTATAATATGGAAAATTTCTATGAAAAATGTAAGCATATAATGAGCAATATTCAAAAGTTACCCTTATTTTGAACAACATGAGCGAACCGACTTATACAGGACCAGTTTTTTAATTTTTCAACGGCATCCCCTCTTAAACTGCGGTTCTTTTTCTGCTCTGGACAATTTTAGCACGTCCACGTGTCAACGTTTTGTAAGAAATTCCAGTCTGCAAAAGCAAAGGGTTGAAAATATGCTGCGACTTAATTTGCTGTTTGTTTACGTAAATCCCGGACCCAATTAATATTCGTTTATTTACTTTATTTTCTGTTATAGACCGCGTTAATTACGGTAATTATAAAAATAAAACAAGTTGTGTGCGATAATTATTTTTACACGGAAACAATTTAGTGTAACGATGCCAAATTTCAAATCTTCATGTCATTAAGATAAAGAGATGTAATTGGGCTGTATAAATAAAACACAAACATATAAATATTCCTATTTACACAATTTTATTTATCTACGAGAATTCTTAAAGTCCATGTCAAAATTATTTCAAAGAGACCATCGTCCATTGCCAAATGACAAATCGAAAAATATCTGTCAAAAATATATTTTTAATATACGTATTGAGTTCCATAGGCGGAATAGGCAAGTGGAGCTGCTCCATATGAATATACAGAGGGACCAGCAGCATAGGCTACAGGTGCGCTGTAAGCTACGGCGGGAGCACTGTAGGCTACTGCAGGAGCGCTGTACGCTACAAGACCTGGTTTTGGGTTAGGGGCAGCGAAAGCTACGGCCACGACGGCGAAGATGGCGGCGATCTGAAACAAAAACAATTATTACTACACATACCTACTTGTTTTATATATATTTATTATTTTTAAGGCGATTATTGAAAGAACGAATAAAGGCAGGAATACTTTTCATAATTTAGTCCTTTTTCAATAATTTTTCGTAGTTTACAAGCTATGTTCCACTTAAATATATAATATAACCAATAACCCAAATATAACAGAAAATAAATTGGAATAGAAGCCAAAAACAAAGGGCACCGTCTCCCAAATGCTATAATAATATAGTTTTTTTCTTGAAAACTGAATACATTCATGTTAATTCTAACACACAAACTGTAATCTATTTCTGCTTTTTGATAAGGAAGAAAATTATATTTCTTCTTGTCATATAAGAAAATGATGATCAAGAATAACAGAAAGGCCAAATTATACGTCCGAAATCTAACCTCTACCAAATCACACTTTAAGAGAGAATATCTCGAAAACTAAGCGGTTCCGCAAAAAAATCGTTTTTCCTTTCGTAACCTATCTAACTATACCCAAAACTACATCGAAGGCATCTTTTAACGTACTTTCGAGCATCCATTTGGATACGCAGGCCTTTTATTTGGACACCCAGTAAACATCAAATGGATCCAGAAATTTTTTAATTACTTAGTAATTTAAAAACTACTGAACTGATACCAGTGATAACTGATACCTAAAAATGCTTTGAAATGATCAGAGTCAGAAAAAATATGAAAAAAATAGGGCTGTTTAAAAGATGGATACGCAGCAAAAATTCACTAAAAAATGTCTTATCGGTACTGAAAAAAAAACAATTTCAGCGTGATCAGCGTATCCGAAGTGGATCATGCACATTGACACTGACTTTTCTATGACAGGAGTTAACAAAAATACGATTTGTACTTACGAATTTGAACATTTTGAAGATTTTGAAATTATTTGATACAATTTGATCAAATGATGTCTTCTGCAGAAGCCTTGTTCTTTTTATACCCAGTAATGATCAAAGAATATCCCCCCACTCGGTATTTTATCGAAATCCTTTACTATTTTAAAATGGCAAATTTTACATAGGAATATTGATCATGAATAAGCAAAGCCTGTTCATGTTAAAGAAATTGGGCGTTGGTATATGTTTTGATTGCGGACCTTGACTTTGATCAATTTTTTTCCCAATTCATTATTATTCATATTACCTAAGAGGAACCCGGATAACTTTAACACTTTTTTCGAGTAAACTACGTTGGTGCTGTAAGGGATTACAGTTAACTGCAGGTTACGATGACATACAGGGTGTCCCGAAACGAAAACAAAGAACAAAGTGAAATCGGATCCAAAGTACATGTTGTAAAATTCTCTGAATCTATGCAGGTTCCTCAGAATTCTCCAAATATCTGTAACATCGGTACATACTTTGACCAACAAAAAAAAATCACTTCCGAGGCAGTTAATCTAGTTTAACATCCAGCTAATGGATTTTTCATTAAACGAGTCTAAATAATTAACAGACAATTTTTTACTAATCAGAGTGAGCTATAAAAGCCATCGAAAAGTTTTGAAAAGTATTATTTCATTCCAAGCCATCAAAGTACTAAAAACAAATTCAAAATGTTCAAATTCGTAAGTATTTATTTATATTTTTACCAGACTTTGTGATAGGCCATAAAAAATGTACATATTTACGTTTTGTTTAGTTCTTTTTATTAGTGAAAACATCCTTTGTTAAAGACTGTATTTTCTACTCGCCTGTGGTTCGTTTCGTAAAAAAAATTACTTAAATAATGTATTGAACAATCAACGAGTTGGTAACCCCTTGCTTCTGAATTGTAAAATATTTGGCCTTTGTAGTAATAATTTTTCATATTTTTTTATAGTTTGCTGTTGTCTTCGCTGCCCTCTTGGCCGTAGCTTTCGCCGCTCCCAGCGCAGACCCTAGTGTACTAGCGTACAGCGCTCCCGCTCTAACCTACAGCGCCTACAACAGCCCATCCTGGATACCTGGATTTGGTGTTCCCTCGTTAGGCTACAGAGCCTCTCCCTATGCTTACTCCACCTTTTGGTGAAATCTGTTTTTGATCGTGTTTTTTTGTTTTATTATTGACATTGGCGATGTTTCTTGGACTGATTTTAAAGAATTTGTTTTACATTCGAATAATAAATTATGTCATATTTTGATGATGACGTAGTACTTATTCGAGCGTTAAAAAAATAAATTCCTGTTTGTTTGTTAAAATTCTAATATTCAAAATGTTGACATGTAATTGTATATTTTTCAAATTTCAATAAACTATGCAAATATATTTCTGTCTTTTTTCTTCCATAATTACAAATGGGGGGGGGGGGGGGGGGGTGAGTTATATCGTTATATCTAGAACGTATAGCGATATACATTTACGTCACTAGTGACAGAGCTTAGAAAATCGATCAAGTTCATGTCGAGAATTCCTGCTTAGAATTTTTTAATGTTTATTAAGAAATTAAGGAATAAACAGGTCTGAATTACTCTAAATTATTTCCCACTTTATGTGCTGTAGCTTTCGCTGCTCCCAACCCCGATCCTACTATAGTAGCAACCTGGGGGCCTGCATCTACAGGTCCTACAAACAGTAGTCCATCCTGGACACCTGGATTTGAATTACTCTGAATTATTTCAGACTTTATGTGATATAAGAGTGGAAGAGCATTTAAAGATATTCTTGCTGGCCAACCTGTGTTTTAAATACGGAAACTACACACAAGGATAACTAAAAAACGTATCCCTTCAGGACCAAGCAGGAACCATAATAATGACTTGTTGAATAACCTCGAAGGGTGCAAATATTGTTTTAAAAGTATCCCGTCCCCCTTCACATTAAATTTGACTTGTCTTTCCGATTTTTAAAATTGTTTATTGGAAGGTTGGAGGTTTTCAATAACCGATATAATTGTTGGTTCTAAGCGGCATATACAATTGTGTTGCAAATATGCCTAAAAAATATGTTTAAACAACGCAAATCGTACCGTCAATTAAAAATATCATTTCTGATATTCTGGTACGACAAATGCATAAGCAAAAAAGTCATTCAATGTCAATGTTCTATATCTAATTCGACGACGCCCAATTTCTTCACTTAAACAAGAACAACTTTAAAGATTTAATTAAATGTTTTTGCATAGAAGAGGGTGGGACATTTTGTCTATTGTATAAAAGCAAGCGGAATTTTTAAAAAAGTATTATTTGCTCTAAATCAGTCAAATACCATCAAATTTCAAAATGTTCAAATTCGTAAGTAGATTAATATTAATATTGCGGTTTTTTTCAGATACTCGTTTTTGGGGATTGTTTGTTATATTATATAGAATAAAGAAAATAGTCAAATCAGTATCGAGCATAAGTGACATGCACAAACCTGAACAAGCTCGATAATTTTTCTTCATTGATTAGTATTTTAACTATCAAAATTAAATATTTTCCAATAATTCCTTTAAAAGAAATAAACAAACCCGTTGTGAATGGTCCTATACGTCTTCCTCTAGAGATTGTAATTCAAAGTCATTACTAAAACCCGTGAATTTAATAATATTTCACTTTTTTTTATAGTTTGCCATCGTCTTCGCCGCCATCTTGGCCGTAGCTTTCGCCGCTCCCAAGGCCGAACCTGGTGTACTAGCATACGGGGCTCCTGCACTCGCCTACAGCGCCTACAGTAGTCCTTCCCTAGTGTCTGGATATGCCGCGCCAGCTGTAGCCTATGGAGCCTCCCCATATGCTTACTCCGGTTATGGATCAGTGTACTATTAATAATTACATCATTTTTTGTATCATATTTTTTGACAATAATTTTTGGACTATCGTTTTAACGAATTTTGACATGAACTTAAATGTAATTTTGTTCTTAGAATAATAAATTTTGTGAATGCGATTTCCTTTTGTGGTTTTTCCATTCGTATATCTACCTACGTAGGTGCTTAGGGTTTACAAACACTAAGCACTTTCATTTACTGAATGACCTTGATTGCTAAGTACTTTTCAAATTAGTTATTGTTCTCCAAGAATTAAGCATTTTTCAAAATAAACCCAATCGCAAAAAGACAATCAGCGAGTGGTAACTCGTCAACTAAAGTCCAAAAAGGAAAAAAAACGATTTTCCAAAATTTCGGTTCCTTCACAACACTAATTCAACTAATGCGAATGAAGAACTCTCAGATAACATTATACAGAGGTTGATAGACAGTTGAAAGGTCCTGAAGCACTTTTGTATATGCTTGAACGTTCTTTGAAGAACTTGAAATTTTTTCTGTAAAACATAAAATTCTTGTTCATGGATAAAGCGATGTTCGATTAATTAATTTGAAATCTTCCCTCCCTTAATATGGCGCTTTCCGTACATTTACACCCTTCGTAGTTTAACCTCCTGAGAAGGGCAGATATTGCCCTTAAAATATTAAATGGGGGAGGGGGCAAATTGCACATCATGTTTACAGGTCGCTTAAATCCCTTTTTTTTATGATCAAACACAAGCACTATAGGAAAAATCCTTTAGGGCACACTGGGAGTGGTGCGTGTGCGCAAAAAGCGATTCACGTGGGCTTTGAATCGTTGGAGGTTATATTCGTTGGGAAAAACGACCTCGGGAAGGTCGTTCCATAAGGATGAAGTCCTCCAGATGATAGTATTCTTAGATAGTGAAGTTCGAGGAGTACTAAGCTTAACCACATATGGATGGGCGGCAGTGGTTCGTCGTGTATTTCTGATATTCGCCGCTCTGGGCGGTGTTAAGAGGGCATGGTCAGCCGAGCACTTTCCATGAAAATATCTGTAAAAGAGAGTCAAATTCCCAACCTGTCTTCGATGTTCTAGGCTGTCGATGTTCTTCGTCAGCTCGTGGTCTCCAATCAGACGAATCGCCCTCCTTTCGATGGAATCCAGTAGCCGAAGAGTATGTTTGGGTGCAGAGCTCCAGACATGAGAGCAGTACTCTAGTGATGGGTCGAATCTGGGCTTTGTATAGTGTCAAAAGTTGTTGAGGTGTGTACAACTTTCTGGTTCGGAAGAGTACACCAAGTTTCTAAGAAGATATTATTTCCTCCCAGATTGACGCCCAGCAAATTAATAGATGAAGCCAGTGGGATTGCGTGTCCGTCCATGACTATATCCGGTTCTGTAATGTTAACCTTTTTAGAGAAAACTGCTGCCCGGTTTTTTTTTAGCGTTAAATTCGACTTGGTTACTGTCACCACAAGCCAAAATTTCTTCCAGGTACTTGTTGAGGCATGATACTTCATGCTGTCTGCGAAGATGTGCGTCGGCAGCCGATGTTTGTGCATTCAAAGAGAAAGATGAGATAAGTGTGCTATCATCAGCAAAACTAAATATCGGATTTTTCGTTTCCACTAGAAGGTCGTTAATGTAGAGTAAGAAGAGAGTGGGAGACAATATGAACCATTGAACAACAAATCGCCACTTGCAGAGAGCGGTCCTTAAGAAAGCCAGGCCACCATGCACAGAATCGACTGAGCATACCATAGGATAGCAGTTTACTTAAAAGTCCCTCATGCCGAGCACGATCAAAGGCTTTACAAATTTCCAGTGCAACAGCCCGAGACCATGATGTTCGATTGCGTTGTTCCAAAGATGGGTGACATAGGCTAGAAGATCTCCAGTGGATCTGGACTTCCGAAAACTCCAATAATACCATAATTTTTTTTTGAGTAGCGTCTACTTTCCAAGGAGTCGCTTTTCAGAAATTGACTTATTCACGTAAATATTTATTTATGACTATGTCCCTGATAATGAATCGGAAAGGGTGAGTAACTACCCAAGGACATTCTACTAAAAGAGGAGTGAACACAATAATACTCTTTTAAAAACCGTAAATCTTCGAAACGCAATTTTTGAACGACCTTTCAAATGACGTGCCACTTGACTTCCCTTCCAATTTAAGATTTTAAGGGTAACATCTACCCCTCCCAGAGAGTTAAACCTGGAAGGCTGTAAATATTCTTGAAATTTGACGTCTCTAAGGCACGAAATAAATATGTTATCTGCTTGAAAATTAATAATTCCTTACATCAAAATCTTAACAAAGTTTAGTAGTGCTTCCTTTACATTTAAACTCCAGTCTGTCATTCTTCGTTTCGGGGAAATCTCCACGTAAGTATATTCGAATATTTCGGTAATGTCGGTACCTTTTCCCATTTTTACCAACAAAAAAAATCACTTCCGAGGCAGTTAATCTAGTTTAACATCCAGCTAATGGATTTTTCATTAGACGAGTCTAAATAATTAAAAAACAATTTTTTACAAATCAGGGTGAGCTATAAAAGCGATCGAAAGTTGTTAAAAAGTATTATTTGATCAAAAGCCATCAAAGTACTAAAAACAATTTCAAAATGTTCAAATTCGTAAGTATTTATTTACATTTTTACAAGGATTTGTTATTTATTTATTGTGTAACCGTTTATAATTTATTTAAGTTATGTTGCATGCATCTCTTTGCAATGGCTGTATTTTCTACTCGCCTGTGGTTCGTTTCGTAAATACGGAAAAGTGTTCAAAATTGACAACAAACGAACAAACCTGTGAATTTTACATTTGCCGTTTGTTTTAAAAGTATTTATAATTTTTTCAGTATGCTCTTGTCTTCGCCGCCATCTTGGCTCTAGCTTTCGCTGCTCCCAGCCCCGATCCTAGTATAGTAGCAGCCTGGGGACCTGCACTCACCTACAGATCCTACAGTAGTCCATCCTGGGTACCTGGATTTGCTCCAACATTAGGCTTTAGAGCCTCACCATTGACATTTAGAGCCTCAGCTTTTTGGTGAAAAATATTTTTTTAACGTTTTCTTTATTATTGATATTGGCGATGTTTTTTTGACTATGATTTTAAAGAATTTATTTTTACGTTAAAATAATGAATTATGTCATATTTTTATGATGACATAGTACCTACTATTCGAGTGTTAAAATAAATTGATGTTATTTTGTTAAATTTCTGCTTAATTAATTGTACATTTTTCGAATTTAAATAAATTATGCAAATATATTTCTGTGTTTTGTCTTGCATGATTATCAATGGATAAGTAAATAGCTTGGCTTCTGCTAAAATATTTTGAAAATTGGAATTATATTTAAACGGTGAATAAAATGTTGTGCCCCTTCCAGGGGATTATATCACGGAAGCTCCATATACTCTTGTTCAGTGGCGGCTCGTGACCTATGATAGAGGGGGTTCACAAGTATGGTGAAATTATTTTTCAAATATTATTTTTGCGTAACGACCAAACAATTACTTTCTAGGCGTTTTAAATGTAGAAAGAAGAGAAGTAATAAGAAAATGCGTTAGGTAAAACATATTTTTATTTATTTTTTAATTTTACACAAGGAAATACAACTTTTGGAAAATAAGGAAGGTTTTCTTAGTGTGTATAGTGCTTAAACGTAAAGTCCGTTCTTCGGTTCTTAATTGTAGAAAATTGATCAATAACAGCCTCATTAAAGTTCGGAATACCCTCTATAAATTTTTTTTCATATATTTAATTTTTAAACTTTCTAATAAAGTCCCTAGATTTACCCTTTGTGGTCTGCGTTAAATTAATTTCAGGTTTAGGTGTTCCCGCATTCTTCACTTCAATTTTTTGCTCCAAACGCAAAGAGCTAAAGTTATTTCTTAAATAGCCCACCGTCAACTATTCATTTTAACTTAATAACTATATAACATTAAAACATACACGCTCGTATTTCGAACAGCGCGGTGCCCATAAAAACTGTGCGTCTTTTCCATGTTAAATCGCCATAGCTCCGCTATCCCCCGCTGTCTCCCGCCACCTGTTACTACAGTGAAACTTCATTATGCCCCGCCTACTTAATCGCACATGCGAGCAAGTCTCGTCATAATCGTCATTAACCTCGACCGAGGCACTGTTGCCGGATCGAAAGCCTATAATATACAGTTTGGTTGACGGTACGATAAAATAAGGTCGGACTTTATACGATAAATAATATTCAATGAATATAAATTAATATTTTTTTATTCGTTCTGGGGGTGCACGCGCGCATGTGCTCCTGTGGAAGAACCGCCATTGTTGTCCCCCTTCACATTGACATGTCTATGTGATTTTTAATATTATTTATTGGAAGCTTCAAATTGACACCCAGTATAAACGATCTAATTGCTTGTTCTAAGCGTCATACGCTTGATGCAATATTGTGTTGTAAATATGCCTAATTTTAATTCAAATAAATATTTTTAAACAACACAAGTCTTGATACAGAGATTTTTTATGTATATGAATATTTTACCTCTAATTAAAAATATCGTTCCTGATATTCAGGTACGACAAATGCATAAGTAAAAAAATCATTCAATGTCAATGTTCTTTATCTAATTCGACGACGCCCAATTTCTTCACTTAAACAAGAACAGCTTTAAAGATTTAATTAAATGTTTTTTGCCTAGAAGAGGGTGGGACATTTTGTCTACTGTATAAAAGCACGAGGAATTTTTAAAAAAGTATTATTTGCTCTAAATCAGTCAAATACCAACAATTATCAAAATGTTTAAATTCGTAAGTAGATTTTGTTATACATATTTAATTGCTATATTGTATTTTAAATAAAGAAGTCAAGTGCGTGTCCAGAAGGAATATTACAATCGACCAAACCTGAACAAACGCATGCATTTTAACGATTTTCTACTAATATTATAATTATTTATGTTTAATATTTCCTAAAATTACGAAATTATCTATTCATATATGTACTTCTGTTGTGAACGTTTGCCTTATTGACAGTGTTCGTAATAACATATCTTTTTTCTTTAGTTTGCTATTGTCTTCGCCGCCATCTTAGCTGTAGCCTTCGCTGCTCCCAGGGCCGAACCTGGTGTACTAGCATATGGCGCTCCTGGACTCGCCTACAGCGCCTACAGTAGTCCATCCCTAGTATCTGGATATGCCGCTCCAGCTGTAGCCTATGGAGCCTCCCCATATGCTTACTCCGGTTATGGATCAGTGTACTATTAATAATTATTGCCCAAAGTTGTTTTTATTATATTATTTTCTTAAATTTCGATATTGGCAATGATTTTTGGACTACGTTTTTAAAAAATTTTGACATGGACTTAAATGTAATTTTTGTTTAGAATAATAAATTTTATGAATACAATTTTTTTTGGATGCTTTTCCATTTATCTACCTACCTTATAAGACCTAATGGATTACGACCTTTATGCGCTTTATTTTATTAAAGGTCTTTAATTACTCATTACTTTTCAACGTAATTATCATCCAAGCCCCCTTTGGAAATAAAGGTAAACAGAAAAAGATAAACAAATTTGTATAAATTTTCTAATGATGCCATCTTGGAGACGACAACAAGTGGCAATTACAACAGTAACCTAACTAATGTGGCGGTATCATATAACATATTTCCTACTATAATACATACAAATACATTTACAGGGTTCTGGTGTCGATAAGGCTGCAGCAGGGGATGTCCCAGCTTCAAAGACAATAAAATACGTATAGTGGTACCTCGAGATACGAGCTGTCGAGCGAGTGAAGTATTGTTTTGACATACGAGCGACATTTGAGATACGAGGAACGGTCAGCTGAGACGCGATCTCTACAAGTGAGATAAAAGAGACCTTGGGAATGTGGGAGAGAGTTTCACAGTTCGTGGAAAAGAAACACTCCGAAAACGTTGCAACTGGTCGATAATCGGAGCTATTTAATGACACTTGCCTTCTAAAAGGGAGGAAGAAACAAACCTCCTTGGACAGTTTTTTTTTTAATCCGGCGAAAAAGGCAAAGACCAGTGAAGAGAAAAGCAGTAACTAAAATTAAACATACAGTTGCAGTGTGCAAGTTATTATGTTTTTATACAATATTTGTCATTTATAAATACATTTTTCTTATTCATAAACAAGTAACAACACAATTGGGGGTAGCATTTTTGGGGCTGGAACGGATTAATGGCATTTCAATTAATTTCATTATTTTGAGATACGAGCAAATTGACATCAGGTATCAGGTATCACTGTAATTGGCAAATTTTGCCGGGGTGGGGGTAGGGGGTGCTGCTCCTTATCGTCGCCACCAATACAAGGTGTTTCTAAAGGACGTGGTGCTAATATTTCTTAATTCACTCAAAGAAGGAAAGTTTAAATGAACCTTTGATATGAATACAATATGTCCGCAGCAACATACATCTTTTGCTACAGGGGGTGTTGAAATTTTTCTTTAATTGTAATTTTTTACTACCTCCCAAAGTACTTTCGATATTATTTTCAATATTGGTAGTTATAGCGTTCCTGCAAGCATGTCCAACAATATTTTTTTACAAAAGAATTATAGCGCTATTGACATTTTTCCATTATTTTTCCGATTATGCCGGTCAATTCTACATGAAAGCAGTCTTCTTACGTTCTTGATTAAAACAATTAAATTCAAATTGAAACTTTATCATGCCTTTTAAGTCAGTTCCAACAATTTTTGTAAATCACTAAAGATTTACTATCACTTTTTGAACAGCACTTGTACGAATTCTTAGGTTAATTCCTTGATGTTTTCTGTAATGTGTATTAGGTATGTGTTTGTAACATTTTTTAATTGTTTTATCGGATATTAGGTATGGAATAAATGTGTAAGGTATTTCTGATCCTGAATATAAGTAGTGTTGTGATCGCTCGAGCTGAAAACCGCTTGATTACTCGATTATTGAAATAACCGACATCGCTCGATTATTTAAAAAAACCGCTCTAGTTATAAATTCAAGCGAAAGACCGAGAATCATCGCCTTTCACTTGATACCCGATCTTTCGCGACGCCGCCGCGCGACACCCGAAATCTGCTGATTGGCGCTCAGAAGGCTGACGTCTTTCTTAAAGGCACATAAACGAGAAGGTGCATACAAAAAGTATGACAAATCCCTTAATGGATTCATCGCGACGTGGGTTTTGTTTTGACTGGCTAGTAGTGGTGGAATACTATCGATAGTCAGCCCTATCGATAGTTTCCGATAGTCTAAAGAGTTACTATCGATAGTATCGATAGTACTATCGAAACTATACCAACCTTGATACGTGGTAGAGTTGTTGAGTAATACATTTTACTTATGGACCTTATGGTTGTCATACACTTTTTATAAAATACTCCCAAACGTATGACTTCCCGCGTTTACTCATTTTTTAAATTTTAATTAAATTAATCAAAATTATGGAAGACAGCGAAACGTAGTACACTACAACAAAAAAGCACACATAATACTGAATTAATAGATCCGGGCCGGGGATTCCCTGTAGGATTTTTTTTTAATTTGTTCATAAAGCAATAGATGGCAGCACCAACAGCAAGTAGAGTGCGTATGTGATTAAAAAAGAGGCAACCTTTAAAACAGATTTATGATCTAGTGCTGAATTTGGTTTATTTTTAATTTAAGTTTTTTAAATCGAATTCCGTGAACTTAAATTTAAGAAAATACTAATAACATGCGAGTTTAAACTATCGATGATTACTTAAAACAATCGATAGTTTTCGATAGTAACAAACTATCGATAGTATCGATAGTGCCATCGATAGTATTCCACCACTACTGGCTAGCCAGAGGCGATTGTCAATTTTTTAAAATTAAAGGATATAATTTTATTAAAAATCACAATCAACTATTCTTCCTTAATAAACACTCTAGATTAAATTTCTAAAACTTTGAAAAACAACCCCTGGTGTTTTATCAACACATTCTTCTTAGTCGTAAAAATTTGAAGGATTAATCGCTCGGGCAATTCACTCGATTGTTAAAATCATCGGTTCTTTCCCAACACTAAATATAATGTTAAACACTTTCAGGTCTGATGATGCCCGTATAAGGACGAAACATCTGTCACCGTTTATATAATAAACAAATGATATTTTTAACTACTAACTCTGTCCAGCTCTGTGTGCTTTTGCTTGATTTTGGTAGATATGTAGAAAAATAAACAAAAAAAATCGAATTCACAAAATTTATTATTCTAAACAAAAAATTACGTTTAAGTCCATGTCAAATTTTTTTAAAAACGTAGTCCAAAAATCATTGCCAATATCAAAATTTAAAAAAATACTATGATAAATATGGAGGATACTTATTAATAGTACACTGATCCATAACCGGAGTAAGCATATGGGGAGGCCCCATAGGCTACAGCTGGAGCGGCATATCCAGACACTAGGGATGGACTACTGTAGGCGCTGTAGGCGAGTCCAGGAGCACCGTATGCCAGTACACCAGGTTCGGCCTTGGGAGCAGCGAAGGCTACGGCCAAGATGGCGGCGAAGACGACGACAAGCTATAAAAGAAATAAGAAAAATATTAAATTTACGGGTTTTAGTAATGAATTGAATTGCAATCTCTAGAGCAAGACGTGTAGGAAAATAAAATTTTCAACGACTACGTTCGGGTTTGTTCATTTCATTTTAAAAAAATTGGGAATTATTAAATTTGTATAATTATTAAAATATTATTTAAAAATTTAAAAAGATCAGATTCAAATTCAGGTGTATTTACAGCACTCGTGCTCGACACTCACTTCACTGTTATCTTCTTTTTATATTTTTATATAAAATAACAATGAAAAGAAACAAACAATCCCAAAAACGAGTACCTGAAAAACCGCAATATTAAAACTAATCTACTTACGAATTTGAACATTTTGAAAATTGTTGGTATTTGACTGATTTAGAGCAAATAATACTTTTTTAAAAATTCCGCGTGCTTTTATACAGTAGACAAAATATCCCACCCTCTTCTATTCAAAAACGATTAATTAAATTTGTAAAGTTGTTCTTGTTTAAGTGAAGAAATTGGGCGTCGTCGAATTAGATTAAGAACATTGACATTGAATTTTTTGCTTGTGCATTTGTCGTACCGGACAATCAGAAATTATATTCTTAATTCCAGGTAAAATATTCATATATACACAAAAATCTCCGCAGCAAGAATTGTGTTGCATATTTGCAACACAATAGTGTATGATGCTTAGAACAAGCAATTAGATCGCTTATACTGGGTGTCAGTTTGAATCAGCCCTTAATATATAGTAAATACTATAATTATTTATTATTTTTTGAATAGTACAGGTTGTCCGTTTAAATGTTTAAATACATCACCTAGGATACCAATATCATCCATGTTGTGTTATATATTTGAAAGGATACTATAAAATAGTATCTTTTTAGATTAAAATATACAGGGTGTTCTATTTTAAAAAAATTCGGTTAGGTCCGATAACTTTTTTACCTGACCCCGTATACTTATTCTGAAAACGGCAGATTATTCAACAATCAATATTATACAACATTTTTCTGTATCTCTTTTAACTTTTGTTTTGATATTGTAATTTTTTTTATTTTCCCCGGTATCTCTTAAGCGAGCGAATATTTTCAAATTTTGATTTTGCTATTTTAAGTTTGACCCAAAAAGAGCGCATGACACCTACATTACTTTTTTGATAGCACTAATAATTAGGGAGATAACCCTATAAAAGTGTCGAATATGGGACACCCTTTACTTAGTTTCTAAAGATGGACTCATTCATATATATTTTTAGGTGGTAAGGAACTGGAAAGGGAGTCACCCGGAGGAACTGCGGAGCCCTAATCATTCGATAAAAGGAAGAGTGAACACAATAATGTTACTACCATGCACTCAAAATATAATAAATTATGGTACAATTAGCATGAGATTTAAACGACCTTTAAAATGATGTGCCACTTGATCTCCCTTCCCATTTAAGATTTTAAGTGTAACATCCCCCCCCCCCCCCCTTCCAGGGGATTGAACGACGACGGCGGCAAATATTCTTTAAAAGTGCCCCTTCACAATAAAATTCACGTGTCTCGTCCAAGCACACTTATCTCATCTTTCTCTTTGAATGCACGAACATCGGCTGCCGACTCACATCTTCGCAGACAGCATGAAGTATTACGCCTCAACAAAGACCTGGAAGAAATTCTGGCTTGGGGTGACAGCAACCAAGTCGAATTTAACGCTAAAAAAAAACAGGCAGCAGTTTTCTCTAAAAACGTTAACATTACAGAAGCGGATATAGTCATGGACGGACACGCAATCACACTGGCTTCATCTATTAATTTGCTGGGCGTCAATCTGGGAGGAAATTTGTCTTGGCAAAACCACGTTGTGGCAATCGCCAAGATAGCTTCTCAGAAACTTGGTGTACTCTTCCGAACCAGAATGTTGTACACACCTCAACAACTTTTGACACTATACAAAGCCCAGATTCGACCATCACTAGAGTACTGCTCTCAAGTCTGGAGCTCTGCACCCAAACATACCCTTCGGCTACTGGATTCCATCGAAAAGAGGGCCATTCGTCTGATTGGAGACCACGAGCTGACGAAGAACCTCGACAGCCTAGACCTAGAACATCGAAGACAGGTTGGGGATTTGACTCTCTTTTACAGATATTTTCATGAAAAGTGCTCGGCTGACCTTGCCCTCTTAATTCCGCCCAGAGTGGCGAAAAGCAGAAGTACACAACGAACCACTGCTGCCCATCCATATGTGGTTAAGCTTAGTACTCCTCGAACTTCATTATTTAAGAATTCTTCTGGAGGACTTCATCCTTATGGAACGACCTTCCCGAGGTCGTTTCTCCCAACGAATATAACCTCCAACCATTCAAGTCCAACGTGAATCGCTTTTTGCGCACACGCACCACTCCCAGAGTGCCCTAAAGGATTTTTCCTATAGTGCTTGTGTTTGATCATAAGAAAAAGAAATTAACATTATTTACTGGAAGGGTGAGAAAGAAATATTGTGCAGCTATCCGTATTTTGGACAGTTTTTTCTTTACAAAAAGGCGGCATGCCTCCTTGTAGAAATAGTAATTGTTGCTATTCAAAGAGCAAGCTTAGGACTATCAAAAATCGAATCTATTTCTTGATATGCCATCATTTTTAAGACAATTTACATCGTCTCTCAAAACAACATAGAAAAAAAAACCAAACATTTAAATAAATAATTCGAGTTTCATGTATCTCCCTTCAACAAACAAATCGCCATGTGTCAAAGATGGAAAATAATTAATTTCTTAGATAACTGACAAATTAACCAGGATGTGGCTAATTGAAAAAAAAAGGTGCCTACTTGCTTTGTTTTATTTATTTGTCGATATCAAGTTTCGTAAATTAAACAAGTTCCAGTAGGTTGTACAGTTTTTTGTTGTCTTATGTCATTAGTAAGTTTTTATGATTGGTTTTAATTATTTATTAGGCCGAAAATAAATCTACGGAACTGAACTAGATAAAATTATCATGTCGATCACCTACTTAATATTGGGATGACTCTATTCTTATAATTAGAATCCTGTCTTAATGATATTTAAAAAGGTATTGGAGAGTTTTACAATTCTTAAATTTATTTTTTAAATAAAAATTCAACGATTTCATATGATTATGCTCTAAGCAACTATGGGGGCTTGTACACCCTGTATCAAATTAAGTATAAATATGGAAAAAATATTAACAATTTGTCATTTTATTTTCCTTCGTAATTTTTGCTTCTCCCTTCTATGAATAGACCTAATCAAATAATCTTATAAGTGACAAATTACTGAATTATACTCCTTTTTCTCCTTGAGGTTTTTTTAGTCGCAGTTTTTTTCGTAATCAAAGAAACTGATTACCCAGTCTCTCGGCTTATTTGCCCCGACCTGAGACAACTTAAATTAGATCTGACGAGGTCTACGGTTTCGTGGAAATAACTCTATTATTTAATGTTTTATTGGTCGTACATTGAATGTTATTAATTTTTAACCGATTGTATCATTCGGAAATTCCCGGTTAAAAATTCCTGCTGTGTAGTCCTACACCATTTATTCATTAGCTGTCCTTGAATGACTTATGGCTTTGAATACAAACATTTTTAATTTATAATTATAGAATCTGACCAGTCCTAACAAAGAGAACACATCTTAAATTAATGCAGCTATATTTTTACAAAATATTTCTGAAGCCAAAAAAAATAGTCATGGCTTTTTTTGTAGAGCATTACAGTTTCCACAATTTTTAATGTAATACTCAGAATATATCCTCGCATGATTTCAAAAAAATATTACTGCAGTATGTGTAGACAGGGCTTAACATGGCGGTTGGACCGTTCCTCATGACTCCCCCTGTATATTCTTGAACAATTTTCCTTGGGCTACTTTTTTTTATCCAAGCAACAAAAACAATCAACATTTAGTGTTAAATTTCACTAAGAAATCGATCACAAATATTTATCCTTTATTGAAAATAGACTAGAAAATGTTTTTTGCTATGATATACAGGGTGGCCCATCGAAAACGAAACGAGACATTTACTGGCAGCTCAGTTCTTTTTTGGAAAAACGCTCAGACCCGTCGATTTTGTTTTCGAGGGGGACACAAAATCGGAACAAAATCACGTCAACAAGTGCAGCCCCCTGGGCGGGGGTGGCACCACCCCTAAAATCTTAAATGGAAAGGGGGGTCGAGTGATACCTTATTTTAAAGGTATTTCAATTCCCTTTATAATGATCTAAAATTCATAATTCAGTTCAGTAGTTTTGGAGATTTATTGATTTTAAACTTAAATAAAACTTTAATACATCATTAGTGGAAATCAATACATTTGGTAGCAAAGTACTTTAAACATTAAGAATGAACTGACCCGTCAGCCAAGTAAATGTTGGAAATGACCACCATGACTCTCCATGCAGTATCTAATAAAGATTTTGCTCAAAACGTTGCCGCACATTTTGCAATATTTGAGGAGTAATTTGAAGGCACTCATTCACAATTCTTTGTCGCAAATCTTCTAACGATGTTGGTTCAGTAGCATAGATTTTGCTTTTTAAGTGACCCCACAGAAAGAAATCCAAAGGTGATAAGTCTGGCGATCTTGGGGGCCATTCAATGGCACCTCTTCTACCAATCCATCGACCTGGAAACGTCTGATCTAAATATTGTCGAACACGTAATGCGTAATGTGGTGGGGCACCATCCTGTTGGAACATCAACCTATTCGCAATGTACTGCCGATCATTCCCATTTTCAATTATGGCTGTTAATGCAGGATCTATGGCGTCTTGCAGTAATTCCAAATACATTTCACCGGTTAAATTTCCAGGCAAGAAAAAAGGACCAACTAAATGATCGCCAAAAATACCAGCCCAAACATTTAATTTTTGTGGCTGCTGTGTGTGTACCTCATGATAAACTCTGGGATTAGAATCTGACCAATATCGGCAGTTATGACGGTTTACTAGGCCATGTAAGAAAAAGGAACCGATCAAAATCGTCTTCATTAAGTTCTTGTACAAGGTGAATTTTATACGGATGAAAACTATGGGCCTTCAGAATCCGTTGGATACTACATCGACTAACACCACACACAGTATCCAATTTGCGGGTACTTAACGTAGGATCTACATTAACTTGCCCTAAAACCCCCACTTCTATTGCTTCGTTCCTTATGGGATTTTCAATGTTGCGTTTTTTATTGGCGACTGATCCAGTGTCCCGAAATTTAGCTATAAGTTCTAGGACATATTTTCGATGCACGTTACTGTTCTCATGTCGCTCATTAAATATGTGTGCTGTTCTATTAGCGCACTGATTATTTCCGAAAAATATTTCGATAATTTCAATCCTTTCTGCCGTGGAATATACCATGGTTAATTTATGAATAAAGCGGTAAAAGGTATTTTAACAACAAAGTTTGGTCGAATCAATCGCAAACTATGTACAAATTCCTATTTAAAATAAGTACGAGACATTCCCTGCTTATCTTTCTTCAATAAACCACTTTTTTCGCGACAAAAACCGCTCCAATCGCTATTTTGAACACCAAAATGATAAACAAACCATGGGCGTAGTGAAGAAAAGCATTAAATTAATAAGTAACTGCCTTTACTCAAATTTCTTCTGAAAGTAGTACAAACTAATCAGATGTACCTATTAAAGTGTACTGTAAGCTTAAAATCAATAAATCTCCAAAACTACTGAACTGAAGTATTGTGAATTTTACATCATTATAAAGGGAATTGAAAGACCTTTAAAATAAGGTATCACTCGACCCCCCCCCCTTTCCATTTAAGATTTTAGGGGTGGTGCCACCCCCGTCCAGGGGGCTGCACATGTTGACGTGATTTTTTTTTTAATTTTGTGTCCCCCTCGAAAACAAAATCGACTGGTCTGAGCGTTTTTCCAAAAATGAACTGAGCTGCCAGCAAATGTCTCTGTTTCGTTTTCGATGGGCCACCCTGTATAACAGTTTTATAAAAGCTGTGGGATGTTTTTATAAACGTTTTTTGTAAATAGCAATATGAACATCAATCAAAATGGTTCTATAAGCTTTCCTGCTGTATAACTCGATTGTGAATGTCTCCTAATTGCTGTTATGCTGTTGTAAAAACGTTATCAGTGAAAATTTATACAGTTTGAAGATCAAGATATTTGCTGCAAGAATATTCTACAACCGCATGTGAATTTGATTGAATAAAGTCGGCATCTTATGAATGAAATACATGACAGAAGGCTTCAATGACCTTTACACACTTATTATTTTTATTTTACTTCGCTACTTATATGTTCGATCGAACCTTTGCGGAGGTGAATGTATCAGCTCAATCGCAATAGAAATCGTTTGTCAACAAGTTGTATTGACTTTACACATGGCTTGAAAATAAATTACTTTCTAAAAATAAGGAAACACAAATAAATTTCGTTTTTGTTTTTCTACAGACCTGTTCGTATTACATATATATACAGTAGGTTTGAGTGTATGGCACTTTATATCTCAAGACAGGGCAACAAGACCCATCCCAGGTTCTTTCCATAATTCCATTTTTTTTTCTTTATGGTCAAACACAAGCACAATAGAAATAATCCTTTAGGGCACTCTGGAAGTGGTGCGTGTGCGCAAAAATCGATTCACGTTGGTTTTGAATCGTTGGAGGATATATTCGTTGGTAAAAACGACATCGGGAAGGTCGTTCCATAAGGATGAAGTCCTCCAGATGGAAGAATTCTTAAATAATGAAGTTCGAGGAGTACTTAGCATGAAAATATCTGTAAAAGAGAGTCAAATCCCCAACCTGTCTTCGATGTTCTAGGCTGTCGAGGTTCTTCGTCAGATCGTGGTCTTCAATCAGACGAATGGCCCTCCTTTCGATGGAATCCAGTAGCCGAAGAGTATGTTTGGGTGCAGAGCTCCAGACATGAGAGCAGTACTCTAGTGATGGTCGAATCTGGGCTTTGTATAGTGTCAAAAGTTGTTGAGGTGTGTACAACTTTCTGGTTCGGAAGAGTACACCAAGTTTCTGAGAAGCTATCTTGGCGATTGCCACAACGTGGTTATGCCAAGACATATTTCCTCCCAGATTGACGCCCAGCAAATTAATAGACGACGCCAGTGGGATTGCGATTCCGTCCATGACTATATCCCTATATGTTAACCTTTTTACAGAAAACTGCTGCCTGGATTTTTTAGGATTAAATTCGACTTGGTTACTGTCACCCCAAGCCAGAATTACTTCCAGGTCTTTGTTGAGGCGTGATACTTCATGCTGTCTGCGAAGATGTGCGTCGGCAGCCGATGTTTGTACATTCAAAGAGAAAGATGAGATAAGTGTGCTATCATCAGCAAAACTAAATATCGGATTTTTCGTTTCCACTAGAAGGTCGTTAATGTAGAGTAAGAAGAGGGTGGGAGACAATATCGACCCTTGAGGAACACCGGCATTGATGGTGAATGTATCTGAGAGAAATCCGTCAATCGCCACTTGCAGAGAGCGGTCTTTAAGAAAGCTAGACAACAATGCACAGAATCGACTGGGCCTACCATAGAATCGCAGTTTACTTAGAAGTCCCTAATGCCACACACGATCGAAGGCTTTAGAGATATCCAGTGCAACAGCTCGAGACTCTCCATGATGTTCGATTGCTTTGTTCCAAATATGGGTGACATAGGCTCGAAGATCTCCAGTTGATCTGGACTTCCGAAAACCATATTGATGGTCCCTGATAATGTTGAAGCCTTCCAGGTACTTTAGAAGATGTTGGTTAATAGCTTTCTCCATTACTTTTGATATAACTGAAATCAATGCGACTGGTCGATAGTTGCTAGGCAGGGTTCTCTTACCCTTCTTTGGTATAGGCTGGACTCTACGTCTACAAAATACTGGTGTTAGTTCATCGGCGCATCTCTTGAGAACTATAACAGGACAATAATTATATTACGTCTCCCTTTACCCACCGAATGTCTAATATTTTATTCTTTTGCACGAAAATTATAATCCATTCTCTGCACGAAAATCTGCAGAAGATATTTCATGGCGGTACGTCCTTGGGCGGTACAACAAGACATGTTTCGGTCAACTCTTCTGAATGCCAAGGCCGGCAATGTTTTTGCTCGGTTCAACCCATTATTGAGATCATGCACGAATTTATTCGATCTTATTTTTAGTCGGTATATTCCAAATATAATAATTATTATACCTCATGAACAAATAATATTAAAATACCTTGAACTGGAATTTTTTTAATTAACCAATCACAACTTTAGGTAATTGATCCACTAAAGCGAAATATTGATCTAAATGTTGAACCATTTTAATTAATTTAAGTTTTTGTTCGCGTTATTTTGATCAGGTTGTTTTTGGTAATTCGTCTCAACAACACGGCAATAAACAGCTGGTTTTTAACTATTTTTAGGTTTATCAACTTGCAAGGCCAGAAGTATTTTTTAAATAATATTTATCCTTTACGGTTCAAAAAGTTTTCCAAATCAGTAAAAACGTAAACAAAAATAATGACAGCAATGCCCGAACGAAAGAATTATGTCGCTTTGTTTATAAACAAACCTTTTTAAATTGCAATTTAAATTTTGGCAGTGTTTTAAACAATGGATTTTACAATTATATCACCGAGAATAGATTTATTTATCTATTTATTTATTTAAAGGCAGTTACGATATGAATACTAAGTGTAGAATTATTACTTTGGTATAAAAGGAACATCTCCATATATCCGTGACATCAGATCAGTTTACTTTTTGTTATACCTCGTGCAGAAAAGTGTGAACACTCCAACCATTAACAAAATGACGAAAATCGTAAGTTTTTAAAATATAAATACAATTTTCTATAAAGAAACTATAATTAATATTTTGATATTTTAATATTTAGTTACTTTACGTACTTAGGATTTTCCACACCCTATGCATTGTGTTGTTTATTTTACTTTATCGTTTTTTTTCTCGAGCATAACAAAAATAGGAATAGAGGAAATGTTAAAAATATTAAAACAAATCCGGAAACCTGAAAAGATATTTTTTGTGACACACCCGAACAACACTTACTATAAGAAAGTCACAAACACAAAAAAAATCATAACATACTGGTGAATTTTTTCGAGGATTTACCGGAACGCATTTTTAATCACAATAATTTATAAATGTTATTTGAAATATGGATAGGGAATGGGCAGAAATAGGGGAAGCTTATGTCCTGTAGGGGATACAGAGGGCTGAATGTTTTGAAATATGATATTTAATAATATAAAGCAATTTTCTCAAAATTTTCATGTTTTTCTTGCCAACCATTTGACGTACGTATAATATAGATCATAAAAGGCACTGCAATTTTATTTAATAATGGATAATGTGAGGAGAGATAAATGTAAGTCTTATCTTTTCTTTTCAGGTATTCGCGGTTCTCCTTTTGGCTATCTTCGCAATTACCAGCACTTTTGCAGCCCCCTCACCAGTTGCTTACCCCGGACCTCAACCAGTGCCTCAGTACTATGGCTACTCTGCTTACCCATATTACTCTGGATACTCCGGATACTCTTACCCATATGCTGGTACTGGATATTCTTATTACGGTTAAAACAAATTGGTTAGGAATTTATATAAAATAAACAGGAACGAGAATTGAGAACTTTTTTCTCAATTTTTCTCTTAGAACTTAGCTGCCATGAAATAATCGATGGTTTCTTTTTTAAAGACAATTCGATGTTGGATGTTTTAAAAATTGGTTCCATATTTTTGTATTCATATTGTAGCATCTTTGAAATACACCACACATTATCAAACCTCTGGGACTACGTACTCTTGTAGCTATAATAAGTAATAGTTTTAAAAACGATTTAAGTCGTAGGTTTAAAAAGTACGAAGCGCTTTGTATATATTTTTTAATAAAGTTTTAAGTTTAAGAAGCAAACTTTAGTTTCATTTCTTATTTAAGCGAACAATATTGTTTCTATTCGTTCTTATACAGTATAAAAGCGTCCAAATAAGTAAAAGAACTACAAGAAAAGAAAAGCAAGAAAAGGTTTTAAAACAATTTTAAAAACGAAAAAAGGAATCTGAAAATAAACTTCTGTAGACGGATTGCAAAAAACGGCTATTTTACCATAACAATTAGGCAGCATGTTTATTTTATGTAAAATTGAAATAAATGAAATACCGCAAAAGTTATTAGGTAGGCGTATACGGGGTGTTCTTTAATGACGTGCCAATATTGCAGAGTGTGATTTCTGAGGTCCCAAGACCTCTGATATTCTTTTAAGAGGAATGCCACTTTAACTGATGCGTCTGGCGAGAAAAATGCAAGAGACTATTTTCATGTAGAATTGACCAGGCTAATTAAACCCAATATCCATGTGGAAGAATGTCATTAGCGTACCACCTTCTTGTCAAAAATACCTTGTAGCAAAAATTTTAGCCATTGCGGACATTATGTTCTTAATAAAATGAAACTTTAGCACTCCATTAGGTAGAACCCCCCAGTAGATGGTTATGCTAAAAATCCAAAGACATAAAATCACGCATTTAAAAAATGCGTATGCTTACGGTTTTAAGTCGGACAACGGAGAAAAAAGCCGATGACAATTTAAAATTTATATATTTCACACCAAAAAATAAAGGAATTTAACACAAAAATTCAAAGAAATCAAATTTTACAAAAATTTCACTTAAAATCTAGTCAGTCGATTTCAAAACTCAAACGTCCATCTCTTCACCAAAATGATCCGGTCTAAATAGCGTAGGCCAAGGGGGCGTTATAGTAGTAGTTTTGAGGGTAGGTGTATGCGTACCCCAAATTGTGACTGTACGCATAGGACTTGGCGTAGGACAACGATGGATATCTGTACTCGTATGTGAGTGGCAGGGCAGCGGTATCGTATGCCAGTGGAAGAGCAGCGGTGTCGTAGGCTAAGGCGAGACCTGGCTTAGGGGTGGGTGCTGGGGCGCAGTAGACCGTGGCCAAGAGGGCGAAGAAAGCGAGCTAGAAATGGGAAGAAAAATATTTAATTAAAATTATTTATTAAATTAACTTTACGATTATAATCTATGAAACTTTGTTTATTTGCATTATGCCTGTAACTTGAAAGCAAATGAAAATCGATTAATAACATATGAAGTGTTCTACATTAGTTTTACGTATAGAGTCAGCTCCCCTAACGAAGAGAGTGCCGGACAAAATATTTGCTTTTTTAAAATAATTCTAACATTTAATAGTTTCACTGCCTGTGGGGCTGAACTATCCCAAGCCGTCCATTTGTCGGCGACGTTCTCAGTATCAGAATTATTATAATTGCATTTGGCGACATGTATGAATATCTAACACACAGGCATAAAATATATTATATAAATTTGATTAAAATCACATCAATGGAAAAGACACCCAAGAAATAAATACGAATTTCAATATACTTACCAATTTGAACATTTTGAACGGATTATAGTTAGACTTGTCACTGTAAGACAACTTCTGCCTTCTTCCAGTTTCCAGCAAGCTTATATACGAAATATATTTTACACTTTTGTGCCTTTTTTAACGAGTTCTTAATGTACTTAGCCTTACCATTGCTCGATTTTTTTTATGAAAATGCGAACAAGGAGTAAAAAGAAAATAAAAGTCAAAGGACGTTGCGTCGCATCCCGACCTACACCAAAGTCACTGGTTCTTGTATCCATCGATGGCCAATTGATTGGAGTGGTTTGTAATGCGAACTTACCACCACTGAATTTATGGTTTTTAGGGTATTATTTAACAAAAACATTATTAAGTCTCTGTTATGTAGTCACTGTGGGTTCTCTACCAGGGGCAAAGTAACAAGAAATTTACATGAAAAAGTTCATTTTTGGCACGCGATTTCTTGGATACTGCTAGTCAAAAAATAATAAATAATTATGGCATTATATAGATTTAAACTACCTTTAAACTGGTGCGCTACTTGACTCAGTGGCGGCTCGTGACCTATGATAGAGGGGGTTCACAAGTATGGTGAAATTATTTTTTTAATTTTATTTTTGTGTAACAACCAAACAATTACTTTCTAGGCGTTTTAAATGTGTGTCTTTTCCATGTTAAATCGCCATAGCTCCGCTATCCCCCGCTGCCACCCGCCACCTGTTACTACAGAGAAACTGCACTACTTAATCGCACGTGCGAGCAAGTCTCGTCATAATCGTCATTTACCTCGACCGAGGCACGGTTGCCGGATCTATACAGTTTGGTTTGACGGGATGATAAAATATTAGGGAGGGTCGGACTTTATACGATAAATAATATTCAATGAATATAAATTAATATTTTTTATTCGTTTTGTTTTGGGGGTGCACGTGCGCATGTGCTCCTGTGGAAGAACCGCCACTGACTTGACTCCCTTCCCATCTAAGATGTTAAGGGTAACATATATCCCTCCCAGGAGGTTGAACCACGTCCCCCTTCACAATAACCTTGACGTGTCTTTCCAATTCTTAAAAGTATTTACTGGAAGCCTAAACACAAGTGACACGCAACGTTCCTTCCCAACATTTTTCTATGCCTAAAAATGTTTATTTAATATTTCCTTATATTATGACCTGGATACTCGAGCTACCAAAATCACAAAACAAATATTTTTTAACAAAACTAGACACTTTTTTATGAGTTATAAATAATAAAATGATTTATTTTCCATTCTCTCTATTCGATGTCTTTACTGGCTTCTATTTAAAAAAAACAGTAACCTATTTTATGCGAACGAGCAAAGAAAATGTGATAATTGGTGTGGATACAGTCAATATCTAGAAACGGATGAATCTTTTTAAAAATCTCAACTTTCTTTTTAGGAAATTCGGAATCTAAATCGATGACAATTTTCTATTAAACCAATATTTCGTATAGTTCAATAAAAACTAATAAATAATTGTTACTCCACATAATGTTGTTTTAATTAGAACAAAGCTGTTTAATTTATTGCTTAAAAATCCTTCCAGCCAAACCAGCTGATATGACTTCAAGAGCAGATTAAAAATACAAGAATAAATTGCATTTTCTTTAAACCAAAATGAATTTAATTTCATTAAAAGAGACAAAGGAACTACGATAAACTATTATTTTCCCATAAACCGATACCAAAGTAAAAATTTGAGAGATTTTGTCCTGTAGGTATTTTCCTTTTTTACTTATCTCGCAAGAAAATCACTCTGTATGTATACAGAGTGATTAGTATTCCAAATTCCATAATTTTTTCTTTTAATTTAAAATTAATTATTCCTACTAAAGGAAACAATATTTTGTGTAGAGCTAATTTATACATATTTTAAGTCGAAGTTTTAAAATATCTGTTAACGAGAAATAATATTTATATACTCATGAGTTCATGAGCACTGTAAATTATATGCAAATTCCAGTACTGAGCATTTTTATTGCTAAAACAGCAAATAGCATTGAAATCACAACAACTGGAAAAAACCACCATCCTAACGAAGCTTTGTGAATAATGTTATTATGTTATTTGTCCGAGTCAATTATCGAGAACAAGTGAACGAATATTACCCCTGGCATGCTGATTTTACTTGTTTATTCTGGATAACTAACCTAAGATAACGAAAACAAAGTTGGGAAAATAACTTTCGACAAATAGGAGAATTAGTCTTTTTTCAAACATATAGAATACATTTTTGTAGAGGATTGCCATAGGGAAAAGGTATTTTTCATTTGCTGGCATAAGCTAATGTTTGTATAACGAAAATACTCATTGCAAGTCCTCAGGTTTCTTCGATTATGGATATTTCTGTTTACCATATACAAAAAAACATCTGACATCTGGGCCAAATTAAAAAAAAATAGGTCGAGTAGGTCAGTCCTGACGTATTTCCATCTCCATAACTACGAAAAAATAAAACACATCGGGCGAGGCAAGAAAACAATAATTCTTTTCGACTTTTTATTTATGCTCAATTAATTTCCAGAAGGTCTTTATTATATATTAAAAAATCTTATTGGATTTGGGCTAGACGGCTAAAAATAAATCTCGGCTTCTAAACGAAAACTTGTTAAATAACAAGCTACTTTGGGGTTGTTTTTTAAGGTTGCTCATATTGTTTTAAGGGCAGGAAAAATAAGCTTCTGTTTATTGAAATAATGAAGTGTTCAAAAAGGGTAATTTATCTGAATATAAAACATACAGGGTGTCATTTGATCTCGCTTACAGTAAATAATATTAAAAATGAAGGGGGACGCATATTCGGAATTCTGGAAGGGGTAGATATTACCCTTAAAATCTTGAATGGGAAGGAAGTAAAGGTGAGCAGACAAGAAACTAAGTCTACACTTTAACATGCTGCAGCTCCGTCTTAGTTTTTATTGCTTATTTAACAGTGACAGTGGATAATAAAATAAGAAACTCGGCATAGGACAAAAAGATCGCGGCTAGTTGGAAGACAATCCAGCGAATCTTGTCAAAAAACCCAGAGGCCACCTTGCCATACTTCTTTGCACGAACCAAAATTAATCCTACTTATTTAACACAATGAATGACATAATTAAAATTATGTTAATAAGTGTAGAGAAAAAAAATGACAACAAAAAAGTTAATCTGTGCTTTTTAAAACGGCGACATGTCTTAAACCAGATGTCAACTAGATTTTAACAATTGATATTGGGCGTGGACCAGGAACCATTTTTTTTGCACAGCAGTAGCTATTGTTTCGTGTCGGTTCTGATATAAACAAGGATCTGTACAGGTGCGATACGATAACTTGTATGGGTTTTTTGAGTGTACGAAATAATAATTTAACTTAAGCATCATTATTAGAGTGATTCGTCCATCACTAGACTATTGCTCTCATTGCTCTACACTACACTCAAGCATACCCTTCGGCTACTGGATTCCATCGCAAGGAGAGCCATTCGCCTAATGGATAGACTAGAACAGGGGTCGGCAACCTTTTGAGACGGAAGAGCCAAAAGTTATAATTTATACAATTTCTCAGTTTTTAACGGCCGCAATTTGATCTCGAAAGAGACACAACTCGACATCGAAAGAGCCGCATGTGGCTCGCGCGCCGTAGGTTGCCGACCCCTGGTCACAACCAAAGCACTGGTGAAAACGCCAAATTTTCTTGCGTCGAAAACGAATTAAAACCTGCATGGAAACATCCGACGAGGGCGTCATTCGAGAACTTTCGACGGACTGACGACGGTAACGACGCATGACACGGGGGGAGGGGTGCGGTGAAAAGCGCGTACAAGTGGCTGAGAGATAGAATCGGTGCCCAATCCTCGTTAATCGATTCAGAACGAATTTTTAATGTTTTTTTATTGATAAAATAAATAATATTTGCGTATGGAACTAAAGAGCCGCAGCTTCACATCCAAAGAGCCGCATGTGGCTCGCGAGCCGAGCAGATATTTCCGGCAAATGTTGCCACAGTTGCTATACTATACAAAGTAGCGGGTTGTTTAAAATTTTAAAGTCCCTCGTAAAACTTCGTTAAAAAAACTGTCGAAATCTAAATAGGTGACCTATATTATTAAACTGGAACCGGTCACGTGGGCATACCAGATACCTATTAGATTTCCATTATTATTTAATCATTACGGATGAGCCAAAAAAAGAGATGCGATTTTTGTATAAATATTCGGGACAATTGTCGAATCGAATCATACTATCTTCCAAGCTCTTCATCGTAAAGTCGAATCAAAACTACAATCTACCAAAATGTTCAAATACGTAAGTTACATAAAATTGTTTATTTATTTTCCGATTATAGGCGATCATTAGTTTCGTAAATTTGCAAAAATTGTATGGCCTAAATGCACTTTTTACACATTTTATTTTTTTTTTCATAAATTATTATTTAATTTAATTCAGTATATAACAGTTGTTATTAAATTCCATATGAAAGTTAATTAGTATTATTTGCAGTTAATTCCTATTAATATTTTTACATGGGATGTTGTTGTCAAAATAATTACGACGACGGCACACACACACACACATCTTGTTTATAAAATTGTTTACATTAAAATTAGTAATATTTTAACCAAAATTCTAGACAGTATATTTTATTCCAGTTGATGGCTTTCCTCGCCCTCGTGGCTGTTGCCTTCGCCGTACCCAACCCAGAAGCCAGACCCAACCCCGACCCAAAACCCTTGGTGGTACCTGGAGTATATGGTAGTTACGCTTACTCCGCTGGAGTACCCTACGGCTACGCCGCTCCTGCAGTCTACTCAGGATACCCTGCGGCGTACACGTACTACTGAAGAGCTCCGTATTATTGATTTGATCTTCAATTGACGACCTTTTGCTTGCCAAACTGATTCAGAATTGTATGCTCTTGTATTGGGTACCTTTAAATAGTATAGTGTTATAAAAATGTAAAAAATATATGTTTTAATATAGTTCTGCTCTTTTTTTTACTAAATTTATAGCGTTCCTCTCACCAGGCGACGAACAAAAATCACAATAAAAATATCTTTCATTACGAAAGTTCTTACAGATATTTTAAAAAAAAATACGTGACAATAAAATAGTGACACCGTCACAGTCGTATCTAAATTTATGCCAATTTTGTTTAACAATAGCAACCATACATATCAGTATAATAATTGTCATTCAGATCACTGCTAGTCGCGATTTGTCGTACCGTTTAAGATTATCGTCGCATCTCTTTCTAATCCTGAGATATGTGAGACGTTCTGAATGAGATTTACGTTCTAACCAAGCAGTTTTGAAAACAATCTCAATAGACTGCCAAGTATTTTGTTGGTTAAATACTGGTAACATGGTTTTTTTTAGGTGCTTATTAGGATATCTTCTTATGGTAAGTTTTTGGCATTAAATCTGGAAACCTTACCATAAAATAACAAAAATTACATTTTCTCTTGTGGGAAAAAAGTCGAAATTTCATCCACGACGATTCCATTGATATTTCACATCTGTTTTGTTTTTATTTTATTTATTACAAAAAAAAAAGTATGATTTAATGTCTGATTTTTTTTCAGTGCAGTGCGCTTTTGCTTAGCAATTCGCTAGTGACCTCAGTCCCCCTGTACAACACATTTTACGCCTTCAGGGCTCCCGACAGGGCCTTCGATGAGAGCTTCAATCTTGTTCTGACCGATGTTGGATACAGTGCCGGATACCACCATGGAAGGAATATGGGCGAATTCTTTTCCTGATAGGATTTAAATAAATCGAATTATTTGTTCCTACTTATTATGTCCCCTTTTAATGTTATATATATATTTTTAGAAAATAAATATATTTAAAATACGTTAATTGTACAGAGTTTATTTTTGAATTTGGATTTCTATTATTCTTATGCTGTTTGTAGTGACTAACCAAAAATCATATTTTTCTAGCTTTCATAGAGGAAAAATATAATTCAGATAATAACTGAAAAACTCTTAACCTATTCGATACAGGATGAACCACAAATTTATACAGGGTGTTACAAATTCGGCATTCACCATTGGGATTGCGTAATTATGGACCCAATAATATACCGGAAAAATCTAAATATTCGGAAAAATCTAAAATTTTGCGTTTCGGCTTTTAATTTTTCCCGACTTTGTTCGAAGAGATGTCCAAAAATCAATTTCACTTTCTCATTGCTACTTCTTATTCGTCACGGGGATTGCATCAGATCTTTCATGCCACGTTTCGTCTTTGGGTCACCATCATCAACTTATTTTTTTTTAAATACGGGCCTAGATAGATCTGTTTAAATTAAGAAAGAGGACCGAAATCTACGTTCAATGGTATACAACACTTACTGTTTTTCCGACGTTTTGTTCCTTAAATTGACCATCTTCATTAAAATACGTTCCTGTAATTTCTGTAATTCTTAAATTCGATATAATTCAAAAATGTAAAACTCAATATCTCTTTTCAAAGTCTTAAGACAGTGCTGAGCTTTAAGAGTCACATTTTATTGGTATTAATAAAATAAATTACTTGTACTTATGCTAAGTAAAATTTTGATACAACTAATAGTTTGAAATAAAACAAGACGGTGCTATGCAAAGATGTTTGCCGATTTCTTAAAAATACTAACGTCTATGGTTGGTTTATGACAGTAATTAGATAGACGACAAGAATGTACTGGAAGTAGTTATCTTTGAAAAAAAAACTAGATCATATTGTATTCTTAAAGACCACGCCCCTAATTTGACATTTTAATTCGCCAAAACGTATAGTAGGTACACTGCAAGGATATTTGCGTATATAAACCCTGTACGATTTTGTTAATGTATCAGTTAGATATTCTAATAGAACACACATACCAAAATGTTTAAATTCGTAAGTATAAATTTATTAGGAAATTGTTTATTACGAATTTACCGAGTAAGAACATCATATAAATCAATTGTGGAAATCCAGAGTTCCATAATGTCATTAATTGTTTCCCACATATTCAATAGGGATCCTCGGCTATACCATTTTCATTTCTAAAATAATTTAGGAAATTCAATAAGATCCATCTTTTTACCTTGTGGACGTAAAACCCCCGACAACTTTCTCTTATTTTCCATTTTTGAACTGTCAAAGTCAAAATGTTGTCAATCTACAATTAAAATTGCAGATAAATGTAACTATATGTTTGAGAACGACTGGAAATTTCAACGACATCCATCCTGTGTATATGAAGAAATTATATGCCTATTTCAAACATGTCATGTACTGAGTTTCAGCAAACAGACACATGAAAAAATCTATATGACAATCGCACCTCTCATTTTAATGTTGTACCACTATTTTATGAACACCATTGTAAAGATTGTTTCACGAAAAATGGATATAACTTAATGACTGCAGTAAAAGTACCTGTGGCCATCCCATTATTTATGACCGTTTGTTATTATTATGTGGAAAGGACCGGATTGTAATAATTGTAATTAAATATAGGCACTTCAGGTAGGTTAGGTTGCTTAATTTATATTTAAATATCTTTTTGTGGTAAAATTTGTTAGTTTTTGAGGAATTGTTCAAGAATTGTCTTTTACCAAACATTCCTCAGAATAGCGTGATAGTAATGGACAATGCGAGGTATCACAGTCGCCAATTACATAAGTAAAGCTCCAAGCTCAAATAATACAAAATTGGAGATTCAGAACTACATGACGGCGAATGATATATATTTTGAAGTAAGTTATAAAAAAAATGATCTTTTAGAAGTTTTAAAGACATTTTGTATAAAAAAAGTATATGTTTGTGACACATTGGCAGAAGGCACCCTATTATTGCATTTTTAACCCCATAGAGCATATGTGGCACCAGTTAAAATCACTGGTTAGGTCTGAAAATATTTCTCCGACTTTAAGTTCTAGTGTTGTAGAATTAATACGAAAATGCTTTAATGATATTCCCCCAGGTAGTTGGAAAAATTCAGTCCGTCACGTAATAACTGTAGAAAATTCGTATATTAGTCTGGATCGTATAATTAATCCAATTATAATTAATTTTGATGAGGATAGCGATAGCGAAACAGAACTATCTATAGAATGACATTATAAATGTAAATAAATATGACTAGTAATATTTTAAAAAAATGTTATTTCATTTGATTACATTAATATAATCATATCATTACTTGTTTTCCTTAGTCCGTCCCTTCATACTTCACTTGTTTATTGCCAAGCTCTTGTCGACACAATGGGACCGACCCGGGAAATCATTAAGTCGTATCCAAATATCGTGAAACGTACTGTACATGGTGGCCGCTTTCTGTTGTACTCTGACACCCTCTATATATAACAAAAAATACTTTTAATCTATACCTCGTACTTTTTTTCATTTTTTACAGGTTGCTGTCGTCTTCGCCGCCGTCTTGGTCGTAGTTTCTGCCGCCCCCAAACCAGGCATTTTAGGGGCCCCTGTAGCCTACAGCTCGGTAGTTGGCGCCCCCGTAGTCTCAGCTTACAGCGCCCCTCTGGTGTCCGCCTACAGTGCCCCTGTAGTATCTGCGTATGGAGCGGCTCCCTTAGCTTATTCTGCTTATAGACCTGTGGCGTATTACGGTTAAGATTGTTGTTAAGTGAAAATTTAGCTAAATTATGTTACCAACTTTATATTTCGATTTATATGACTATTTTATTTGTGTTCGAGGAAAAATGAATTATAAATAAAAATCAAAAATAAATTATTTTCAGGAAAAAATTTTTTTGGTTTTTTAAGTAAGTTAAAAAAATATTAGGACGGCTTAATAAGTGGAAATTTTTATGAAAAGCTATTATTTTGACTTCAATCGACTATGGCTAAGCCAAATATTGCATCCCGCATTATTTACGTCCAAAATATACACGTTTTAGAAACATGTGACGCTGTATGATGCTTTTGCGGGTTCCCACGGCCACACACCGCACGTTTTTTTGCAGGAGTAATCTTACCGGAAAAGTAGTAGCGCATACAATTCCACCGTACGTGTTTATAAGAGCACAACAAATGTTCAGCGAAAAGTGTATAAAATCTGAATAAAAAACGGACGTATCATTTGTAACATCTACTTTGAGATCGGATTACAATTTTCTGATTTTTTTTCTTCTGATAAATAAAATAAGGGCAGTAGGTCGCAACGCGCTCGCTATTTTTATCCTTATTTTTTAACCACCCACCCTCTAGCTAATGCGCGTTTATTGTGTACAATTGAGCGTAATACACATTTGGGAAAAACACGTCTTAAATGCGGCTTTGGATTTTTATTTATGTCAACGTATCTTTGCAATGGGCTTCAAAACATTTCTAATAAGAAACGTAACAAGTGTAAATAAAATGTTATTATGAACAACGGCCCAATCTAAGCGGCATTATCATGAAGAGGCACCTCTATACACAGTGTGTAAAAAGTCCCGGAACAGTCAATTATTTCAAAAATGGTGCACAATATAAAAAAAATTTCTGTATAAAAGTTGTTGGTCTTAAAGAAATTTATTAAACTTAGATCCCCGTAATTATACAGGGTTGCCCAAAAAGTCGTGGTAACCGAAACTTCATTTTTTTTAAATGGAATGACCCTTTTTTGAACACATTTTCTGATTCCTCTAAACATTCTAAACAACAATTATAGAACATGTCATATGGCTAAACCTATTAGTTTTAGAAATAATTTGAGTTGAAGGACATAAATGCGATAGGTACGATATTACCTTTTGCATTGTTTCGAGTCGGCTCAAATGTTTTACGTTAAAATTAAAAGAAAAACATTAAACTCGTGTAAAATGAACCTCACTCAAGTTGTGTCAAAATTTTAATAACAACTAAATTATTAAATACAAGCAGTAAAATTAACAATAACTTGAAAAGAACAAAAATAAAATTAAGTGTAAGTCGTTATTTAATTAAATGCTGAAAATGTCCTCCTCCCACAGTTTGACAATGGGCTAGGTTATAATAAAATTTGTCGATGACGTTTTGTAACATTTCTTGGTTAATAGATGCACATTCTTCAATAATTCTTCCTCTTAATTCATTCAGATCTGCAGGTATTGTCACAAATACTTTATTTTTTACGTGTCCCCAATGTAAATAATCAAGGGGCGTTAAGTCTGGCGACCTAGCAGGCTATTCTATGGGGCCTCTTCGTCCTATCCAGCGGTTAGGAAAAGTGTTGTTTAAATAATTTCTAACAGCTAGCCCAAAATTAGCAGGAGCTCCATCCTGCTGAAACCACGTATTGCGTAATAGTGGTCCTACTTCATTGTTTATTGCTGGCACAATTTCATTTTGCAGCATGTGGAGATACATTTAGGCATTCAAATTCCCCTCTATAAAGAAAGGCCCCACTAATCTGTTGCCAATAATTCCAGCCCACACATTTACTTTCTGGGGGTGTTGAGTATGTGTTTCTCTCATCCAATGTGGATTCTGATCAGCCCAGTAACGACAATTATGGCGATTGAGAGACCCGTTCAACATGAATGTTGCCTCATCCGTAAAAACTATTTGATTAAAAAAATTGTTATTTTCTTCATATTTTTGCATCATTACTTCGCAAAATTCCAATCTACGATCAAAATCGTCTTCTGATAATTCCTGGACAAGAGTTATTTTATAGGGATGAAAATTACTGGTTTTTAAAATATTGTCAATTGATTTAAAACAAACATCAACTTGGGTAGCAGCTTTTCTGAGTGACAAATGTGGATTCTGAACAAAATGAAGTAATGTCTCTAATTTTTTTTCATCACTACTTGCCGACTTTGGTCTTCCGGAACGAAGTTTATCTCTGCAACAACCGGTTACCTCGAACCTTTGAACTGTTCTCACACCTGTAGATTTTGATATAGGCTCTCGGTTTGGAAAAGTTGTATTAAATAATTCCTTTGTCTCGATAACTGATCTTTGTCGGTCTCCAAAACCTCTTATTATTAGTAAAGTTATACGTTCCCTTTCGCTGAGCGACATTTTGAGAATTTACTTTGACAGTGACGCAAGAAATTCTAGTACCAGCTTATAAAAATGCAAAAGGTAATATCGTACCTATCGCATTTATGTCCTTCAACTCAAATTATTTCTAAAACTAATAGGTTTAGCCATATGACATGTTCTATAATTGTTGTTTAGAATGTTTAGAGGAATCAGATAATGTGATCAAAAAAGGGTCAATCATTCCATTTAAAAAAAATGAAGTTTCGGTTACCACTACTTTTTGGGCAACCATGTATAATTACAGGGATCTAAGTTTAATAAATTTCTTTAAGACCAACAACTTTTATACAGAAAGTTTTTTTATATTGTGCACCATTTTTGAAATAATTGACTGTTCCGGGACTTTTTACACACTGTGTATACGATTAGACTGTAATTTAAATAGAAACTTCTTCTTGTGGAAATTTTCTCGTATTAAATTTTTATAAATTATTTTCTCGAGAATTTTTCAGATCTGGACATTTCAGGGTGTTTTCTATTTTCGTCCTTTTGTGACGAGGTCATTTTAGACAGAATATTCTAAGCGAGAGATACATATAGAAAAATTAATCCCATTTTTAGCTTCAAAATATTTCTTCTAGCATTCTTCGCTGCCCTTGCATGAACCTCCACCTTAGCAGGGCCCGCCCCAAGGGCCCGTCATGAAATTATGAAAAATTTAACGTGCAATAGTATAATATGGCCTTTAAGAATACTTTTCTTCCCTGTTTATAAGCCAAATTATTACAGACCACTTAATTCATTCTCTTAGGTCGCTCAATCGTTTAAATCTTCGCGTCAACATATTTTCCGTCGGTGTTTACTGGTTTCCCATGCAATTAAGCACCGGATCAAAATAATTGACAGCAACTCACGAAAATAATGGACATGTCGACTAAAACATTTCAAATAAGGTAAATATTCAAAATTATACCTCTTAGCAGCCTTTTTTTTATTACGAAAGTGAAAAATGTTCAATTTCGGGCCTGTACGTCGTTATTGCTCCATAAATTTTGGCTTGGGGTGGCAGTAACCAAGTCGAATTTAACGCTAAAAAACCCAGGCTGCAGTTTTCTCTAAAAATGTTAACATTACAGAACCGGATATAGTCATGGACGGACACGCAATCCCACTGGCTTCATCTATTAATTTGCTGGGCGTCAGTCTGGGAGGAAATATGTCTTGGCATAACCACGTTGTGGCAATCGCCAAGATAGCTTCTCAGAAACTTGGTGTACTCTTCCGAACCAGAAAGTTGTACACACCTCAACAACTTTTGACACTATACAAAGCCCAGATTCGACCATCACTGGAGTACTGCTCTCATGTCTGGAGCTCTGCACCCAAACATACTCTTCGGCTGCTGGATTCCATCGAAAGGAGGGCCATTCGTCTGATTGGAGACCACGAGCTGCAAAGAACCTGGACAGCCGAGAACATCGAAGACAGGTTGGGGATTTGTCTCTCGTTTGCAGATATTTTCATGGAAAGTGCTCAGCTGACCTTGCCCTCTTAATTCCGCCCAGAGCGGCGAATATCAGAAATACACGACGAACCACTACCGCCCATCCATATGTGGTTAAGCTAAGTACTCCTCGAACTTCATTATTTAAGAATTCTTCCTTATGGAACGAATATAACCTCCAACGATTCAAAATCAACGTGAATCGCTTCTTGCGCCCACGCACCACTCCCAGAGTGCCCTAAAATATTTCTATGAATCCTCAAATTAATTTATTATTTCTAATAAAACTACATACACGTTTATGTTTATTAACACAACTTTATGCGTTATTGCTAAGTACTGAGATAAAAGCACAAACGTGCAAATCTCTTCCAACGCATCACGGAAATGAACACCCATTTCCCAACCCCCTAAACCCACCCGGCAAATTAAAATGTAAACATCACATGCCTCTTTCGCACCTATAATTTCTCACCTCACATACCGTCTCTCGCTCAATCACGTGAGAAACGAGCGCGAACCATGCGCGCAAACTTTTTTCAAGTTTTCCCCGTCTATAAATACAGGCGGAAAACTCCACAAGCGCTCAGTTTCAGTCTAACTTTCCAAGCGCTCGAAGCTGCGAAGCCGAAACCTCGATGATATTCGATAGTTCGTCGCGCTGGAAGTTTCACATAATGTCGCCGGTTAATACCGAAACCCCTATTCTAGTTCTCAGTGTAAACGACAGTTTGGACCATTCAGGAAGCATCTCTCCCCGCACCCCGTCCCCTAGAAGCGAAATTAAAGGACTGCGGTTGTTCAGAGTGATCAGCCGAAAGCTGGCTCGTAGATCCCAAGAAGACATCCAAAGCTCCGACGAAAGTAGATCGTCTAGTTCGGATAGTTCGTGCTCGACATCGGCTGGACACACTTCCAGAATAGAAAAGGACCGATCCTTATCTCCCAATCATATATCCAGCAGTTCTAGTGACTCAGGAAGTGACGTGCAAATGCTCAGAAATCGTCATCATCATTCTACATCGGCGGAAAGTCTGAAAAAGGTGTTCCAGAACTTGAATCTGTACAGCCGGTCTCAGAGTTGCTCGAACACGAAAGAATTGAAGAAAAAGAAGGAGAAGAAGCCTCAGAAGAGCATCTTGAGGCACCCCACTAGTTATACGTACGTGAAAGGGGTCAGTGGTCTTCCAACACATAGAGTACCTAGACATCAACTCCGTGGATATAGTAGTTGTTCGTGCAGTATGCATTATTTGAGCAGTTTAAACAAATAGACCGATGGCTTATAGAATTGTCATATAGAATTGTATTTATCTCAAAATTCTAAACTAGAATTAATCACAATCTAACTACTACTACGTAGCATCCAAGCGTACCTATCTTAGTTTTGAAACTTCTTATGATCCTAATATAGCCTAAAATCTAATAATTATGATATTTCTGAAAGGAAGTTCATCTAATTCAAGCCGATTGGATTTCCGATCTGTCTGTATCTTATCAGTATTTCATGGCTTATCCTGTAATGTCGCCAAAAAGACTGTTTAAATATAAGGGTATGTATTCTGAGACTGATGTAAGTCTACTCCTATCAGAATTAATTGGTATCTGTAGATTAAGTACTTAATCTAGGATTTTTTATGAATTGTTAGAATAAAATTTGTACTTGCAAAATGATGGACTAAACTACTCTTAGATTTATTTAGTAGGTATATAAAGGTAATTATATCTTCGAGTAGCTAATAACGAGTAACCAATGGTTTAGTTACGAGTGGATATTCTGACCTTTAATTAATTTATTATGTATTATAATTTTTTGTACTGTAATTAGTATTTGTCGATATGTATTTTTCCTTGCAGAGTCATATGTTTCATATTGCACTGTTACACAATGTATTATTATTTCTTGAAAAATGTGACATAATCTAAATTATAGTGCCTTTTATCGTTAGTCCAATAAATACAATGCTGAAAATAAAAATAATTGGTTTTATTTCCCTCGGAATTTTACTTAATTTGAACAGAATAAAGAAAGTTATGTTGCTATATCCTATCATTTCCGGTTATACCGCATTTGCTCGGCATAACATTGTTATTTTAAATAGAATGCCTTGTATATGTTGACATTTTTCCACTTTATGATTTGATATACCCATCTCCAACCGTTGCTGAGATAAAGAATTTTTTTATAAAAACAACATGTCAAAGGTAATTTGATCTTAGTTTGTAACTAATCCAGTTCAAGATTTTAAAATATGAGAAACTTTAGAAAAGCTATGGGCCTTTTGATTTCATAAAAATAGCCGTTTTTTATACAGGGTATTTTAAAAATTATACCTTCCTGTTATAATATAATAAATACTCATACGTAAATTTATTGTCTTAAGGACTACTTAAGATAGAAACACGTACACATTATACTGAGCAATTAGATATAAAATGTAATTATTGTACACGTAATGGTAAAATAAAATACGGGCTGTTTCATTTAGAAAAAAAATATTATAGGTATTATACTAGAAACGCAGAATAGAAACTATACCATTTTAATAGTATAATATTAAGATACAAGTTTCATAATACATTATCTTAGAGCACGTGTTTAATTTAGAAAACGACCCGCGAAGCGAGGAGTTTTCTAAAGTACAAGTGCTCTTATTGTCTTATGAACCGTGTATTTTATAACACTTTTTCTATTTGGGTCTTTAAAGTCGAAAAACTTTAAAAAATATAGTAGATTTTTTCCGTTTGAATTAATATTTTCTTTTTGGGTTGGCAATACTTTTACAATTTCATAAAAATGTTACAAGTATCAAATATGTCACGATAGAAACAATTGAGCACAACAAAGGTTCTTCCCATCCGTCATAATTAAAAATAAATATATTATTAAAATTCATAAAAATGAGTCAGGAAGAAAGTTGTACTCCGCGAGAAATACGAGAAATTTTCAGAAAATAATCTAGAAAAACTTTTAAAAAGAATATGCAAAACTTTGAGTTACGGCGCGAGCAGAACAAAGTTCAAAATATTGTGTCCACACAGAATCTGACAAGAATAACAATTAATGCCCAGGAAATGTCTACAGTAACTATAAATATGTATACTATATAAAGTAATATGTATAATACTATATTGAATTAAAAATAAAAATAGTACTTTATTGAATACAAAAAATAGAGCATAAACTGTAAGATATTTCTATTATTTTTAGGTTATGTTGTTTTATAGTTGTGACTGGAAATTAGTTGACGGACACCGTCAGCATGTTATATATTTCCGAGTATAGGTATTTCAGGTAAATGTCTAGTAAAAATGATCTATTTGCAAGGTTAAAGGTTTGTATTTTAAAGTTTTCTATAAAAAGTTTTTGTCGAATCCATTATGCCAAGAAAACTAATTTCAACGAAAAGTAAGCATAAAATTCTAACCCTACTTGCTACCAACATAAAAAAAATAAAATTTCAGTTTAGTGGCAGATTATTAAATTTTTTTGCATTTCATAATGTAGCCAATATTATGCGGGATTTATTTTGAGAAGTAAAATATGTGTTTAGTCTTAAATTGTATGGCATATCAATCACATGTCTCTATCGCACAAATCTCTATCTAATATGTATAATTTCTGTTGATAGTCCACCAAAATCTTTTGAAATCACTGGCCCAATGATGTTTGAGTCGAAATTTTTAGCTTCGCTAAAAAAATCGATCGATATTTATTTACTGGTAAATACACAAAAAGTCTTGTCTAGGCGAGAGTATTTCGTATCTATTGTTCAATTTTATTGAACTTATTCGACAACAAGAAAAAAAAATTAATGCCAATACAAAAGAAAGCTGTACAACACAAGTTCATTGATCAGCATCAATTAAGGTTTATTTTGATGTTTGGTCTGATAAACCCCAAAATAATTATGCCGTATTATATTTTCTGAGTGAACTTATTCGTTAACGATAGGTTTTCGATTTCATGCAAGGACTACTAGAGGATGTTCCTATAAACATCAGAAGTCAATACGATGGGGCTCTTGCTTATTTCGCTGATCGGATCAAGCAATATTCGAACGAAGGATTTCCAGGGTTTGTACAATATAAATATTATGTAATATATCAGCAGAATAATATGCATTGTTTTAATGTTCTGCTATGGTACACTTTTTATATAGTATGTAAATAATCCACCGACCCTTCCATGCTAATCAAATTATTAATATTTTCGTAATCAATCCTTTCGTCTGTCTGGTATAAAGTTAAATTTGAAATAGATCTCCTGAAAAGAAATTGGTAAGGTTTCCGATTCATCCAGTCAGACAAGGTGAAAAAAAGTCGACTGGTGTTGCTAGCCGGAAAAAAATTTGCCAATTTTAATATCTATGAAAGTAAGCAGACATTCTGATGGTTTATTTTTCACCATCTGAATTCTTTGTACTTGAATTAAAAAAAAATTAAATTAAACTGTATAAACTAAACTATATAATTTATTTTTATGATGCATGTCCATCGAATCTGGCTATATCATATCTATATCTAGCTATAGAATCTATATAAATAGTCGTGAAATGGACTGGACATTCAAATTTTTTATGGGTTATATATTCCCATAAGAAACTAATCAATGTTTTTTAGTCGGTCATCTTTGGGCAAAATATGCAAAATATTAATTGTAGCTTGTTTTATAAATAATAAGAATTGTGGTCGCTTTTTAATTTATATCTATACGCATTTTAGGTTAGTTGTGTCAGTGTCAATTCAGTTAGTGAATAAATTTTAACAACATTATCAGAATGATGAGGAATACCGGTGTCGTAGTGGCCCAATCGCAAAAAGGTACTTCTTCATCATCTGCCCAGTTTACGAGCTGAGATGGATACCTAAAGAATAATATGGTGATACAATTCATTATTTGAATTGGTAAATTTCGACAGTCATGCAAAGAAAGAAGTTATTGGTCTATATAAACCCCAATCCCCAATCATTCATGGTGACTGGCCTATTTAAAGATCTCGGGAACGATCTTGTTACTGAAGGCATATTGGTGCGTCTATCAGTTCCGGTTAGACCGGAAGGTAGGCTTAACATTGTCATTTTTATAAAAAAAAAGCATGTTAACTGTAATTTAACATTACTTTTCATGGAAGGTATGGATCTAAATACTAGATATTTTAAAAACTATATCTTCCTATAATCTATATAAAGTATAAAATATATAGGTACCTACTCATAAATCAATATATTTTTTTAAATGTTAATTTGCCATTTACATGTAGAATTACACGCTTTATTCAATTATTCACTACATATGTACATGTTTTATCTTAAGCAGTTTTTAAGTTAAAACAGGAGGCGGGTGGCAGCGGGGGATAGCGGGGCTATGGCGATTTAACATGGAAAAGGCGCACAGTTTGTTAAAAAAGTTAAAATGAATAGTTCACGGTGGACTATTTAAAAAATAACTTTAGCACTTTGAGTTTGGAGCAAAAAATTGAAGTGAAGAATGCGGGAACACCTAAACCCGAAATTAATTTAACGCAGACCACAAAGGCTAAATCTAGGGACTTTATTAGAAAGTTTAAAAATGAAATATATGAAAAAAAGTTTATAGAGGGTATTCCAAACTTAATGAGGCTGTTATTGATCAATTTTCTACAATTAAGAACCGAAGAACGGACTATACGTTTAAGCACTATTGTGTAGGGCCGATAAATGTTTTGTATTTCGATAAATGATACTCGATGTGATTTTAAACCATGAACCATGCCAACTTGTCAGTCTCGTGGCTCGATTCGTTCTCGTCATAAAACAGTTAACTATTGTTTACGTCTTGGTTGCGCCTAATGGCGTAGCCGCAGATAGCGTAGTGGTATTAGACATCTTTCGGTTTTCTTGATAACTCGTAGATGGCGGTAGTAGTATTGGACATCATTCGGTTTTCTTGATTACTCGTAGATGGCTTTAGTAGATAGTATTAGTAGTGGACTGTATAAATATTGTTACGAGGGTTGCATGCGACGACGTTAAGATCCGACAGCTATACACACTAAGAAAACCTTTCTTATTTTCCAAAAGTATTGTATTTCCTTGTGTAAAATTAAAAAATAAATAAAAATATGTTTTACCTAACGCATTTTCTTATTACTTTTTTTTCTTTCTACATTTAAAACGCCTAGAAAGTAATTGTTTGGTCGTTACACAAATGTAAAATTTTAAAAATAATTTCACCATACTTGTGAACCTCCTCTATCATAGGTCACGCGCCGCCACTGCTTCTAATAGGTCACTCACCGTGAATGGCCCCGTATATTTGATTGCAACGGAACAATTTTTAGCTAAGAAAGCGATAGAGAAGGAGTTCTTGAACGCAGTCTATCTAGGTAAAGTCGATGATGTAAGGAAATGTATCAAAAAACGGGTAAATGTTAATATGATCGATCCGGAAAATGAAAAATACACCGCATTGCACATTTGTGCTGAAAAAGGCGATGATGCAGTAGGTAGGTATAGTAAGTAGCTCTATTTCCAAGCCGACCCCGCACCCATTTATTGCTGTTTGAAGATGTTGGGGCAAACAAAGTATAATGTAAGCTAGTCTAGTCTAGTCCCATTTTTCCTGTTGTTTTTAGGTAAAGTATTGATTGCTCAGAATAGCATAAATATTAATGCCCAATCGACATACTTAAATACGCCACTCATGTTAGCCGTGATCTTCAAAATGATTCACTTCGTAAGACTGCTTTTAAGAAGTGGCGCCAATCCAAATATTATAAATTACGCCGGTACGTAACTTGTACGTTTATGTTTTAATTGAAAAAAAAACACATTTTTTATTGCCTTTTTATTGGGTGTTTCAAAAAACATGTGTCATCGCTCGTGTGACGATTCCTTAGCCAAAAATAACACAAATAGCTCCCATCAACATCGATCCGCAGATCTACTGAAATAATATACAGGGTGTTCATTTGAAAACTTCACACCACGGATTTATCGAAAACCACTGATTAAAGGAAAAAACGCCGAGACACGTCAAAAGATTTGCCTTTTACCCTCTGGCCCCCGGGGTCATCCCCTTAAAAAATTTTAAATGACAAGGGGTAGCAAGTAATAGCTTGTTTGAAAGGTCTTTCAAAGTGCTTTATTTTGACGTTTGATTTTTTAAAATCGGTCGATTCGTTTTCGAGAAAATTGGAAAAATCTTTACTTATCTTAATTTGTTCAGATAAAAAAAAAAAGCACACGAAAATATCACTTTTTATTTCAATAAGTGTTCAAAATGTTGCCCGTTATTGGCCAAACAATGATATAGGCGATTTTCAAATTCCTGACGGACATTTTCAAAAACATCTTGTGGGAGATCATGGCAGCTTTCGGTGATGCGTTGACGAAGTTCATCCAAACTGATAGGTTGGGGAGTGAACACACTAGTTTTCAAATGGCCCCATAGAAAAATGTCTAATGGCGTCAAGTCAGGAGATCTAGCAGGCCATTCTATAGGCCCTCTTCGCCCTATCCATTTATCTGGAAACTCGTCGTCTAGCCATTGCCGAACCGGAAGAACATAGTAAGGAGGAGCGCCGTCTTGCTGGAAATATATTTCAGCCTCATCAAGTATAGGGTTTCCATCGTCTTCGATTTGGTTTTCAATGGTTTCAGTGATAAGCCGATTGATGGTATTTTCCAACATATCTAAATAAATGCCTCCATGTAAATTCCCATTAATAAACAATGGCCCGGCCCAATCGCTTTGTTTCTTAAAATACCTGCCCATACATTAATTTTTTGGGGGTACTGAGTATGCCCTTCTACAAAAGCATGAGGATTTTCATTGCTCCAATACCTGCAGTTATGCTTATTAAGAAATTCATTTAGATAAAATGTGCATTCATCACTGAAGCAGATATTCTTTACATGCATGAATGGTATTATCATAAATCGCTGCAGTCATTTGTTCACAAAACTCAACTCGCCTATCGAAATCATCTTCGGTTAACTCTTGCAATATTTTCATTTTGAATGGATGAAATTTATGTAATTTAGTAACTGTGTATACAGAGCCTAATGAAATACCAGTCGCATCAACAATTTTGCGTGATGAAGTATTAGGATTTATGGCAAAATGACCCAAAACTTCAACTTGAGCGGCTTCATCCGATACTCTACGACGATTACGTTTTTTATTTGCAACAGATCCAGTTTGAGTAAATTTAGTAACAAAAGGTCCAAAACATACCTATGCGAAGTTATCTTTTCCGGATGTCTGGCGTTAAATGTAATGGCAGTTTGCCGAGCACATTGATTTTGGGCACCATAAATTAGAATCATTTCCACTCTTTCCGCTAGTGTGTAAACCATTTTGGATGTAAAATCTGAATCAATAAATTAATTTTCACTATCCCAAGATTGTCACAAAGGTAACTGACAGCAAATTAAATTGTTTCTTTCCCTTTGCAACTATAAAAAACTAAACAGGTATAAAAAACTAAACAGGTATAAGAATAAAAACAGTTCGCCCATGTTATCTGTGTTGATAAAAAGAAGGCGGTAATAATTTTTCTAATTTTCTCGAAAACGAATCGACCGATTTTAAAAAATCAAACGTCAAAATAAAGCACTTTGAAAGACCTTTCAAACAAGCTATTACTTGCTACCCCTTGTCCTTTAAAATTTTTAAGGGGAAGACCCCGGGGGCCAGAGGGTAAAAGGGGGTGAAGTAGTTTTTGGTTAAAAAGTTGTCTCGGCGTTTTTTCTTTTAATCAGTGGTTTTCGATAAATCCGCGGTGGGAAGTTTTCAAATGAACACCCTGTATAGTAAATGTTCGTAAACGGCCACCGAAAAACTATTATTTTTGGGTGAGGAATCAACATAAAGCGACGTTTTTGAAACACCCTGTATAATATTTTAGGAAAATCACCCCTTCATGTCGCCGTGCAAAAGGATTACCACATCGTAGTCGAACTGTTGAGCTATAAAGCCCAAGTAAATGTAATAGATCAGTTCGATAATACGCCACTGTCACTTTGTGTTATTGAAACCCCTTCTAGGCTCATAGCGAAGTGTTTATTAAAAAATGGTGCCAATCCGAATTTGAGGACAATGAAGGCGAACCCTCTCCTAAATGGTAAGCGCTTCCATTCACTAGAAGAAGTCTATAATTAAGGCCACTGTCAAATTTAGATCTTCAAGTTGGCCAGGCCAATCGACTTCGTATTGTTTTAGAATTGGCCCTGAACTGCAACTCACAGGAACACCTGCAGTTGGTAAAACTGTTGCTGGAATTCAACGCAGATCCGAACATAACGAACAGAATTTCTCACCAAACCCCTCTACATATGGCATCGCTCATTAGTTCTGTATTATTGGCAAAATTGTTAATCTCTATGGGAGCTAATCCTAACGCCAGAGACTTATTAAATAGAACTCCTGCGGATCTGGCTGTTGATCATTATCAAGCAGGTACAAGGCTACCATTATTGGCGGATATATAAGTCTTTTCCTATCTTGTATAAGCAACGAAATTGGGTAAAGATAGTAAGGGACGGGAACCCAATAAAATAAATCAATTCGAATATGATTTATTGTTTAAAATAGCTTGATATGTCTGGACAAAGGTGATCACGCGTGCTTAGAAAACAGGCTAAGAAAATGTTTCGATACCCTTGGAATAGATCCGCGTTTCATCTTGATAAGTAATTTCAAGTTTATGAATACCAATTCACAATATGTTCGTAGATACCGAAATGTTTGTCCTTACCGATGGGACATTAGACACTGCCGATTCTCCACGCTGGTTGTTTCTATATAGAATATCTGTCTGCCTGTCTGTCTGTATGTCTGTCTGTCTGTCTGCCTGTCTGTCTGTCTGTCTGTCTCTCTGTCAGTCTGTATGTCTGTATGTATGTCTGAATGCATGTCTGTCTGTCTGTCTGTCTGTCTGTCTGCCTGTCTGGCTGTCTGTCTGTCTGTCTGTCTGTCTATCTGTCTGTCTGTAAAATATTATAATACAATATTCTCGTTAATTTTAGATATGATATACTTTTACAAACACAGGAAGGGAGCTCCTCAAAGACCACCTTCGGAGTCCGATTCGAAACCAGAATTTAAACCAAGCATCCCCATTTCGGGTATTACTTCGGAAGTATTCAAGAATCGTAAATCCGTAAAATTTTCTGGGAATGACGTCAAAAGTACCCCGTCGAACGAAGAATTCTAGGTACAACATCTTTAAATATTTTTCCTAGAGACTGGTAGCGTGCAGAAAGTATCAATTTTCTGAAAGCATCAGCACGACAGAGACTGCACTCTGTACTGCTATAACACATGCATCCAAGCGAGTGCGCAAAAGTGTGCTTTTCCTCACTCGGCAAAGTTACAGTTACATGTAAAGTTCCTCAAATTTTTATCACTAGCGTCAGTAGTGCCAATCACATTGTTCGACTTTTGGCTCCTATGCTCGCTTCGTAGCGTTGCGATATTTTAGATTTCTTCTGATTTTTCTCATTAATTATCTGGTTTTGTGTGTCAATTGAAAATTTCCCACCCCAATTAATACAAATCTCTTTTTTTTTATTAAATAAAGGTCATTTTTATTAATTATTCTCGAAGTTTACGTTTTACTTTTAATAAAGCACATCGACTAGTCGCAAACAAAAGGTCCAAGTCTATTTTCATCCGCTTGCGGAGGGTAGGTGGATGGGTGGACGTATCTATTCTTGGGAAATTATAAGCATGGCTGGGCACGGTCACATTTTACGCCGTGTGATAAGAAAATTCAAACCATCCGACCAAATTGAAAACCGACGAGCTTGAGAAGATCGTGGGCCTAGGCATTGAAGTTCTCTTTGTCAAGGAAGATGAATAGATCATATCATATGCAAAAAAAATTAAATATTTTGCGGTAATCTAGCCCGGTTCCTGTCAAGCAAATCCGAACTCCGAATGCACTGCAGCGGAATTTGATGCAGGCCATTGCATCGACCGATATGCAGGGGCAACGGCCCTTATTGGGACCATCTGCTACGTAATGCTTACGCATTGAAGGGATTCAACTGGGTCATGCTGTATGGATATTGTACCTATTGTATACATAAAATTTGGGATTGGTCGCATTTTTGAATGAATCTACAGTACCCTACCTGACTTCCCTTTATTCTATCTGGCCATTCACAAACTCTTATAGTCAAAAAAGTTATAGACAAGAGAAATTCATAATTTAAAGAGTTTAAATTGATCATTTCGCAGATAAACGATGATAACATTGGTAAACGTATCCAATAAACTTCCCACAAAACATATCGAAACTTGGGGATGCCCTGGAAAGGAGCATCGACCTATATTTCGGTGGTTCAACGTGCTAAATATAGCATCGGCCTTTCGCACAGTGACGTGGAGACTTGAGATTTTTTCCAACTCAAGGACGCGTCTGGAAGATTAACATCGCATATACATAATCAATTAATATGGTGATTATTATCGAGACCACCTTGGTAACAGCTGTCTTTCACGCTACGATTAAGGGGATCTGACCGCCTCTGGGTAAAACGGCCTGACAGGAAAACCACAATTCAATAATTAAATGCGTAAAAAAGTAACGACGAGACGAGAAAGAAAACCGTCTGTAACACCACTCAATTTTAATATTTGAATTACTGACGTGCAAAAAACCGACCCTTTTCCTACGCTCCTGCGAAGACGGGAACGATGTAACTCATAAGTGAATGGCAACTTAAGAGGCTTTTTGGGGCACTAGGTCATCGACAAACTGGGCCTCAATGGTGCCTACGTCATCAGAGCGTATAGCCAATAGGAACGAGAGCTCGTCGGAAGTTTTTTGTTTAAATTGTTCGAGGAGTCCAGGTTTAGAGGCATCACATTTCCCATTGAATTGGTCTAGAATTGTAACTTCTTTTGTAAGGAGAACGCAAATTAGCTGACGTCATTTTGGTGTATACTTTGTGTAATCAGGGCCGGATTTAACGTTGACCGGGGCCGTGCAAGGGCAGTGACATAAAATATTTCTTTTCAACATCGAAGAGCAGGAAACAAAATAAACCAGGTTGTGTAGTTGAAATTCGTGCAGTTTCTTGTCGCGTCGAAGAAATAGTGAGGTATTTTCAAGAATAATTGTGAAAAAGACACGATTTTTTCAAGCGGAACGTACGTACATTATACCATGATACGAATGGAGTACGCAGCCCGAAACGTCCGTCCGTTTTGCGCTTAATAAATGATAGGTAACTCTAAACGTTCTCCTTATCTGCGCGTTTCACGTAAGACCTTTTTTGATAACCCCCGTATAACCAAGTTTCCCCTCAAGTTGTATTTGAATTTAATTTAATCAGATTATTAAGTAGACGGCTATTTTTTGGAAATTTAATTTTGTCCCCATTGTTGAATTCTATCCAGAGGTGAATTCCCCGCCCAGGAATTATTTATTTAGAGCCAATCTAACTTCCTTAATCATTAAATTTTGAATACATGTGTGAATGCTGGTCGACACTATCAGTAATGTCGCCAGTCTTGATAGTCAATGAAAAATTCATCATAATTTAAAGACTTAAAGTATTTTCGAACACAATTTTCTCGATTATGGTTTTTCGAATCGAATAGGTGTTTTTCGTCAGGGATGGCAGGCAATTAATGCCATTGCCGACTTGACACGCACGTGTCAGTCGGTCTTGGGTGGGCCCACCATCCTTTCCCCGCTAACTGGAAGCTGTCAGCAGTCCCACAGAGCAATTGAAGAGATTAGGGCAAATTTGTCATAAGAAAGAATGAATGATTTTAATTTTAAAGTTAGTTAGTTGAACGTAGGACGAGGCCTAACTGATGTTCAGACTATACTTTTGATTGTATTGGCTCGGGCGCGTCCAATGAATATAATAACAATGCACATTATTATATTGGAACACGGAGGGCTTTTATTTATTTAATTTTAATGTCTTTTTTCTACTACTGTATAAATAAATCAACTTTCGGGCCGTAGCAACAGGAAAGAAAACGAAAGTAAATGCTACAGTTACCTGAATATTATCCGTTGCTAGCTACGAAAGTAGGTTGCTAGCTACGAAAGTAATACTTTCGGTGCCAGGACAAAAAAACAAGAATAAAATTTTTTATTGTATTTATTCAAGCGAATTAAAAAAAATCTTACTTAATAATAAAAAGTTTATATTTATTGAAAAAACAAGTGGTATAATAACAATAATATAAAACTTAAATAACACTAATTTTTATTTATTGTCATTAAGGTTAATAGTGAAATTTGAACAGTTAGAAATATTAATTGATGGAATATTATTCAATTCAATACCTTCGCCGCTTCTTATCAGAGACTCGTTATTATCCTGGACTTGGACCATACAACTATTTGTCACTCTCGCGTCGTTAGATGGAATAAAAGTAGGAGATCGATTTAAGATCTTTTTGGAAATTTCGATTTTATTTGTATACGAATCACCAATATATCCCTCCGCAACGGACGAAGTTCTCCAACCGCCATGTCTTTTTAAAACCAAAATATCGATACCTGGAGCATTTGCAAGAAAGGTAGTTGATGTTCTTCTAAACGAGTGACCAGTGTATTTATTTATATCTTGAAGTTTCAAAAATTTGGCAATTTCTTTGGGAACATTTGAAATAGAGTGTTTTCCAATCACCTGATTCACACACCTACCTCGTTCATAGCGATATAACAAGCGTTCGTCTTGTGCATTATTTGGCCTAAGTTTAATATAATCTTGAAGTAACCTCATAAAAGAAACTGGACCTCCATCATCGGCTATCACAAAACTTCTTTGAACCTTGTTTTTGCTCTGGAGGATTTTAACAATAGCTACATCATCCTTGATTTCGATGTCGTTCAATTTCATTTTATAGATCTCATCTGTCCGGCATGCTCCAGCTATCCCCATTACTGCTATCACTTTCATAGATAAATAGCTATGATTAGGAGCGTCAAGTAAAAACTTTATTATTTCTTCTTTTGTGAAAATTTTAGATTTTTTAGCTTCGTAACCATCATTTTTTCGTTTAATAAATGCAATAAGTTTCTTAAACTGCGAAATATCTATATTTTTGTTCACAGAAATAGTCAATTTAAGCATGGAATATTGTGACCATAAGGACGAAGGTGATAGGGCTTCAGATTTCTCTTGGAAGTACGCTAGCATTACATTTTCGTCAATTTGTGAAAGGTTTTTCTCCACGAACCATTCTAGAAACAGGTTGTACGTTTGACAGTACCTATCTTTCGACTTTACGGGTAAGAGTGAGGCACATGCCAACTCGGCCGCCTTCTGTATAGCTTCGTTTTGGTCTTGAAACAACATTTTCGACAATCGAAATTAAAAAATTCGAACTGACAGACTTTGACAGTACTCAAATAACTAGTTGTCATGGATTATTTTACAGGTGTATTTTATTATAATTTGAATAAAATCAAAGTTCATTACTTAATAATATAATTGATCAAAGAACAGTAGTAGAAAAAGTTTAATACATTACACGCTGCAAAAGCCTTTTCAGGTGCTCGGAGTTTTTTAAATAGCCTCGGCTTCGCTACGCTTCGCCTCGCCTATTTAAACACAGCTCGCACCAAAAAGTAAACTTTCGCAGCTTGTAATGTAAATAAATATTGTCAATGAGGGTGAATTTAAGCGGTCAGTCTTTTCGTAAGTCGAGTAACGCGACTCGAAGTACTCCTAAGTTAATTATGTACAATAAAAATTAACCTAGACTAATACTCAGTTTTTTCAATCCAACCTATCATTCATCTATCACGTACTCAGCTTTAAATTTTGATATTTACACTTTCTACAATATAAAACTACCCTAAGCTAATATTTTTTCTGAACTAAAGAGAGTTCAAACTACCCTAATAATTTCCAAAAAAGTATAACCCGCGGTAGAGGATTATAATACTGACTTAAGATATTTCATGTTGAACTTATAGTTACCATTACTTCCTTTTCTGGTCTCAGAATAGGTAAATTTTAGTCGAAAATTATTCTAGCTTTGGGCACAAAGTCTGTTTTGAATAAATCTTCGCACCAAAATAAAAGTGTCTTTTATGGTCTTATTTTTATACTCGCGCCAGAAACGAGTATTCGGAGATCAATTTTAGTTATTATTTAGACTCGCACTAAAATACACGAGTGTTCGAAGATATTTCAGTGTTGTTTATACTCGCCGGAGAATAAAATAGGAAAATATGATCCTACGTACATGTTAAATTATTAAAAAATAATCTAACGTAAAAATCCTCATAATTTTCTTGAATTGGAAGAAGCCAGTTTTACAACGGGGACCCCTAATGATGTGGGGGCCGGAACCCAAGTGTCCCGTTATAAATTCGGCACTGCTTGTAATTATTATAAGATCATTAGATGAAGGTGGAAACCGCCACGTGCTAATATATCACGTGTTGAGTCTTCAAAGCTAACAAATAACATATATGGCTGAATTTAAACAAGAAAAGAAAATGTCGGGATTCCTGACGCAACTAATACGATAGAATAAATCACGTACGTGATAAGATCAGGGGTGTATTAAGAGCCACGACCAAATCGCACAAATAATATCACGGAAATGAAATCTTGAAATAGCCATAAATGGAGCTTTGACTTATCTGCGTGCATGACACTGACGAGAGATGTAATCAATCAATGTGGTAGGTCGACTACTCCCGTCAACTGGCCTCATTGTGAGTGTCAGTTAGTTTTAAAACTCTTTAGAAAAAATGGCTTAACACACATGCCTGGACTGTACATCCAAAAATTATTGAATTTTCGATTTATCCATCAGCTATACCGAGACGTACACGAGGTTACATTCAAGCCAATAGGAAGCCTTTAAACGGCAGCATCAGGAAGGCAACTACTTTTCTATTTCGAAGAATTTTGTCTGCCAGTTTGCAAGTAGAATTAAAAAGAAATAGATAAATCTGAACGGTATTTGTGCAGTGTTTTGTATATGCAATTTCAAGGAAATGTCTATTTATTCCTGTCCATGCTTACCTACTATTCGCGATAAATCGAACAAGCCCTTGAATGGCCCTGTAAGCAAAATTAACCCGTTTAGATTATATCATAACAACGTGATATTTGCGATAAAAGACGTCTGGCATTAGGTTTTTCGGTTTTCTTTTTTTTTTGCGAGGTTTAACAGTAGTTTATGAAAAAATATCCCGGTTAATTTTTTTGAGAAAGTTAAGTAAACACGCAACCATTTCGTTGATTTTTTTATTCAAAAAATACTTTGTTTCTTTATTCATTTCCAGATTTGTGTCAAATATGTTTTTCCCAGAAAAGAAGTTTCGATTAATCAACAAACAAATTGTGTATCTATATTATTTCCGAGTTTATTTATGAAAAAAATCGTTCGTCGAACTTGCTTCCAGAAAAACAACGATTACAACATTTTAAGGGTTCAATGGAATTAAATAGTTAATATGGAAAATAAAAACAAGGTATTAATGTTTGTAGTGGGCGGGGGATCAAGAAAAAATACGAATAAGAATTGATATTTTATGTACAATTCTTTACAGTATGTAAAAATTCCAAAAATAACCGTTTCCAAGAGGTTCCATTTAGCAGAATAATTAGGGGCCCTACCTTTCCAATTCTTTGCCAGGGACAAAGTTGGCGACCACAAATTTATATGAATAAGTGATGATTTCCTGGAAACTGTTACTCGAAAAATAATATAGGGAGGTAAAGAAACTCACAGTCTGCTCCACTAGTTTAATAGAAATAAATACTATAAACCAAGGTTTAATAGAAATAAATACTATAAACCATGGTTTATAGTATTTATTTCTATTAAACTAGTGGAGCAGACTGTGAGTTTCTTTACCTCCTTATAACTTCACTCCACTTTGAGATGGACTACTTCAAGAAAATTCTTCAAGAAAATTATATATAGTCTAAGTGGAAATCGAAGAACCTTTAAAATGACGTGCAACTTGACCCCCCCCCCCCTCCTTCTTCCCATTTAAGATCTGGAAGCGAGGAACTCCGTATAAAACAGCATTCCCATAATACAATAAATATAATTTTAGATTATTTATTTTTATATTCAGCGGGGTCGATTAACTTTCTATTTAAAAAATTAAACTTTTGTGGTTTCGGCCATGCTAAATTTAATTTTTATCAGTGGCGCAACAAACCTGCTAAAAAAATACAACAGAAGAGAAGTATAAAAACAAGAATTATTATTTCTTGAATTTATGCTTTATTATTATCATTATTATGCGGTATTGTCACCGCCGCGCCGTCAGTCGTCACGGTTCAGCCAATACACGTGTACATTTTGGCGGTATAAAATTTAATGAAAATAGTACCGATATATTCGACATAAAATAAGCTCGGGAGGCTGACTCTGAATTTAAATTTCAACGATTCTGAACAAAATAATTATTACTTTCCGATACATCCGTATCCAATTAAATATTTCATGTCGAATTTTTTTTTGCCAACCGAACGAAAAAAACGAGATGCGGGGGTTGATTTTCCTATTGTTTTTTTACGTCGCAGAATAACCAAATTAGGCACCAAGTTACTGACCTAAGGAGCGAGACCGATCTTTATTACATAAAATTACTTATCATTATTCTGTTTACCACATTTTAAGTCTATAGGCATCATAGGCGTACTCTTAGGTGCCCTTGCAGGACACCAGGAAAACTAATTACGTCTTATTCTTATTGGGTCCGAGTGAATTGTTAAATATGTCGAATTAAATTGTTAGACACCATGACCAGTACAGCGATATTTGGCTTACATCGATGTTTCTCTAACGATGTTCCAACACTACATAAAAATAAATTATGTATACAATACAATAGAAAGCTATTGGTTCAGACGAAATTCCTGTTATAGTTCTCAAGAGATGCGCCGATGAAGTAACACCAGTATTTTGTAGACTTTTTAACTTATCCTACAAACAAGGAATATTTCCATCGTGCTGGAAGACGGCGCGAGTTCAGCCCATACCAAAAAAAGGTAAGAGAACCCTGCCTAGCAACTATCGACCAATCGGATTACTTTCAGTTATATCAAAAGTTATGGAGAACGCTATTAACCAACATCTTCTAAAGTACCTGGAAGGCTTCAACATTATCAGCGATCATCAATATGGTTTTCGGAAGTCCAGATCAACAGGAGATCGTCTAGCCTATGTCACCCATCTTAGGAACAACGCAATCGAACATCATGGGGAGTCTCGGGCTGTTGCACTGGATATTTCTAAAGCCTTTGATCGTGTTTGGCATGAGGGACTTCTCAGTAAACTGCGATCCTATGGTATGCCCAGTCGATTCTGTGCATGGTTGTCTAGCTTTCTTAAGGACCGCTCTATGCAAGTGGCGATTGACGGATTTCTCTCAGACACCTTCACCATCAATGCCGGTGTTCCTCAAGGGTTCATATTGTCTCCCATTCTCTTCTTACTCTACATTAACGACCTTCTAGTGAAAACGAATAATCCGATATTTAGTTTTGCTGATGATAGCACACTTATCTCATCTTTCTCTTTGAATGCACAAACATCGGCTGCCGACGCTCATCTTCGCGGACAGCATGAAGTATCACGCCTCAACAAAGACCTGGAAGAAATTTTGGTTTGGGGTGACAGTAACCAAGTCGAATTTAACTCTAAAGACACCCAGGCAGCAGTTTTCTCTAAAAAGGTTAACATTACAGAACCGGATATAGTCATGGACGGACACGCAATCCCACTGGCTTCATCTATTCATTTGCTGGGCGTCAATCTGGGAGGAAATATGTTTTGGCATAACCACGTTGTGACAATCGCCAAGATAGCATCTCAGAAACTTGGTGTACTCTTTCGAACCAGAAAGTTGTACACACCTTAACAACTTTTGACACTATACAAAGCCCCGATTCGACCATCACTAGAGTACTGCTCTCATGTCTGGAGCTCTGCACCCAAACATACTCTTCGGCTACTGGATTCCATCGAAAGGAGGGCTATTCGTCTGATTGGAGACCACGAGCTGACGAAGAACCTCGGCAGCCTAGAACATCGAAGACAGGTTGGGGATTTGACTCTTTTACAGATATTTTCATGGAAAGCGCTCAGCTGACCTTGCCCTCTTAATTCCGCCCAGAGCGGCGAATATCAGAAATACACGACGAACCACTGCTGCCCATCCATATGTGGTTAAGCTTAGTACTCCTCGAATTTCATTATTTAAGAATACTATCATCTGGAAGAGTTCATCCTTATGGAACGACCTTCCCGAGGTCGTTTTTCCTAACGAATATAACCTCCAACGATTCTAAACCAACGTTAATCGCTTTTTGTGCACACGCACCACTCCCAGAGTACCATAAAGGATTTTTCCTATAGTGCTCGTGTTTGATCATAAAAAAAATACACATATACTTAGATTTTTACTTTGTTGAAGGGCGACAACTGTATCTTTTGACCCCTTTTCGAATACGCCTCTGATTTCGGCCATACCCAAACAAATTTTGATGATATTTCTTGTATAATAATAACCAAATTATTTGAAGTAATGGCACCGTATACAGACAAAGGTCAATATATTCTTCTTCAAGGATTGGAAGATCAGTAGCCTATTTCTCGGGTCATAACATACAGGGTGCTCCTATAGACATTGCGATTCCTCGCGTAATTTTTTTAAGAAAAGGTCATATGTCTGCAAGGCTCACTTTCTTGCTACAGGGTTGTTACAATCGATATTTTTTAATATCTCCGACAGTACTTTATTATTTTCAATTTTGGTATGTTTTTTTTTTAATATAAAACCCCATATTCTAGTTAGAAAAGTTAATCTATCCATTCACCAGTGGCGGCGCAGCAAGTATGTCCGCTGATATTTTTGACAAGAATAGTGATACGCCGGTGACATTTTTCCATGTTGATTTTTTTTCTGATTAGCCTGGTCAATTCTACATAAAAACGCGTTTTTCTCTTTTTTGCCAAAGCTCGTCCTTAAGAGATAATCGCCGAAAATAAATACATGCATGTCCTTCGGACATGAATTTATTTTTATAAATATAATTTTATCATAATAATAAATATCCGATATCTCGCTTTTCGTTTTTGTTCAGCCCGCGGTTATTGGTCTTAAAAAAAATGGAATTATTCTTATTATGGGAAAGTTATCAGGTTTCCTAATTTTTTTAAGGCGCATTTTCTTTTCCTAGCGTTCAAGACCGAAAACCCTAAAGACAAGAGGTAATTTAGTTGAAGAAATCGCTCAAGTTCGAGTCGAGTTCGCTTATAAGAGTATTCCGTACCATTACAAGTCATGACGTGTTTAATAATACATAACGGCTTGGTGTATAGAATATCGGAAAAGCGTTTTTTTCCTGTTGTTTTTTTCGGGAATTGGAAAAATTGAAAAAAAAACGAAAAAAATGGAGAAATATTAAAATAAATCCGGAAAACTGAAATAAAATTTTTTTTTATTATCAAACACAAGCACAATGGGAAAAATCCTTTAGGGCACTCTGGGAGTGGTGCGTGTGCGCAAAAAGCGATTCACGTTGGTTTATATTCGTTGGGAAAAGCGACCTCGGGAAGGTCGTTCCACAAGGATGAAGTCCTCCAGATGAAAGAATTCTTAAATAATGAAGTTCGAGGAGTACTAAGCTTAACCACATATGGATGGGCGGCAGTGGTTCGTCGTGTATTTCTGATATTCGCCGCTCTGGGCGGAATTAAGAGGGCAAGGTCAGCCGAGCACTTTCCATGAAATATCTGTAAAAGAGAGTCAAATCCCCAACCTGTCTCCGATGTTCTAGGCTGTCGAGGTTCTTCGTCAGCTCGTGGTCTCCAATCAGACGAATGGCCCTCCTTTCGATGGAATCCAGTAGCCGAAGAGTATGTTTGGGTGCAGAGCTCCAGACATGAGAGCAGTAGGTACTCTAGTGATGGTCGAATCTGGGCTTTGTATAGTGTCAAAAGTTGTTGAGGTTTGTACAACTTTCTGGTTCGAAAGAGTACCCAAAGCTTCTGAGAAGCTATCTTGGCGATTGCCACAACGTGGTTATGCCAAGACACATTTCCTCCCAGATTGACGCCCAGCAAATTAATAGATGAAGCCAGTGGGATTGAGTGTCCGGTCATGACTATTTCCGGTTCTGTAATGTTAAACTTTTTAGAGAAAACTGCTGCCTGGGTTTTTTTAGCGTTAAATTCGACTTGGTTACTGTCACCCCAAGCCAAAATTTCTCCCAGGTCTTTGTTGAGGCGTGATACTTCATGCTGTCTGCGAAGATGTGCGTCGGCAGCCGATGTTTGCGCATTCAAAGAGAAAGATGTGTGCTATCGTTAGCAAAACTAATCGAACAAATTTGTAAATATTATCAATTAAATCAAGTTCTTTCTAACTTGTAAAAGGAAGATTCATTTCTCCCCAAATTTTCATGTATTTCAAATTCTTCTGGGGGAAAAAAATCGTTTTCTTTCCGGAAATTTTAAATCTCCAGTGCATACAAACAAAATATCAAGAGCAGTAGGACAGATATGAATAAAAAAGGTGACTTTTTGAAAATCTTTAACACCCTGTATCTAAAAAGTTAAGACGTTTAAGACATATTTTCTTAAAATGGGTCTTGGGTCCCATCCCCCTTAAATATTAGCATGTTATAAATAAGAAACACCCTGTCTAACGATACGTATTTCAAATACGGATTGATTTCCCTTCCACCACCCGAACCCGAATCCCCATCCACTAAAAAACCCTTTTTCTAAACCATTTGTAGACTACAGAGCTATGCAGTTCCCATAGCAACCCCATTTTGATCGGTGACGTCGGACTACGGCAGCGACGTCACAGATGCTGCTGAATGTACCTCCAAATTGGGTCAGACCCCCTTCCGCTCGAAATTGGGTCGACAAACCCAGGGTGCAGTCAACGACCCCAGGCGGGATGCAGCTAAGGGCGTGTCTAAAAATAGAATTTTTGCCGCGGCCGGCCGTGAGAAAAACTGGACTTTTTCAAATATTATGTGCATAAGTTGATAGTTATGCACATATACAATGTGTACATAAAGTAAGGAACAAATTCATTATCTAGGAATCTAAAAATATTTCGGAAAAATCCTCGGACACGTGTATAATAATTTTTAATGGCGCATTTTTTCCCATACAAACTTAATATACAAGGTGGCTCATGTAGTAGATATGACATTATCGACGATTTTTTTAAATGGGAACCCCTATATTTTAGTTCAGATCTGTAATCTCCAAGAACAGCTGATTTCAAAAACATAACACACTTAGGGCCTAAAATTCATAGTTTCGTTACTACAGGGTAAAACAAATAATTTTATTCAAGATTTTTTTTTGGCTTGGGAGGCATCAATTAATTACGTGAAGCGTTTTTAGCGATTTTCCAACCCCCCCTTCCCCCAATAAAAGATTTCGTGACATTTGGCTCAATCCCTTCCGCCATCACCCAATTTTACCTGAAAGCCTTACGTAATTAATGGACGCACCATCATTTGCTGTTACTTATGTTTTTTCTCAAGTAGGCTTATTTGCTGTTATGTAACTATGGTATTTAGATAATGTCATTGTCATTACATTGTATTTTTCTAGTAAGTTTATTAGAAGTAATAAATTTTATTTTAAAACATATTGAGTTAGTTACTATGCGTTTATCTTTAACACAAAGAATAGAAATTCTTATGATGATTGGATATGGTGATAGGATCCGTACTCAACAAGAAGTTTGCATTTTGTTTAACACTAAGTATCCAGCAAGACCAATTACTAGATCAACTGTGAGTAAACTTGAAATAAAATTTCGGGAAACGGGTTCAGTGGAAGATATTCCCAGAAAAGGCCGTCCAACTATTCCGGATGATAAGAAATTAGATATTTTATTGGCTACGGAAGAAGATACCCTCCGCCAGATTAGCATTGATCATGGGGCGGCTGCTATGACCGTTCATAACCTATTGACGGTAGAAAAATGGCACCCGTTTAAAATCCGATTGGTTCATGAGTTGAATGAAGATGATCCATATCGTAGGATGGAGTTTTGTCAAATATTAATGGAAAGATGTAACTTAGATCCTTTATTTGTTGAAAATATCCTATTTTCGGATGAATCTACCTTTAAATTAAATGAAGAAGTGAACCGGCAAAACTGTAGATACTGGGCAAAAGAAAATCCCAGGTGGATGCGTGAGCACCATACTCAATATCCTCAAAAAATTAATGTTTGGGCTGGTATTGTGAAAAACAAAATTTTTGGGCCATATTTTTTTGACAACAATGTAAACGGGCTAAATTATCTTCATTTTCTTCAGAACTTTCTTATCCCTACGCTAGTTAACTTATACCCTAGTAGAAATAATCCAGGAATTCTAGATGAAAATTTGTGGTACCAACAAGACGGCGCACCTCCACATTATGCAGCAGTAGTGCGCCATTACATAAACCAAGTTTTTCCGAACAAGTGGATTGGAAGACGTGGGCCTGTTGAATGGCCGCCTAGGTCTCCAGACCTTACACCACTGGACTTTTTCTTGTGGGGTCACCTGAAAAATGTTGTTTATAAAGTCAGACCTGCCAATATTGAAGATTTAAAAAATCGAATAACAACAGAATGCAGGAACATTTCAGAAGAAACCATAAGAAAAGTCCAACACGAATTTATTGATCGCTTGGGGTACTGTCAGGCAGCAGAAGGAGGACAATTTCAACACTTAATTAAATAGCTTATTTATTTTTTTACATTTTTTTAAATTAAAAATATGTTAAATAAAATTATTTGTTTTATCCTGTAGTAACGAAACTATGAATTTTAGGCCCTAAGTGTGTTATGTTTTTGAAATCAGCTGTTCTTGGAGATTACAGATCTGAACTAAAATATAGGGGTTCCCATTTAAAAAAATCGTCGATAATGTCATATCTACTACATGAGCCACCTTGTATATTAAGTTTGTATGGGAAAAAATGCGCCATTGAAAATTATTATACACGTGTCCGAGGATTTTTCCGAAATATTTTTAGATTCCTAGATAATGAATTTGTTCCTTACTTTATGTACACACTGTATATGTATAGAACGGACAAACGGAAATACAATTCGAGCGTATTAGACCGATATGTCCGAATGAAAATATTGCCATTTGATTATTGACTTGGGGTTCGCAAATTATTCGATTTACATAATCTCGATTTGGATCATACTGTTACTGATGATGACGCGCCTTCATTCATTCCCCAGTTCAACTGTAGGTTAATGTATACTTCTCTACAAAGTGTAAAAATAATGTTTCTATCTATATCCGTCCTTCTCTTGACCTACCTATAGCAGAGTATCCCGTTTTTCGCTCTCCACATTTCATTCCAATGAACCCCTAAAAATTACGAAATTGCCGTTTCTCTGTATGGAAAGTTCATTGAACGAAATCTTTTTTCGAGGATAAAGATATATAAACTCCGGGAAATTGCGGTTCAACCGAGTTCACAGAAAATTTGACGGGCGATAAATCAACTTATTTTATTGGATAAACTCCGACGTGTAAATGAAAATTGTGGAAGATTGAAAGCCAATTTTGTTTGCTCTACGCGATAACAACAGGGGCGTATATTGCCCAATGCACGATCTATGAAAGAAATGATCACACAATAACGACAACGGATTTGATGTACCGCAGGGCTCCATCCTCGGGTTAATGATTTTATCATTTCTATTCAATGTACCCTTATACAGGGTGGCCCATCGAAAACAGTCCAGCAAGGTTTACGGCTGTATACGTGAGAATTTAAAAAAAAACTCGGACCCGTAAACTTGTGTTTTCAGGGGGACACGTTTCACTATTAATTTCATCTCTGTAACCTCAACCCACTAGCGGGGGCGGCTACTGCCCTTGTTTTTTCAAATGGGAATGGGTATGTTGTGATATATCATTTTAAAGGGCATTAAATGCTCTTTAAAATGTCGCTTCGTTTTGTAAATTTGAGCTACGCGCCGCCGAGAATTTGCGTTTTAAAAAATGTAATTTTATTGAGTAATACTTACATGTTATCTTATTAAATGTTGAAAATGTCCGCCATTCACCTCCATACAATAGTACAACAACTGTTCAAAGTGTTCTCGGACATTGTGAAGAACATCTGGTGTAATTTGTTGACATTCATTGGTAATGCGGTTCCGTAAATCTTCTAAGGATCCGGGTTGGGTGGCATAAATTTTGGATTTTAGATGTCCCCACAACAAGAAATCAAGGGGAGATAAATCGGGCGATCCCGCGGGCCATCTACCAGGAAACGTTTCATCCAGAAAGTGGCGTACGGGTAATGCATAATGGGGGGGAGCCCCGTCTTGTTGAAATATTGGATTTTCTTCCTGGTAACGTCGGTCGTTTTCCATAAGTTCCATCAGCGCTGGGTTGACAGCATTCTCAAACAAGTCTAAATAAGTATCTCCATTTAAATTTCCCGGTATGTGATCACCGAAAATAGCAGCCCAAACGTTTATTTTCTGAGGATTTTGAGTATGAACCTTGTGGTAAATCCTCGGGTTCGTGTCGGACCAGTAACGACAGTTATGTCGATTGACAGTGCCATTAAGAAAAAAAAATTCGTCTGAGAAGCAAATGTTAAAAAGGTAGTTCGGATAATTTAATACTTCTTCTGACATTACTTCACAAAAGTGTAAACGGCGGTCATTATCATCTTCATTCTATTCTTGGGGAAGTTGAATTTTGCATGGGTGCCATTTATAATGTTTCAGAATTCTCTGTACAGTGGTCCGCGAAATTCCCGTTACATCAGACATTTTTCTGGTACTTAATGTTGGATTCATACTAACTTGACCCAGAACAGCTACTTCTACTGCTTCATTTCTTACCGGATTTTCAATGATCCTTTTTTTATTTGCCACTGAACCAGTTTGCCGAAATTTTGCCACTAATTCTAGGATATAACCATGATGTACGTATCTATCTGGACGTCTATCATAAAATAACGTATGTAGATCTGGATTTTGGGGGATGTCGTTGAGCGTAATGTTAGTGAGAATGAAGAAAGTCGGTTTTACTATTTACACTTCACTATATTTACAAACAATATTACAAATATTTACAATGAACTGAAAACGGGGTTAGTCATCGTCTCTCAGAGTGCCTTGATGCGCGTGCCGTTGGCTAGCTGAGATCGACTAACTTCGTTTTGTAATTGTCCTTTTTGGCAAGTCCCAAAAAGGCGTCAGCAATAAAATAATCTTCTAAGAAATACCCTGGTTAGGCTGCTTATTTGCCTGAACTGAATTGTTACTTTTATAACTGTCGGAAGGTTCAAGCGCCATGAATAAATAATCAAAGAGCAATGCAGATGTTTTTATTGTCCTTTCTTGAACACGTACACTGCATGTCCGCTACATTACCCCCTTACCAGTGACAACGCAAGGGATATCCACTGAAAGGAGAGAAATAGAAAAAAATTGCATTTAAAACCAGGGCTATTTCTTAGGCAGAAAAGTTACAAATTCTTACACTAGTTCCTAAATTCTACTTAAAACTAACATTGTACAATAGTAACATCAAGATACCTAGAAGTAATTTTTAAAATATATACATTATTGGTTTGACTAGGTACCTAATTTATGCAAATCCAGCCTGCAGACGGTCTGGGAACTTCACCTTTCTACCTGTTCGGGATTGAAATTTGTTGTTAATACTGTCACCCAACGGTGAATCGTTGGCCTTATTTGGTTCAACCATATGTGAAGTTTCCATCGATCGTTGATCATCTGCATCTCGAAGAACGAAAGCTGGTTTCAATCGATCGATTGATACTTTTACATTTTTGCCGTACAAATCTATAACAAAATTCTTGTCGCCTCGCTCAATGACCTTAAAGGGTCCATCGTATGGAGGATCTAGAGAACCTTTCGCGGCGTCATGACGAAGAAATATGAATTTGGAAGAATTTAATTCTTTAAAAATAAAAGTTTTATGAAAACCATGTCGCGTACCCGGCGTCGGTTTTAATTCTTGCATGTGTTGACGCAGTTCTCTCGCGAATTCGGAAGCGTCGACCGTTTTGCTTGCTTCGCCGAAAAATTCGCCAGGTAAACGCAAGGGAGAACCAAACACCATGTCCGCTGCGGTTGCATCTAGATCCTCTTTTAGCGATGCGCGAATCCCTAATAAAATAATTGGCAACATGGCGACCCAGTTGTCATTATCATGACACCTGATAGCGCCTTTGAGTTGCCGATGCAATCTCTCCACCATACCATTCGCTTGCGGGTGATACGCGGTCGTTCTTAAATGAGTAATTCCTGTTAAACGCGTGAATTCGGTGAATAATTGTGATTCGAATTGGCGGCCTCGGTCGGTGGTTACGCGCAAAGGTACGCCATATCGAGAAATCCAAATATTTAAAAATGCTGTCGCGACCGTTTTAGCATCGATTTCCGCTAGCGGCATGACTTCCGGCCATCGCGAAAATCGATCAATACACGTTAAACTTTGACTTTTGGCACGCGATGCAATGTCGTGCCCACTCGCGACAGTCTTTATTGATAGCGGGCCATACAAAACGCTTCGCGACTAGTTTTTGACTTGCGCGTACTCCGGGGTGAGATAAATCGTGCAATGAGTCAAAAATGGTTTTACGCAATGTTGCAGGAATATATGGTCGTACCGTATCGTTCGTCGTGTCACAGTATAAATTTATTTGAAATTCCGGAAAATTAATTTTTTTTAGCTTGAGAGACGTCGAATTTGAATTTAAAATTTCTCTTAATTCTGCGTCTTTTTTTTGTTCGGATTCAATAGTTTTGTAATCCGGCGCTCGCGTAATTGCTTCAATTCTCGAAAAGTCGGATATCTGTAGTGAACTGACCGATATAATCGAGATATCGAAACTGCCGCGGTGAGCATTTTTCAAGCTTTTGATTAAAAGCGAATGTAATTGGTTTATGGTCGGTGTATATAAAAAATTCGCGAGCTTCTACTGAGTGCCTAAAACGCTTGACCGCCAGATATATGGCTAGCAATTCGCGATCATATGCACTGTACTTTTGCTGGGCAGATGAAAAAGCTTTTGTGAAGAAAGCCAATGGTTGCCAACTTTCATCAATCCGTTGTTGCAAGACGGCACCACATGCAAAATCGGAAGCATCTACCGTAATATTTATGGGTGCACCTGCAGCTGGATGAGCTAATAAGGTGGCATTTGACAAATTAGTTTTAATATCGTGAAAAGCTTTTTTACCTGCGTCAGTCCACGGTACAGGAGCATTGCCGCTCTTCGCACCTTTGAGTAGGTCGTGGAGAGGTTGCATGAGCGTCGCGGCATTAGCAATAAAACGTCTATAAAAATTTATCATGCCTAAAAAACGTCGCAGTTGTTTAATGGTAAGTGGCTTTGCGAAATTTTTTATGGCCTCGACGCGATGGGCCAACGGTCTGATACCATTACAGTCAACCTGATAACCTAAAAATTCGATTTCGCTTACCCCAAAGACACATTTGGCCGGGTTTATAACCACTCCGTATTGGCTTAATCGATCGAAAAATAATTTGAGATGCCGATAATGCTGTTCTTCGTCATCAGATGCAATAAAAATGTCATCGATGAAATTGTATGCAAATTCTAAATCTCGCGTTATACTGTCAATAAATCTTTGGCACGTTTGAGAAGCATTTCGTAAACCAAAAGGGGTGAAAACAAATTCGAATAAGCCAAACGGGGTAATTATAGCAGTTTTTTCAATAGCGTCGCTCGCAACAGGAATTTGATTGTACGCTTGTACTAAATCTAATTTAGAAAAAACCTTTTTACCATGTAGCTGCTGTGTAAAGTCCTCGATGTGTGGCGGTGTATACCTGTCAGGAATAGTCCGAGCGTTAAGTGCCCGGTAATCTCCGCAGGGTCGTAAACTTCCGTCCTTCTTGGGCACGATGTGTAGTGGTGAAGCCCAAGGGCTTTTCGATGGTCGGATGATTCCCTGCCGGAGCAGCAGGTCAAATTCCGTTCTAGCAGCCTTCAAACGGTCGGGCGCGAGCCTGCGCGGTCGACAATACACTGGAGTCCCGGGGGTAGTTCTTATATGATGTTCTGTACTATGCTTGACATATTCTTTTTTAAATACTGCCGGTCTTGTCAAATCGGGGTACTCTGCAAGTAATTTATGATATTTTGTTTCACCAACAATTGTTTTTATTGACGAAACAGAGTCGTTTACTGGACGTCCACTAGCACTGAGTTTTGTCGTAACGTCGACGATTCTTTTGTTACGCGGATCGACGAGGAGGTTAAAAAATGATAAAAAATCCATCCCTATAATCGGCATATCCACGTCCGCAATGACGAAACGCCAAGCTAAATCACGCCGCATTGAAAAGTCAAGCTTTAGTGCTATGGTGCCGTACGTAGCGATGCGAGTTTTGTTGGCTGCGAAAAGTTCGTACTCGCACTTTTTTAGATTTCCGCGCACTTTGCTTCGCGGATATACACATAAGTCTGCACCCGTGTCTATTAAAAATTGTACTTTTGTTATTTTATCAGTCACGAAAATGCGGCCTTTTGAAACACTGTCGCCGTCGTACTCAGCCGCGCATACAGACGGGTCACTTAGTTTTTTGACTTTTTATATTTACATGGTTGCCTGCATTGTGTTGCTTTATCACCGAACTTAAAGTGATACCAGCACAAGTCGTGTTGTTTTTTGGGCTGGCTAGAGTCGCGTGTGCTGTCATGTACGCGTGAACGAGACCTGTCTCGTGACCGTGAGTGAGTACTTTCCGCGATAGCACTAATTTGCTGCTGCAAATTCTCCATTTTCTCGCAGAGTGCTTTCAGCTGGTCTGCCTGTGACTCTGTCACCACCGCAATCCTCGGATTTTCTATGGAAACGTCGTGAATGCGATCTGCTATAGCGGCCAGCTTTTCGCATTTCTGATCTTCCGTTACCGATAGAATTTCTCTAGTCTTCGTAGGCAGTCGACTTTTCCATAATTCGATTAAGAATTCTTCTGTAACCGAACTGCCCGCAAGTTGTTTCAGGTGTCGCCAATACTGCGAGGGTGTGCGATCGCCGATGTCGTCTGCTTCCAGCAACTTCCGCGTACGCGTTGCGTCAGAATCAGTCAACCTTTTGATTAGGGTATTTTTTAATGTCTCGTATTTATTCGCTTCGGGAGGATTTTCCACAATGTCCTCTACCTCTTCCAAGTACTTGTCGTCTAATTCACAAACTATGTGTGTGAATTTCGTCTCGTCGTTCCTGATTCTGCATAACTGGAACTGAGCTTCCACTCGATGAAACCATAAGTTTATCTTTTGTGGCCAAAACTTTGGTAATTTTATGCGCGTCGTAACACATACGTCGTCATGTCGTAGCCCGCTCTCCCCGTTGCCTTTATCTTCATTTTCCGCCATTGTCTCACTTATAACACTAACACTTAAAAACTGACTCGAAACACTCCACCTCTTTTTTTATATCGGGGTCACCAATTTGGGGGATGTCGTTGAGCGTAATGTTAGTGAGAATGAAGAAAGTCGGTTTTACTATTTACACTTCACTATATTTACAAACAATATTACAAATATTTACAATGAACTGAAAACGGGGTTAGTCATCGTCTCTCAGAGTGCCTTGATGCGCGTGCCGTTGGCTAGCTGAGATCGACTAACTTCGTTTTGTAATTGTCCTTTTTGGCAAGTCCCAAAAAGGCGTCAGCAATAAAATAATCTTCTAAGAAATACCCTGGTTAGGCTGCTTATTTGCCTGAACTGAATTGTTACTTTTATAACTGTCGGAAGGTTCAAGCGCCATGAATAAATAATCAAAGAGCAATGCAGATGTTTTTATTGTCCTTTCTTGAACACGTACACTGCATGTCCGCTACATGGATCAACCACTTTACTGAAGATAAAGTTGAATTGACTGATACTTATTACTTAAAAAAAAATTGTTTACGCACAAACCTGTGTACTTGATAAGAGGTGCAGTGAAATGTTTCAAATTCCGTTGCTCGGCGGCGCGTAGCTCAAATTTACAAAACGAAGCGCCATTTTAAAGAGAATCTAATGCCCTTTAAAAAGATGTTTCACAACATAGCCATTCCCATTTGAAAACACACAAGTTTACGGGCCCGAGGTTTTTTTTTAATTCTCACGTACACAGCCGTAAACCTTGCTGGACTGTTTTCGATGGGCCACCATGTATATGCAAATGATGCTCCTTTTCTAACAGAGCGTTTATTAGTACTAAGCCTGACAACTGCATGGTCAATACCCTGTATAACACGGAAAGCATATCGAGAGACCCGTGTTTTCGCACGCTTTCCCAAAGGAGGCTTCTGGAAGAAACACGTGAAATACAAAACAAATATTTTGCAATTTTCGTTCGATTTAATCGGCCACATTGAAACAATCATTTATTCGTCCAACATTAATGGGATTATGTGTGTTTCCGTTTATTTATCGTAAACAGGCGCGTGTCAAATCTTGCTGCTATTCGTGAGCCTTTGTGACACTCGTGGCATAATATAGGAATTTCCAGACGACTATGGCTGCGGTTATACGTCTTGCATCTTACGCGCATCGGAAAATAAGAAATCTTTTTGTAACTTCTATACAGGGCTACTTATTTTAATGGGTGATTCATGCCCTAAATTGGTAAAAATGTGTGATTTTATACTGTTGCAAAATTTAGTGTAATATCTCAACCTGTTTTCGAGTTTTTTGATAAACACTGCGACAGCAAAGCAATTTAGGACAAACGCGTATATGAACTTTTCGACATAAGATTGATCCAGGAAGTACCCATTAAAATATGTACATATTATTAAATAACACCCTGTATATTATTCTTCTAATTCAAAATTAATAACTCAAATATTGTGGAGTAAATTAATTAATACTCATAATCTATTTATTTCACACCAACAATGCAACATTAACTTTTAATTAATCACAATCAAGTTCTTTCCCGACATTTTATACGCAAAATTCTCGGTCCGTAACAAATTCTTGCGTAACACAAACTTCTATTCGAGCTGAACTTTTTCGAAATCCTCCTTTAGAAACACATAAATTTGTTCGTAGTAAGAACTATTTAACCCGGTATATGCCGGGTTAAAGTTGTATATTAACGACTCGGCTTCCAGGGCAGAATTCGAGAATTTGTTATTATTTTTCCTGCATTCGTTTGCGAAGAAATTGGCGAAATACTGCGAGCTCTTAATACTGTCGGCGAAGTGGGGGAATCCCTTATTTTTCTTAAATTCGAATTGGTTTTTTTCCGGATGAAATTGCACCCCTAAAAAAATGATACTTTCTTACTAATTATCGTCAACTTAAATAAATGGCCGATTTTCCCTTACTTACCGTATATGGGATACTTTTTATTTTCCATCGCGCTAATAAATTCAATATTGTTGACATCTTTGTTAGTGGCTAAAATAGTCCAGTCGTTTAAGAGATCGTTATCTTTCAGTACGGCCTTGGTTAAACAGTACCTGTGAAGATGGTACGAGGCGTTTTTCGTTCCGAGAATCCGTAAAATTTCGTTTGAAGCTTGCGAAAACAGTTTACTTGTTTGGTAACCTAAAACAAAGAAATCGCTTTCAAGGTTCTGATAGATAGAAGCCCTGGGTATGCTTGAACCACTTGCAGGAACTTGAAGCACTTAAAGCACTGAAGGGGCTTCAAGCAATGAAAGTCCTTCGCAGCTCTGAGTGAGACATGGATTATACTGCAAAGTTTAGCAACTACCTTCAATAAAATCTAGTGGTACAGCGACGTTCCTCAATGAACAGGCTACTCGAATGTCTTTGGTACCATTCAAAGCGGCGTACATGAGCCCTTGCATTCCTAGACAGGTGCCCCATATTGGATAATAGACCTAAAATGTAAACAGATAAATCTATAGCTTTTTTATTAAATTTAAGTAAATCCATTTTATATAAAGTATAATACCAATAAAATTAATTTTAATCCAAACGAACATTTTCCTTCAATTTTAGCCACGTTATCGTTGTACATACCCCCTTGTCGTTGTATTCCAAAGCGATGTTGTATAGGTACGTTGCGGCTTCTCCATACCCTCCAGTTTCATTGAAATAAGTCCCTCCGCCGGGAAAAAGGAGGCTGTTAAAAAATAAAAATATTCACATGGACACAAATTAAGGTACTAAAAGTTGCAATCGTAATTTTATTCTATCATGAAAGCCAGTTTAGGAGAGGTCTGCTTCAGGCGACATACCAGATATATATTTTCAGTTATAATCCCATTCATGATTCTTAATTTTTCTTTTTTGGACTTAAAGAACTTGAAAATTTGAACTTAATTGCTTTAATCAGGAACAGTACGTCTGACGAGAAAATGGCAAGGGACATTTTTCTCATGTAGAATTGACCCGGCTAATCAGAAAAAAATATTCACATGGAATAATGTCAGTGGCGTACAATTTTTCTTCTAAAAATTATCAGAGGAGACATTAAAACGACCTATTCACGGGATGCCGTTTATATATGTACTATAATTGTTATATACACAAAATTTGTGGAAAATAGTTTTTGTATTTGTAGACGATTTGCGATCTTGCGACTTAATCGCTATAATTACCACTGTTTGTTTTGACGACCTCTTTTCTTTTTACCGCCTTCGGGCACCCTTTTCAAATTTGTTTGGGTGTTCTCCCAGTCTAAGCCGAGGTTACAGACCAAAACAACAGTACATAATTAGAAGAAGAATATTGTTTGTATGCTTATTATAAGGCAAGGACCGATAACTATCATTTTCGTAATTAGTTAAGACTGGTAATGTCCTATAATTAACCCTAGAGATAAATAAGATAGCAATATTAGGTATAGATGTAAATATTATCGTCCAAATTATGTCATTCTAGGTCATTGCTTTACGAGGAAATTTACTGAGAAAAATTATTTTACAGATTTAAAAAGCCAAACAGTTCTCCTTTTTACTGTAATCAACTTGTAGAGCAATAAAAAACATCTCCCCTCTCAACCGTTATAAAATAAATTAAAATTTTCAGTGAAGTATTTTGTTTATTTCACATATATTATTATTTGAATCGGCTGCTAGCAATAAACATTAATAATTCTTCTGACATGTACGGAAAGCAGTGGCGGCTCGTGACCTATCATAGAGGGGGTTCCCAAGTATTTTGAAAATTTTCTAGGCGTTTTAAATGTAGAAAGAAAAAAAGTAATAAGAAAATGCGTTAGGTAAAACATATTTTTATTTATTTTTTAATTTTACACAAGGAAATACAACTTTTGGAAAATAAGAAAGGTTTTCTTAGTGTGTATAGCTGTCGGATCTTAACGTCGTCGGATGCAACCCTCGTAACAATATTTATACAGTCCACTACTAATACTACTAAAGCAATCTACGAGCAGTACGAGCTATCAAGAAAATCAAATGATGTCCAATACTACTACCGCCATCTAGGAGTTATCAAGAAAGCCGAATGACGTCTAATACCACTACGCCATCTACGGCTACGTCATTAGGCGCAACAAAGACGAGAACAATAGTTAACTGTTTTATGACGAGAACGAATCGAGCCACGAGACTGACAAGTTGGCATTCTTCATATTTTCAGTGTTTTTTAGTTTATATCGAGTATCATTTATCGAAATACATAACATTTATCGACCCTACACAATAGTGCTTAAACGTAAAGTCCATTCTTCGGTTCTTAATTGTAGAAAATTGATCAAAAACAGCCTCATTAAGTTTGGAATACCCTCTATAATTTTTTTTTCATATACTTATTTCATTTTTAAACTATCTAGTAAAGTCCCTAGATTTACCCTTGGTGGTCTGCGTTAAATCAATTTCGGGTTTAGGTGTTCCCGCATTCTTCACTTCAATTTTTTGCTCCAAACTCAAAGAGCTAAAGTTATTTCTTAAATAGTCCACCGTCAACTATTCATTTCAACTTAATATATTTCTAACTAGATGCACGAACAGACAACAGCGCGGCGCACACAAAAACTGTGCGCCTTTTCCATGTTAAATCGCCATAGCCCCGCTACCCCCGCCACCTGTTACTACAGAGAAGCGCACTACTTAATCGCACGTGCGAGCAAGTCTCGTCATAATCGTCATTTACCTCAACCGAGGCACGGTTGCCGGATCTATACAGTTTGGTTTGACGGGATGATAAAATATTAAGGAGGGTCGGACTTTATACGATAAATAATATTCAATGAATATAAATTAATGTTAGTTATACTGCTCTCATTTTAAGGAGGAGCTTTTTGCGTGTATGTCCTCCCTCGGACTTTGATGTCCGGGAGGAAATGATATACCTTCCTCCCAGTGGCGTAGCCAGAGTTTGGTGGCAGAGAGGGCGCAGCCCTCTTGAGGCGTCTATATTTTTAAAGACAAGTTTTGTCATATAATAAGTATCAATTAAGTAACTAAAAAAATTTTTTTATTTATTTTTAAACCGGAATTTACTGGCTTTGCTTGCTTTGATTTTTTTTAGTACGCTGTTAGGTATTTAAGTAGTGATGGGTCGCCCTGTTAACAATAATGTATTTTTGAAGGAATTTTAACGTACCGGGGAAAAGTATCAATCAGGTTGATATATAACCCTGTCACTAAGTTAATATTTTTCCCAGCAAAGACTAATTAATAAACTTTTATACGACAATGCAATTACTCAAAAACTAAATGGGAAAAATTCGACGACAATCACGAATAACCTTGAGAGGCTCTTCATCCCTGGATCTCATTAAACCCATACGAAACCTGATAAACTTTTTGTGCCTTCTCTTTATGCCTCGCACCGTCGGACTATCAATTAAATGATGTTTTCAAACTTGCACGGGGGTATTGTGTCTACTTTTAATGAACAGAATATCGACATTAAAAAACGCTCGGAGCTCTTAAGAAACGTTTTTTTCTAAGATACTTTTTTCCCAGGCACTGACCAGGCCAATACGGTGAGGGGCAGAGGCGAAAAATGTACAAGAACATCGGCAAACAAATAAAGATCTAAGTTAGAACTGTCATTAAACCACGACTTACCCATTTGTGTATTGGACCACCCTTCTGTAATATGCCGCCGACTGTCCAATCCTTTAAAAAAAAGCATTATTTGTTTATTTGTCACAAAGTATAAAAATGCGTTGAATGTTCCTGACTAAATGGTGGATGCGATTTAATAAAAACTTTTTGTTGGTGTTCCATGGGAAAAATAGGTTTAGATTAGAAGCAGCGGCATAGCCAGTATTTCGGAAAAGAGGGAAGGAGGCAATACTAAGTGCTTTGGGGCACCTATATTTTTAAATGCACATTTTTTGTCATATTTAGTATCAATTAAGTATTTCAGACCAACATTTTTAATTTTAAAACCGACATTTACAGGCTTTGTGATTTGATTTTTTTTGGTAATATTATGTCCTTTTTGTTAAATATTTAAGTAGTGAAGGGCGCCAGCGACCAGTGGGGGGGGGGGGGGGATCGCCCCCTGTGGCTACACCACTGTTTAGAAATAGTAAGTATTTAACGAAAGAAGTATATTTCTGCGCTTACCAGATGGGGATCACTCTGACTCCGGCGCTTTCCAAAAATTTCACATTGGATGCGGCAATATAACTGTCATATTTCGTATTTGGAAAGAGCGAAGAGATTATGTATGTCTCTTGAGACAATACGCCTACTATGGGAGTGTCATTTTCTTCCGCTATCTCCGACGCTAGAATAGAAGCACAAATAAAATATGGTAGAAGGATGACCGTTATAATTTTCATTATTTTTGCAAAAATGGTCGCTCGTCGACGAGTAACACGTACGCAAATATGTAATGCCGCCGCACTAGAAACGCAAACAATACTTAAGATACTGCTCATTAATAAATTGATATTTTAATCAATTCAATTGATTAAATAAATACAGCTAACTCATATAGGTCGTGCCCTGTACATAAATACTGCACGTACAGTGGGATATATGTGATTGAAAATGGTACAAAACTTTATATGTATGTTTTTATTTATGTTTTCGTGCGATCAACCAGTGGGGGGGGGGTTTGAGGGACGAAAACCCCTCAAATTCTTTATCATAGACATTTTCATATAACTGTATATTCATATAAACCACAAATTTAATTACACAACCACCCCCGATATTAATTTTTTGTGGGTAACCAAAGGACTTACCCATAGCTTATTTAGAAATCCATCATTTTAACTTGTTTCTCTCTGCTGGAAACTTCTCTAGTCACTCGTAAGGTGATTGATTGACATGAAAGTTTGTAGTTTGTCATCTACAATTAAAATAAAACCTATAATAACAATAATATAGGTAATATAATAATAGCCAGCGCCTATAGTATAGATTGTAGATGCTTTCTGCTAAGCGTTGCCAGATTAGGTAGTACTCTACTATTACCTCTGTATTAAGAAAATAAATTTAATACATAACACGCACAGAATCTAATAACAAAGAACATCAGAAATAGATTAGAAATTTAATTGTTTTATTTAAACGTTCTCGTTCGAGTTTCTTATTGTCTATTATACCTACTTTTAAAATGTTTATTTATATCTTATTATTTGCATGCTCGCAGACGCAGAGACGGGACGCACCCTAAAAATGTAGGGCATATTATGTATTGGTATAACACCAGGGCCGGCCCCAGGGTAGGGCGATCCGGGCGGCCGCCCGGAGCGCAATGATCTAGGAGCGCAAAATCATGGAAAATGAAAATTAAAGAATATTTTTTATCATTCCGATATCATATCAATAAATTATTTTTCATAATATTGCATTGTCATCGGACCCTTGTAAGTATACCAAATTTCATTGAAATCGGTTCACGGGAATTTTCTCAAAAACGCGTTGCAAGATTTGACTGATAGTTGACAAGTTTAAGAGGCGGCAAGCGGAATTTATCATTTTTATTTCTAAGCACATAATTCAAATAATATAATATATTTAAACATTAAGGCAAAATCTAGTTGAGTTCAATTCAACCAACATGACAAAACCACTCAACCACCCACCGCATTGGCAAGTTTTTCGGCCCGTGGCAACACGACTGGACAGGAAACAACAATTTTGAAACCAAGCGAAACAAGATCTAACAGCCCTTTTTAACAGCATATAAAAAAGGAAGTAGACCTAAAACAATGCATTATTTGTCACTAGACTTCGGCACCACGCAACGTCATCGTGTCAGAAGCAAAACAAGAACGTTTTTGTATAAGGGCCCAGATGAACCCGTTCAAGACCTCAAACAAAAATATAAAATAGATTTTTTTTTTCACACTATAGATCAAGCAAGAAATGCCTTGGAAACCAGATATAATTTGCTAAATACTCACAGTAATTATTTCAGCTTTTTGTATAATATTTTTGGTCTAAAAGACATGCCCAGAAATGAGCTACTGGCTCATTGCAAAGATTTGGAAGTAGTTTTAACTGATGGAAATTCAAGCGATCTTAACGCCCTGGAACTAGCCGATGAAATAAGCATCGTTTCGTCATTATTAACAAAAAAGGAAACCCTTGTTGAAGTTCTCAAGTTTATCGCTACACTTAAATTCGCACCAAACCTCAGCATAGCATTAAGGATCCTACTTACATTGCCAGTCACTGTGGCTTCAGGGGAAAGAAGCTTTTCAAAACTAAAAATAATAAAAAAATTATCTCAGAACGATGCAGACGCAAGATCGTCTCAATGGATTGGCAATGATAGCTATAGAACACCAAATTAGTGACAAATTAGACTTGAAATCACTGGTTCGTGAGTTTGCCGAAAGAAAAGTTAGAAAAAGGGCATTTTAATTACTTTGGTTGGTTAGAATTTATTTATAATATGGGATATTAGTTTAGTTAGCATTACTACATTTTAATTTTTGTTATTTTGCCTTAAGTGCTAAATTGCTTATCTTGTTATCTGATGATTGACTTTTTTAATAAAACGTTTTTCTGTTATTTTTTTTTTCAATGTTTTCTTGACTTTCTGATATGGTCGCATGAGATTTACTTAAAAAAAGAGGGGGGGGGGGGGCGCAAAAAAAGGGGAGGGGCGAAAAAAAGGGGGGGGCGCAAAATTAAGGTTTTGCCCGGAGCGCCAAAATGTCTAGGGCCGGCCCTGACGGGACGCACCCTAAAAATTTAGGGCATATGTATTGGTATAACACACAGGGTACTTATCTGAATAATGCTTCACCACTTTCAGTGGGGCCCTGCGCTCGACCTGTGCGACATTATACGTTCTTATTCAAATAGTATAAGACAAAAACTTACTTTATTTGCAAAATTAATATGATTCAGGCAGGTTTCATTGCAAAAAAAAATATTTTGTAGGTTCTTAAAATCGACAGCTCATCGACACTATTACGGTATTAGTATGGCGAAAATTGTAAAAGAAAAACAATTTTTGAAGTGAATGGGGGGGTCCCGGATTGCATAACGGGCCTAATCAAAAATAGGCAATGCTTGTTACAAAGAATTAATACACCCAAGACATAGAAAGAGAACAGTTTTATCTCTGCTGCTAAGAATGGTAAAAAATTTACAAAACTATCGTAATTTTCGTCATTGTTGACGATATACATATTAATAAGCAGTGGCGGTTCTTCCACAGGAGCACATGCGCACGTGCACCCCCAAAACAAAACGAATAAAAAATATTAATTTATATTCATTGAATATTATTTATCGTATACAGTCCGACCCTCCCTAATATTTTATCGTACCGTCAAACTAAAAAAAGTCCGAGCCTCCCTAATATTTTATCATCCCGTCAAACCAAACTGTATAGATCCGGCAACCGTGCCTCGGTCGAGGTAAATGACGATTATGACGAGACTTGCTCGCACGTGCGATTAAGTGGTGCAGTTTCTCTGTAGTAACAGATGGCGGGTGGCAGCGGGGGATAGCGGGGCTATGGCGATTTAACATGGAAAAGGCGCACAGTTTTGTGTGCACCGCGCTGTTGTCTGTTCGTGCATCTAGTTAGAAATTCGAGGGTGTATGTTTTAATATTTTAATATTATATATTTATCAAGTTAAAATGAATAGTTGACGGTGGACTATTTAAGAAATAACTTTAGCTCGTTGAGTTTGGAGCAAAAAATTGAAGTGAAGAATGCGGGAACACCTAAACCCGAAATTGATTTAACGCAGACCACAAAGGGCAAATCTAGGGACTTTATTAGAAAGTTTAAAAATTAAATATATGAAAAAAAATTTATAGAGGGTATTCCAAACTTATGAGACTATTATTGATCAATTTTCTACAATTAAGAACCGAAGAATGGACTTTACGTTTAAGCACTATTGTGTAGGGTCGATAAATGTAGTGTATTTCCATAAATGATACTCGATATGATTTTAAACCATTTTATTTAAGGATTTAAACTAAAGAACACTGAAAATATGAAGAATGCCAACTTGTCAGTCTCGTGGCTCGATTCATTTTCGTCATAAAACAGTTAACTATTGTTCTCGTCTTGGTTGCGCATAACGACGTAGCCGTAGATGGCGTAGTGGTATTAGACATCATTCGGTTTTCTTGGTAACTCGTAGATGGCGGTAGTCGTATTGGACATCATTCGGTTTTCTTGATAGCTCGTAGATGGCTTTAATAGCATTAGTAGTGGACTGTATAAATATTGTTACGAGGGTTGCATGCGACGACGTTAAGATCCGACAGATATACCTACACACTAAGAAAACATTTTTTATTTTCCAAAAGTCGTATTTTCTTGTGTAAAATAAAAAAATAAATAAAAATATGTTTTACCTAACGCATTTTCTTATTACTTTTTTTCTTTCTACATTTAAAACGCCTAGAAAAATTTCACCATACTTGTGAACCCCCTCTATCATAGGTCACGAGCCGCCACTGATGGGGGGCCCCGGATTGCGTAACGGGCCTAATCAAAAATAGGCTTTGTTTGTTACAAAGAATTAATACACTCAAGACATAGAATAAGAACAGTTTTTATCTATGCTGCTAAGAATGGTGAAAAAAATTACAAAGCTATTAATGGGCTAGTAGTATATGAAAACCGCGGATTGGAAATAGGTTTCGAAAACTGAACAGGAACGGTTGGACATTTGAGAGGGTTACCTCATATCAGGTTTGTGTAGAATCTGCGAACTGATGAACGAAGCAGTAGATTTTGATCATATAGTACATACATAGGCGTAACTAGAGGGGGGGCCAGGTGGGCCGTGCCCACCCCAGATTGCTCTGGTGCCCACCCCAGTGTTTCCGAACTCCGCAGCCATACATACGTCATACTGACACTTGCCATTAAAATCCTACTCGACTAGGGGCCAGCCCCCCCCCCCCCCCCCCTACAAATTCATTCTAGTTACGCCAATGAGTACATACATAATCTCATCTAGGACTGTTTTGTGCGTTTAGGAACTTTATTTTATAAAAATTGATATCGGGTTTGTGAGAGTAGGGATTTATCATTACGGCATGTAACCAAGTAATTTAATAAATCTATTTTATTTTCAAAAATTTAAGAGAAAATCACTTTCCTCGGACACTATATAGACGATGGACCATATTTTCAAAATTAAGTAATAAGTAGAAATCGACATTTGTCTGGAAGTAAGTACCCCATGAGTCAGTCACTTTCGCTGGCATCCTTTCGTATCCGCGTTATACCCTAGCGGCGACTCTTCAAACTTCTGCGATCCTGATACCGAGGAAGCTACGCCGCATGTGGATTTTCTGACTTTCTGGTGGATGCGCGCATTAAAACTTTGAATAAGAAATAACAAGGCAAACGCTGTATGAACCAAAGATCTTTTAAAACTGAACAGTAACATTTTAGTTGTGGCTTATATTTTATGTTTCAAACCTAAATATCGTATTGCTTCTTTTATGAAGTATTATGAAAAATCCTTAGCCAGCAAAGCAGTTTGTTGCGATTTAATTTTTTTAAATTTAATTTTTAATTAGATTTAATTAATTAGCTATATAGAATATAAAATATAAAATATAGTGTTGGTCCAGCCATGATGGATAATTATTATGGTCGGACGGTCACATGCTAAACTGTCAAATGTAGATAATTCACAACACAACAGTTCATGTCGATGGTAAACTTTTATACACAAAAGAATTATGCACTATTGCAGCGGTTCTCAAACTTTTTGGGTGACGGAACCCTTTTGGGAAGCAAAATACTTGACGGAACCCTACAATAAAACAATAGTTTTTAAAAGTGTATTCTTTATTAATAAGCATAATGAAAGTACAATGTAACAGTTACTAATTATTACTTACTTTACCACATGGCAAGTACAATAATAGAAGATATTAAAAAAGAAAAAATCTAACTAATGGGAGGTATGAAACTGTTTTTTATTTTTCATCAATTGGTTGATATCAGGTTTGATAGAAGACAGTTGAAGTCTCATATCAGGTTCGGCGTCCAGTCTATTGCGATATTTTGTTTTCGTGGCTGCATAGGTTGAGAATCCTGTTTCGCACAAATATGTTGTTGGGAACGGGAGAAGAATATTCAGAGCCATTTTGCCAAGCATTGGATATTCATCACGGATTCTGCACCAAAAATCGTTGAGAGGCGTCGTTTTGAACAGTGACTCCATACTTGTGTCTGATGACATTTCTAAAAGAGATTCATATATCTCGTTTGACATACTTTCGGGCTTTTCCAAGTTGGGTAAAAAAGGATTATGAATCCATGAATTCAGTTTCATTTTTGTATTCTGTTCTTCGGGAAAATACTTTTCAAAAGATGCGCGCATCGAACTGAGATATTGGACCAATTCTTCAAACACATCATCTTGAAACATTTCTGAGTCGTTATCGCTAACAAACTCACTGAGTGACGTAAAGCTTTCTATTTCTTTCTTACCAACGCAAATAATCCAAAAATCTAATTTTCTTTTGAATGCAGTTATTTTGTTATAGGCCTGAAACACTGTTGTCTGTTTACCTTGCAATGATAAATTCAATTCGTTCAGTTTTTGAAAGATATCCGCCATAAAAGACAATCGGAACAACCAAGTTTTATCATACAAACGGTCCTTCAAATTAAAAGAAGTATCTGCTGAAAGAAACATTTGTAACTCGGCTCTAAGTTCAAATAGCCTTGTTAAAGTTTTACCCCGAGACAGCCATCGCACTTCTGTATGGAGCAGCAGTGTTTTATGTTTGCTGCCATAATCTTCACACAATAATGAGAACAATCGGGATTGTAGTGTGGTCGTGATTTGATAAAATTAATTATTTTTACCGCTTCATCCATAACTAATTTTAGATTTGACGGCATTTGCTTCATCGCAAGTGCTTGTCTATGCAGAATACAATGGCTGGAACTACAATTAGGCGCTTTATTTTTTATTCGTGACACTGCTCCTGCTGTTTTACCTGTCATCGCCTTGGCCCCATCTGTACAAATGTCAATGCAATTGTTCCAACTGAGATTATTTTCTTCAAAAAATATATTTATTTTATTAAAAATTTCTTCCCCGGTAGTGTTTGTGAGCAGCGGTGAACACATAAGCATGTCTTCTTCAAAAGAACTTTCATATGGATATCTCACGATAACCAGCAAGATAGCCAAACCAGCGACATCAGTTGACTCGTCCATTTGCAAGGCGAATCGTGTTTTTTGTAGACGTGTAACTAGTTCTTGTTTGACGTAGCTTGCCAGATCATGGATTCGCCGTGAAACAGTATCGTTTGATAGCGGCACAGTAGAAAGATGCTTTGCGGATTTTTCATCGAGCATACATATTTTTTTGACTTTCCAATAACTGATCTTTTTTACGAACAAAAAATTCTTTATTCTTGTCTTTAGACTCGGGGTGTACAGTTTGTAAATGTCGGCGCAATTTGGCAGGTGCCATGGAACTATTAGGAAGCAGTTTACTACATAGCATGCAGAGAGGTGAGCCCTTGGAATCAACAAATCCGAAACTGATATATGATTCATCATACTTCCTTTTTTTCGTCTTTGAAACCGTCGAGCTTGAGGTCGTGGCATCATCGTCTGGATCGGTGATTGCTATATTCTCCGCGCGTACTGCTTTTGAACATTCAGCGTCATTAGAAGATGTTGTTGCAACACGTTTAACACCTTTAAGCCAACGTTCCATTCTTCTTTATTTATAATGTTACACGTCAGGCTGGTGGGGTCTAAATAATGCACAATCGTTACTGCGTATAAGAGACTAAGTTTAGTACAATGAAGAAATGTATAAAACTGAGACAACAGAATACAGCAGGCAGTAGAACAATGAACACTAGTTTCTCGCTAGCGAGCTTGTAAGTAGGTAGGTAGGAACTTATCGCATACATGTTGATACCAAACTTATGAGATATTGTACCAGCTATTGTAACACATGTTTATACAAATACAAATAAATAAATAAATATACCTACGCCGCGGCGTCAAAACGTTCGACCAGAGAGAGGTGTTTTGTTTTTTTTTCTAATTTTCTAAATTCTTGAGGAACCCCTACAGAGGTATCGCGGAACCCTAGGGTTCCGCGGAACACACTTAGAGTATAGCTGCACTATTGTATATTATTTAATCAAAAATTGTTTCAGTTCAGTCAGATGTCTACAACTTTTAATCTGCCTTTAATAATTAATACCAGTTAAACTTACAATATATGGGGTAATTCATAAAAGAAACAATACGATTTACTTTTGATTAGCTTAGTTTCGAAATTTCAATGCGCCATAAAGTCAGGAAATCCATCTAAAGTTCAGGATCCTTTGTATTAGGAGAACAGAAGTTTGAAAAGTAACCTATTCGCACAGACGACAGTAAAAGTATTTCTCTCTTTCCTGTCGCCACTAATAGACTAAAGTACAACAAATCTAGACTAGAGTGCTCACCGTGACATCTATGATTCATCTTCGAAACTTTATAAAATTATTACAGTATCCTATTTTATTATCTTATTAAGTTTTTATATTAGCTAAGAGATGGCACAGGGGTCGATTTGGTCCCGACGGTGTACGCGAACGTGTTGGAAAAAACCGATGATTTTAATAATCGAGTGAATCGCTTCAGCAATTAATCACTCGAAATTTGTATGACTAAACGGCATCCGTACGATGTCTGTCCGAAACTGGTATAATTATAGGTATAAGTTTGTTTTTGGGTTTCCTTTCCTTTCTCCTTTTCTTTCTAACAAATAGTTCTGATGGTTTAGTATAAGAAACCGATCCAGACAACAAGACTGTAGTCAATGTAATTTTATCAGAATTTTGTCGATTCTCCCGCCAAATTGTTATCCGTTATTGCAGGCAAAAAAATGTGGAATGTGCCCATGTCTGAACCTGATCGTATCTTCCCTACTTTCAATGGCGTCCAGGCGTGTGCGCGTTATTCTCTTCAAACTTCTGTTCTCCTAATACCAAGGAACTGGATGCAATCGCCGGATTTCCTGACTTTATGGTGAAGGCGTGAATTAAAACTATTGTAATAAGCCAGAAGGAAATGTTCGGTTCGATTTAGTTGTAGTTTATATAAGTAAATATCGTAGTGTTCCTTTGATGACATATCCCATATATTGTTATATTGTAAGTTTAATTGGTGTTATTAAAAGCAGATTAAAAGTCATATTTAGCTATATTCGTGTCAAATTTCAACCCTCGAAGTTTTTCTCCTGATTATTTGAAGACAGACATATTAGTTTTGCAAATAAAGTAAGTTTTTGTCTTATACTATTTGAATAAGAATCTATAATGTCGCACACGACGTGCGCGGGCCCCCTTTGAAAGTAGGGCAACATAAGAAAGTCATGTGACATGTCGGTGCCAATAATACTACTTGTCACGTGTTCCTTGGCATTTTTTTTTAAATGAAACCATATCACAATGAAAAAAGGTCATAAAGGGAAACAATAAAAATTAAAAATGGATTATTTGGATACTATAAAGTGGCACACATATAATTTTCATAGAAATGAAATATAGTGACGTATTATTATGTCATTTATAACTATGGAATAGATTCTAATCTATAATTTTCAAGTTTACCAAATTATTATCAGTTTCGGATGCAAACTGAAACACTGTGATGTCACTAACACTGAAAATAGTCCTCCCCTTGCCATTCCATTAATTCTTCAAATCGACGGCGACGCCGACGCAGCAGCTTTTCAGTCAAAAGCAAGAAAGAAAAAGGGCTCCGAGAATACCATTGAAGAAAAAGAGATGGCTAGATATGGGTGGTCTAATTGATCCGGTACTGGTCTGGTCACTGAAACGAATATACTGCATAGTAATATTTAAACGTCGACACTATTGATTTCTGGAATTCAATATTCGGATGTTAGGAACCGCAGTTGATAAGATCGGAATTTTAGCGGGACTTTTAAATACCATTTATAATAATATTTAATGGGAATTAAATAATGACATTTATATTAAGTGATAGAACGATTAAAAAATTAGTTAGTACATTAGATCCATATGGACGAAATGTTGCGATGGTTAATACAGCAACAATAGTTTATTTCTGCGTGGAACCCGCCTAACTGAAGAACATAAAATCGATTTCTTTGAGGGAGAAGGCAAAGATGGCGACTGTTGCTGTGACGCTACCTGCACCTACGCCTCCTGTAAATACAAATAGCGGCCAAACAAATTTAGAGAAAATAGAAAGGTAATTAGAAAATAGTTCCTGACATGTCGCTTCAGCCCTTTAGTACCCAAATTTGCCCATAGTTTTAGTATAAAGGCCTAAGAAATACGATTAAAACTGTTAATGTATGGAAGAAGGCTTGTCCCAAAGATTAAAATAGATATAAATTTTTTTACTTTAATGCCGATATTTCATCATATTATTAATATTCCGAATGGTTACCGAGACGGTCTATCTTATTTTAAGGCAATATACCTAGATGACCTCTATTTCAATATTATAATGAAGGGTAATGACCTGCTTGTATACAATACTGCAGTGCCTTATAAAAATACTTTTCTCAATGTTAAACCGCATTTCCATTTTAAGCTTTATAAACGACACAACGTACAAGGAAATCCTAGAAAGCTCCGTCAACTTCAACACGAGGCTATGCATCGAACGCCGGTTACGTCTCCCTTTCATCGACACCCAAACGGGCGTAGCCCAGAACCACTGCACCCTATTCATGAAGAAACGGCAGAGGTTGCCTGGGTTTCTCCCTGGGCAGATTTACTCGTACCCCAGACAGCGCTGGCGCAAGAAACGAAGACAATATTTGACCATGAATGCAAGGGCTTATGCTAGACATGCGGAATTTATGGACGGGGAGGGGGATGTGCACAATATAAGTCAGATGGAGAACCCCGCTCTACAGGATACGGATAGTAAGGATAGTCAGTTGCTTGCTGGGGATGTTTCAAAGGTAGATTTTTAAATAAAATACACACATGAATTGGTTTTACAATTAGAATTACTTACAGGAATGGTTTTATGATGAGCAAGATATGCTCGAGATGGAGAACTTTGATGAACCAGATCCGGATTCGGACCTGGACTATGAGGAATCTTATCCTAAAAGGAGGAAAGGTCGAAGAGGAGCTGGAAGGGTATGTATATATGATTTTACAAAACCTACCTTAACCATATAGTTAATGTAAATTTGAATCTTTTTATTAACGAGTATCTATATTTTGTAGGGCCGTTCGGGTACAGATTCCCCTAGTACGCCTGGTCGTAAGAGAGGTTCGGGGCGTGGCAGGGGTAAGAAGGGTGGGATGGGGGGTCATAACTATGACCCCACCCCTGGGGACCCTGATAAGCCTTTCGCTTGTGAACGTAAGTTCTTTTAATTATTATGTAAAAATTATCAACTGGGATTATTTAATTAAAGAAATTCATAATAATGTACGACAAAGAATAGTTTCAACTAACTCACAATCTTAGCCAGCAATGCCATAAAACGGCCGCTCAACAAGAAGTTTGACTGTGAGTTATAGTTGGAACGGTTTTTTGTGGGCACAGCTGTCCTTCATTGATGTTTGCCTTATAAAGATACACAAATCCTTTGCGAAAATAATGTCAGTTTTCAAAGAAACTCTGTTGCTGTTGTCAAGATTGTCGGCCACTAAGTGACGTTACTTTTAAAAACGATATTGTGTACAGGGAGTTCTAAAAGTGCGGAAAAATAATGTATATAGGGTGATTCACGACGAGCGTGCATTAGAACTTTATGGAGAACTACTGAATATATGTTCCTGAAACTTTGGGGATTTGGGTTTATCGATATGCTCTCTTTAACTAAAATATTGACATGTTCCTGTCATTTCCGGTTATACCGGAAGTAGCTGCCAACTTTCGCTTTTTAAATACAACATGGTAATTTTTATTACATTTCTCGATTAAGCATTAAAAACTAAGCACATTTTATAGAAAATGTTTTTGTCAGACTCTATTAGTATTTGAGATATCTGGACTTTTTTAATTATTTGGCAAATGCATGACGATGAAATAATCCATATAATTTTTTTACCTTAGCGCTTGGACTAAAAATTTTTTCTCACCGAATAGCTAGAAGATCATCAAGTCTCAAAAACATTTCAAATTCGGCATAAAATGTACAGGGTGGTAACAATTCAAGCCTCATTGTGAAAGAATTCAACCATTAAAAACTTTCTTATTTTAAATGGAACACCCTGTATATTTTTATTTAACTTGATTGCAAATTAGTTGTTCTTTATAAATAGTATTTACTGTCCTATACCTATGTCAAAGCGTTTTCTCAAAAAATCCAATTTTATTCCGAAATTACTATTTGTTCAAGTGTGCTATGAAAACAATTGTACTTAGGGGCTGTATACTGATGTCTATACGAAGGAAAAGTGATTGATTGCTTGAAAATACAATATTCTAAAGTGTTTCTTAATAATTTATAAATAAAATGCAGTTGATTGTTTTAAATTTAATGGTTTAAATATTATTTTTTTAAAAATAGCAAGGAAACAAGTTTATAAACTTTAAATTCTTTAATTAAAAATGTGTTTGAAAATTATACCTAATATCTTTTGATTATATTTTTAAAATATGTTCGAAATGATTGCCATGTACTTCCAAGCATTTATGTATTCTTTTCATCATGTTATTTCTTGTAGCATTCCTAATTTCTTGTGAGAGATTGAAACGCTGCCTTCACCCTTTCAATTAGATTTTCCTTCGTGGTGATGGGACGCGCGTAAACTTATCTTTAATGGTTCCCCAGATGAAAAGTCCAGTGGAGTTAAGAGCTGGCCAGTGGAAGGGACCTTGGTTTGCGATCCACTGGTCATGAAAAAGTCTGTTTAGGGCAGTCTTAACAACTTGGACGTTGTGTGCTGGAGCCCCATCGTTTTGATACCATTCATTTTTCCTCCAGTATCAGTATACAGCCCCTAAGTACAATTGTTTTCATAGCACACTTGAACAAATAGTATTTTCGGAATAAAATTGGATTTTTTGAGAAAACGCTTTGATATAGGTATAGGACAGTAAATACTATTTATAAAGAACAACTAATTTGCCATCAAATTAAATAAAAATATACAGGGTGTTCCATTTAAAATAAGAAAGTTTTTAATGGTTGAATTCTTTCACAATGAGGCTTGAATTGTGACCACCCTGTACATTTTATGCCGAATTTGAAATGTTTTTGAGACTTGATGATCTTCTAGCTATTCGGTGAGAAAAAATTTTTAGTCCAAGCGCTAAGGTAAAAAAATTATATGGATTATTTCATCGTCATGCATTTGCCAAATAATTACAAAAAGTCCAGATATCTCAAAAACTAATAGAGTCTGACAAAAACATTTTCTATAAAATGTGCTTAATATTTAATGCTTAATCGAAAAATGTAATAAAAATTACCATGTTGTATTTAAAAAACGAAAGTTGGCAGCTACTTCCGGTATAACCGGAAATGACAGGAACATGTCAATATTTTAGTTAAAGAGAGCATATCGATAAACCCAAATCCCCAAAGTTTCAGGAACATATATTCAGTAGTTCTCCATAAAGTTCTAATGCACGCTCGTCGTGAATCACCTTGTATAATATTTTAAAACTATTGTAAGGTTCTTTATTAAAATCGACGAGAATGTTACATTCCTTTTTTTTTAATGCAAGCTGTTTTTGAGATATTGGAATTAAGAACACTTAATTAATAAACTTAACAGACTACAGTGAATTTGTCATCAATATTACTTCTTGCATGTATAAAGGGTGACCCTGTATATCATTATAGTGTATCTTTTCCCCTCTTCAATTGAAAGAGTTATTTTGTCGCACTATTGGAGTACCCTGTACATTGCATCAGCATGTCATACAATGCAATAAATAGTTTTTATAGTGTAAGGATAGTTTTGGTTGGAATTTTTTATCTTTATTTCTATCTCTATCTAGCTTATGTGACTGACGGCGATGAAAGTAGAAGGTTCCAACCAATCATACATCATGCTTATCTACGCTTTATAGTGAAGCTTTTTCATAATCCGTAGGCAGGGGCTCGAACCGAATAGACATCTGACAAACTTGTCATGTCTCTAGTTTTTACATAATTGGCAACGCTGTAAAAGATATCGAGTACGAATACCGCCGTTTATAATTTTCTTTTCGCCTTTTTCTTTAAATTCGATTTTAATTTAATTTTTTTTTTAATTATTGTACTTCGGTTCGGGTTCACGTTACCAGGCGCTTGGGTTCGTCTTCGTGTCAACTTATAACTTTCTTTACTAACATTTGTGTAGAGGGTGTTGCCGCGGTTTTACGAGGTGCCCTATTGCCGTTTCTTCGCCTTTTCTGAAATTTTACGATTTTTCGGGTTTAACGCCGAAATAGAGAAATGGTGAAGAAATCGTAAGAGGCGTCCTAGTATTATCTATAAGTCGAACAATACTCTAAAAGTATATAATAAACTCCTGGACAAAATTAACGCAACATCATAAATTTCCCATATTTCTGATGCTATTTTTTTCTGATTTTATGATCCGATTTGAATGATTTTTTTTGAATTGTAGGTTGGTTCCTTGACAATGTCATAGTTTTCGCTGTTTATGATAAAAATTTAATTTTCGATTTATACTGGGTGTACTAAAAATGCTATGTTTTTTTCCGAAAATTCGCATCACCCTGTGAAGTATATTAGCAACCGAAGCATATTGCAGTTGACATTAAACGATAGGTCCATCATTCCACAACATTTTCTTTTTTGGTTTACTTCATTATCTCTGTTATTAAAGGAGATACACCGTTTTATAGCGTAACATGTTTTTATAGACTTTAATATTCAACACATTCATTGTTAAATGTTTTCAAGTAGGTTTCAAGATTAAAATACTCGTGGGGCAACTGGGCATACGAAACGAACGTTTAATAAGCAGTTTCCGAACAGTTTTTATCAGTATGGCGAATTTTATTTCACCTTTGTAACTTTAAAACACAACATCTGCTGACACATCGCTTGCAATGTCAGAAATGGTCCATAGTCTACTTGAAAACATTTAACAATGAATGTGTTGAATATTAAAGTCTATGAAAACATGTTACGCTATAAAACGGTGTATCTTCTTTAATAACAGAGATAATGAAGTAAACCAAAAAATAAAATGTTGGGGAAAGATGGACCTACCGTTTAATGTCAACTGATATATGTTTCTGTTGCTAATATACTTCACAGGGTGATGCGAATTTTCGAAAAAAAACATAGCATTTTTAGAACACCCAGTATAAATCGAAAATTAAATTTTTATCATAAACAGCGAAAACTATGACATTGTCAAGGAACCAACCTATAATGCAAAAAAAAATCATTCAAATCGGATCAAAAAATTCGGAAAAAAAATAGCATGAATAATATGGCAAATTTATGATGTTGCGTTGATTTTGTCCAGGAGTTTAGTTTATTACATAACCCGTTGGGAACGTCGAACATTCGTCCGAATAAGCCTTATGCAAGCCTTTTTGTAATTTTGAGAGATTCAAGTGCGATAAGTAATATTTCCGTAACTTCAGTTATGTTTTGTGTCACTTGAAATGTCAACATTGGAAAAGGATGCTTTTATGCAATTGGGATCTTTTTATCGAACCGAATAGAAACATACAGGATTCTTCCTAGTATGTGGTCACTTTTTGAGTCTATTTTCATTTCAGTATGTTCGCGCTAGATGGCGCGATCGTGGATTATTACTTATAATTTTCGGAGGTATTTCAATTTGATGGATTTTGCCCCGTTTACGCTCACATTTTCGCTTTATATTGAAACACACGAAACGGTTCCAGTCCCTTCCGACATTTTGTTTTCCTGTAAATATTGCACATTGACCAAGGATATCTGTTAGAAATAACCGCACCAATCAAAAAATATTTAAAAAAAATTATCCATCCGGTATCTCGTATATGTATTTCAGTGTGTGGCGCGCGGTACAAAACTCGCCCAGGACTCACCTACCATTACGGCCACTCGCACAAAGAGGGCGCCAGCGACGAAAACTCGCGAGACAGCGCCGCGGCCTCGCCCATGAGCGGCGGTACCAATAGCAACCCTGGAGGGGGCGTGCTTCCAGGTGCTCCGGCCAATCCGATTGCCGGACCATCGGGCCCCGCCCCTCTAGGGCCCGGCGGCGAAGATCCCGCCTCTCAGGGTGCAGCAGGTGGCCCCAGTCAAGGACAAGTCTACCAAGATAGTTACGTCTCGTTTTTGAACCAGACACCCGGTACATGCCTTTTGTTTTTTTTTTATTGTGTTGTTTTTGTTTTCCTTGGGCAAGGAGAATTTGGTGGAGTAGGATTCCGTTTTTACACATAGTTCCATTAAAGACATGGTAAAATGGACGGGGACTCTACAGGAGCTGCTCCTTTTTTAAATCCATCACATTCTGCTTGTCCCAAATTGTGTGTTTACGTTCGTACGGCATGCATGAATAGATTGTAGGCATCGAATATCGTTTAGAGTATTTTATTCCATAGAAAGTTTCTTTATTTGGCTGATTTGTAAGTCATAAGACAACAAAAAAAAGGTAGCTCTCTTCTTACCGTCGTACGTACTTTACGAGCTTTTTAAAATGTTTAGTGTTTGTTATTTTCGTTTTAACCTGAATTGTTTCAAGGCGTGAGCATACTATGTAGACTAAATTCGCTTATCGCTGCCTTCCAAGTCAATGAAATAATCGTTATGTAGCCACTCAACCCTTCAAAGTCGGTAGCTTTTTATGTATTGGTATGTTTGGCATGGTGACTGAACCGAATGCATTTTAGACACGCCCTTTCGCCTTTGCCCACGCCCCTAAAAAAATGTTACGCCCTTAGGTACCCCGGGACGTCGCGGACGCCAACCCGGTGTCCCTGGACAAGGCCCATCTCCACCCGGAGGCGCAGCCATTCCGCTTCCGCCGGGGGCGGGGTCCAACCAAGCCCCGCCTACGCTGCCGCCGAATTTGCCGACTCAACCGACGGCAAATACGGGCGACGACCCGCCCATGCCCGTTCTAAAGCCGGAACAAGATTTAGACACGCCCTCCGTCAGCGCACCGCCCTTACAAGAGACGGCCGGGCCGTCGATTCCTACGGTGTTGGGAGGAGAGAGGAAGGTGCCCCCCAGTCCATACTGCGACTTCTGTTTGGGTGACTCGACGCAAAATAAGAAAACTGGAGGAGTTGAAGAATTGGTTTCTTGCCACGACTGCGGTCGTTCAGGTAAGGGGGTTCAGGGAGGTGCTCCTTTTACTTCTGTCGCTCCGCCCACTCCTATTGTAGCTACCCCTGTTAAGGTAGAGGAGAAGAGTAGGAGGGGCAGGAAAAAGAAGGTAGTACCCGTTTAAACGGAGTATGTCGATCGGAACTTCAAAAAGGGCGGTTTTGTAGTATTATTTTTAGTGTTTAGTGTTTTGACCCAAAAAAAATACTCATTTCATTTTTGGGCTAGTCAAAAATTATCATATCTAGTCGTTATTTGGATATTTTAGGCTTAAAATTCGAACAGTAAACCGCCCTTTTTTAAATACTTCTGAATGCTCGGTCGTGTGGAAACAATTCTAAAATATTAATCAGGATATCTTATATATATTTTATAATATATAATGTCCGAGGATAACATTATTGATTTTGCGTTTAGGTGTTTTTGTAGAGCGTATATTTATATAGAGTAGAGTGTAAGACGATATAAGGTGGGGCTAAAATTGTATAGATGGCGTTTGCGTCACCGAACAAAGGAGTAGGATTGGTCGGACATTGCCACGCCCCCCTCTAGCAACGCTATGAAGAATGTCTACGTCCTACTTATCGTAGACGTTTCGGCTCTCGAAGTGTCGATGACTCGATTGGACTTTTTTTTCCGGGAAGATTTCTACTATACCACGTTCCCGTTAAAGTTTAGGTGCCTTCATGCGTTTTTTTGTATGTGGCTCAATCTACCAATATACAATGTGTACACAAAGTAAGGAACAAATTCATTATCTAGGAATCTAAAAATATTTCGGAAAAATCCTCGGACACGTGTATAATAATTTTTAATGGCGCATTTTTTCCCATACAAACTTAATATACAAGGTGGCTCATGTAGTAGATATGACATTATCGACGATTTTTTTAAATGGGAACCCCTATATTTTAGTTCAGATCTGTAATCTCCAACAGCTGATTTCAAAAACATAACACACTTAGGGCCTAAAATTCATAGTTTCGTTACTACAGGGTAAAACAAATAATTTTATTCAAGATTTTTTTTTGGCTTGGGAGGCATCAATTAATTACGTGAAGCGTTTTTAGCGATTTTTCAACCCCCCTTCCCCCAATAAAAGATTTCGTGACATTTGGCTCAATCCCTTCCGCCATCACCCAATTTTACCTGAAAGCCTTACGTAATTAATGGACGCACCATCATTTGCTGTTACTTATGTTTTTTCTCAAGTAGGCTTATTTGCTGTTATGTAACTATGGTATTTAGATAATGTCATTGTCATTACATTGTATTTTTCTAGTAAGTTTATTAGAAGTAATAAATCTTCATTTTCTTCAGAACTTTCTTATCCCTACGCTAGTTAACTTATACCCTAGTAGAAATAATCCATGAATTCTAGATGAAAATTTGTGGTACCAACAAGACGGCGCACCTCCACATTATGCAGCAGTAGTGCGCCATTACATAAACCATGTTTTTCCGAACAAGTGGATTGGAAGACGTGGGCCTGTTGAATGGCCGCCTAGGTCTCCAGACCTTACACCACTGGACTTTTTCTTGTGGGGTCACCTGAAAAATGTTGTTTATAAAGTCGGACCTGCCAATATTGAAGATTTAAATCGAATAACATAACAACAGAATGCAGGAACATTTCAGAAGAAACCATAAGAAAAGTCCAACAAGAATTTATTGATCGCTTGGGGTACTGTCAGGCAGTAGAAGGAGGACAATTTCAACACTTAATTAAATAGCTTATTTCATTTTTTTACATTTTTTTAAATTAAAAATATCTTAAATAAAATTATTTGTTTTACCCTGTAGTAACGAAACTATGAATTTTAGGCCCTAAGTGTGTTATGTTTTTGAAATCAGCTGTTCTTGGAGATTACAGATCTGAACTAAAATATAGGGGTTCCCATTTAAAAAAATCGTCGATAATGTCATATCTACTACATGAGCCACCTTGTATATTAAGTTTGTATGGGAAAAATTGCGCCATTAAAAATTATTATACACGTGTCCGAGGATTTTTCCGAAATATTTTTAGATTCCTAGATAATGAATTTGTTCCATACTTTATGTACACACTGTATGTAGTTGAATACATACAACGTGTCCAAGATAAGGAGGGCCAGTACAGGGATCTCGGAAACCGTAAGAGATACGAAGTCGGTTAAATGGAGGTAAAGTTGCGCATTTACGTTCCTAATAATATGCCGTTTAGAAAGTTTTAAAATTCCGAGTAGTTCCGGAAAAAAACCGAACTTCTGAAAAATCGTTTTATTGTTTTCCTGCGTTTTTTTTAGATCGATTTCTAAAGTAAATTGCACTTTTGCATTGCCACTTTTTCCGCTCTATCTAACAGCGTTAATTGTTTTGTAATCCGACGAGTCGTCTTCGAAGGGCCATAATCAACTTTCTTCTTTTAAATACGGTCCTGTTTTCCTGATATTGGAATTTGAGAGCCTTTTTTCTCCCGAATGCAACGATGTATTTGTTATTTATTGAACTAGTCCAACATAAGTAAAAAATTTAGAGCTTACTTGTGAGATATTATTTATAAAATTAGGAGAAATACAGGATCGTATCCCAAAATTTCCTGATGTTGTTCAAGAAACCCTCGAAACGTCATTAAACCACAATGTGTCATACATCGTTGCATTCGGGAGAAAAAAGCTCTCAAATTCCAATATCAGGAAAACAGGACCGCAAAAAACGAAAGTTGATAATGGCCCTTCGAAGACGACTCGTCGGATTACAAAACAATTAACGCTGTTAGATAGAGCGGAAAAGGTGGCAAATGCAAAAGTACAATATACTTTAGAATTCGATCTCCAAAAACACAGGGAAACAATAAAATGATTTTTCAGAATTTGGGTTTTTTTCGGATATCTCCGGAACTACTCGGAATTTTAAAACTTTCTAAACCTCATATTGTTAGGCACGTAAATGCGCAACTTTACCTCTATTTAACCGACTTCGTATCTCTTACGGTTTCCGAGCTCCCTGTACTGGCCCTCCTTATCTTGGACACGTTGTATATGTATTATGGGACTGTACTAATGATATTAAAATTTATCACACCGGTGCATTGGAATTCTGTGTAAGTTTCAGATTCACGCCACCCTCAAAAAATACAAAAGAAAAGAAATACAACTTTCTTCAATTAACTCTCTCATCAGTCACCATGTTACTCGAATTCTTAATAATAATCGCGTTACCTCGTATAGTATACAGTGTGTTTCAAAAAACATTTGCAATCACTTGTGTGGTGATTCCCTACCCAAAAATAAGACAAATTGCTCCTATCAACATGATTCTTTGTTTGAAAGATACAGGGCATTGATATTTTCAAATTTTTTTGGTGTTTTCAAAACTGCTTTAGTAATTTTAGTGCCATTTTCATTTTCATAACACTAAAATTACACGAAACACCGATGAAAATTTTAAATTTTAACACCCTGTATTTTTCAAATAAAGCATTTTTGATATTTGTCTTAGTTTTGGGTAAGAAATCACTACACGAGCGACGGCACTTGTTTTTTACAACACCCTGTGTATGTATACGGGGTAGGTCTAAAACAATACTCCGGTTTACCCGTCGAATGACAATTGATTTCGTAATTAAATACCGGGGGTGTTTTTTTTTACACTTCTTTAGGAAATTATTAATTTTTTTATCTCCCAAGCTGCCAATATTTGATGTACAAAATTTATATTCACAGAAAAAAAATTCTTTTTATTTATTTCTATTGATTTTTTTTTATTTATTCTGCTGTGATAAGACAAATTTTACCGTTTTATTTTTTCGTCTGTTTCGAATGTTTTTTGATTTATGGGGTTTAAAATTTTCACCAAAGTAGAGATTTAGTTTAGGAAAAAATCCGAATTATTTGTAAAATTTGTTATTTTTTGAAATTTAGATACAGGGTGGCTCATTTAATATGCAGAAAATGTCCAAATAGCACTAACAGGGGCCATCCCCTAGGTTGCCATAAAATTATTTTTAACTTTAAACCAGGTGGCTCCAAAAAGCGGAACGAAAATACATATAATTTATTTTAATGTTTCCTATATCTAAAATCTATACCTTTTTTTAAAATATTGGCGTTTGAACTGTGACTTTTTCTACGGGCCACCCTGTATATTGTTAATTAGCGTCGATCATTCGGGCTAAATGGTATCAAAACAAAAATTTAGAAAAGTTCCTCTAGGTAGAAAAATAAACGTTTTTGAATAAATAAAGACATTTCTAGATAAGTTTTTATAGCGCCAGTACTAAATTTAAGGATACAGAAAAAGTAGTTCCTTCCGTTTGGCCGAATCCATCCTTGGACGCGATTCGCCATATCATGGCTCATCCGCACCGCTCGGATCTGACAAAAGAAAGGAATAACTAGCAAAATATACGTAACCGGATTTGGTTAAAGACCCGTGTCGGCGAACCTTTAGGATTTTGTTCGATCGGACCACTAACGTTAGTTTCGCTACGGACTGACCTTTAACCACAGCCGATATTAATGATAAGGATTTATTTAAAAATAAAATATAACCAATATATTGTGCTTGAATATATACGTAAATAGTCTAATAGACTGAATTAACCAAATATACATATTTACACTTTAAGGTTAGGGTTTAAATGGAAAATCCTCGTTTTTAAGGGTTTGTCTTCCAAAAATTCTGGGCATTATGTTTATTTTTCTCCTCGTATATGCTAGTTTATAGAAGTGGATCGCTTGTCACTGAAATACATGGTAAGTTTATATGTTCTATATTTACAAATGTCATTCCTAGATGTAAAAACGAATGGATTTTGTCGCCCTCTACCGGTAAAATGTCACATCAAGTAAAATCGATGGTGTCGATTTTTTCACGGATGACTTTTTTTGCAATTCGAAAATGTCGCTATGTGCCAGTTTTATGGCATTTCTTAACAATAATGACGTTTTTTTTATCATGTATTTCAGTTGCAATAGATTTGATTCAAATATCACGTAGATCTTTAGGATATAATAGGAAATGTCATATTTAATTTTAAATATCGAATCTATTCATCAAATTTTATCCCCCAAAAGATTGGGCGCAACAAGAACAGTTATTTTCCAAGATTTCGAACAATTGTATGGAGTGACGTGAAAAAATGTGCAATAAAAAATTTTTGACAATTAAGACGGATCGTGTTTTTTTTTTTTAGTGCCGAAGTCTGGTGCACTTCAAAGTATGTCAATTTTTCTGATAACTTGGCGTCGAATTTTTCTAAATGGATTATTTTAATGCATCTTTTTTTAGTTCAAAGATTTTTTCGATGCATTCAAAATAATGTGAAAGAAGAAAAATTACATAACTTGGAAAGTACCTGTTCTTCGGCACTCAAAACTTTCCCAATTCCCCCCCCCGGTCCTTTCCCTCCACCGCCTCCTTCCTCCCTTACATTCTTACGTCGAAAAAGAGACGCAGTGTCAAAGAGTTTAGCAACGTCGGTCGTTGGTTTGTTCAATAGACTCGCAAAACTAGACTAATCAGCCGAGGGCTCTGCGTCCCACTCTAACCTGCCCCAGCAGGAGCTTATTTTTTAATTTAAAAGTAAGTAAAGCCAAGTAATAAAGGTATTTTAATTTTTTGGCTATTTTATGCGGTCTTATTATTATTTTTTCCTCCTTAGGCCATCCAACTTGTCTGCAATTTACCGATAACATGAAGATATCCGTCAAGAAGTACCGTTGGCAATGTATCGAGTGCAAGTGCTGTTCTATGTGCGGAACGTCGGACAATGATGTAAGTACAGTACGTTTCACGAAATTTGGATACGACTTAATGATTTCGTGGGTCGGTCCCATTGTGTTGACAAGAGCTTGGCAATAAACAAGTGAAGTATGAAGGGACGGACTAAGGAAAACAAGTAATTGATATGATTATATTAATGTAATCAAATGAAATAACATTTTTTAAAAATATTACTAGTCATATTTATTTACATTTATAATGTCATTCTATAGATAGTTCTGTTTCGCTATCGCGATCCTCATCAAAATTAATTATAATTGGATTAATTATACGATCCAGACTAATATACGAATTTTCAACAGTTATTACGTGACGGACTGAATTTTTCCAACTACCTGGGGGAATATCATTAAAGCATTTTCGTATTAATTCTACAACACTAGAACTTAAAGTCGGGGAAATATTTTCAGACCTAACCAGTGATTTTAACTGGTGCCACATACGCTCTATGGGGTTAAAAATGCAATAATAGGGTGGGAGCCGTAGCACTGTATATCCAATTTCTTCTGCCAATGTGTCACAAACATATACTTTTTTTATACAAAATGTCTTTAAAACTTCTAAAAGATCACTTTTTTATAACTTTCTTCAAAATATACAGGGTCCGCAAACGAAGCGTGGACGGAAGATTTAATCGTTATCGAAGAACTTATCAACAATACTGAAACAGCTTGAGATATTGGATTAAAAGCGGCATGTTTTAAAAATATTTTACATTATACAGGGTGGCCCAAAAAAGTGTGACAGCATAAAGTTATATTTTTTTAAATGGAACACCCAGTATTTTATTGCATATTTAGGTTCGTATTACTATCGTTTATAAGTGTCTCAAATTTTATTTAATTTGGTTTCGTAATTTCGGAGAAATAAATTAAAAACTAAAAAAGAAAGTTTTGCAGTCATGAATAAAAAAATCAAAAAAAACAATCCAGAACTATTTTTTAACCTCGGCATTGAGTGAAATTTATGACAAGAGGTCTAGAGATACTATGAATGTAATTGCGTTTATTTATTTTATACAGGGTGTTCATAATAAGCTTTCAAACACCCCACATTTTAAAATAATTTTTCTCAAGTTTTTCAAATCGAACACCCTGTATATTATTTGGCTATTTGATGTAGAATTCATAGACAATTTTTTTTGTAATACAAGCATATAAGTTATATCCAGCCGTTTTCGAAATAATTGTAAATATCATAAATTATGTTGCTTAAATAGAGTCTTTATTGGGAAATTTTGTTATAGGCGACTAGACTAATAATTGTGAACTAAAGTAAATGTTCAAAATAGCTTCCTTTTACTTAATTTAATGATTTTCCTCTACTGCCAACAGAACTCTTAATTCATTTTCTTCATTAATAACGGGTTTATTGATTATCATCCTTTTTGTGTATGCAGTGCTTCCTGTTGCTACAAATCTTTGCAACAACTTCTGGAAGGGTTCTGGTCTCGGCTTTCTCTCAATATCTGGGTATCTTTCAGCATACACTCGGCTCGCGAGTAGGCAATTTCTTGCACATTCACCCAGTATAAAAATCATATTTACCATTTCTAAAGTTGTAAAATTCGACATTTTGTGTAAGTTAGTACTTAATTTCGACGACTGAACAAATGTAAATAATTTTATTTGGCTGTCATAGTGACAATCTAAACAAAAAAAAATCATGGCAACTCGATTAAGAATAAAAAATAAAATTAAATAATAAAAGTAGCAAAAATGTAGGCTTCTAAAATTTATATCGATATAACTAAAATACGGTAAACTCTAAGAGTAAAAGGAAGCTATTTTTAACATTTACTTTAGTTTGCAATTATTAGTCTAGTCGCCTATAACAGAATTTCCCAATAAAAACTCTATTTAAACAACATAATTTATGATATTAATAATTATTTCGAAAACGGCTGAATATAACTTATATGCTTGTATTACAAAAAATAATTGTCTATGAATTCTACGTCAAATAACCAAATAATATACAGGGTGTTCCATTTAAAAAACTTGAGAAAAATTATTTTAAAATGTGGGGTTTTTGAAAGCTTATTATGAACACCCTGTATAAAATAAATAAACGCAATTACATTCATAGTATCTCTAGACCTCTTGTCATAAATTTCACTCAATGCCGAGGTTAAAAAAATAGTTCTGGATTGTTTTTTTTTTGATTTTTTTAAATCGGGACTGCAAAACTTTTTTTTTTAGTTTTTAATTTATTTCTCCGAAACTACGAAACCAAATTAAATAAAATTTGAGACACTTATAAACGATAGTAATACGAACCTAAATATGCAATAAAATACTGGGTGTTCCATTTAAAAAAATATAACTTTATGCTGTCACGCATTTTTGGGCCACCCTGTATAATGTAAAATATTTTTAAAACATGCCGCTTTTAATCCAATATCTCAATCTGTTTTAGTATTGTTGATAAGTTCTTCGATAACGATTTAATCTTTCGTCCACGCTTCGTTTGCGAACCCTGTATATCATTCGCCGCCATGTAGTTCTGAATCTCCAATTTTGTATTATTTGAACTTGGAGCTTTATGTAATTGGCGACTGTGATAGCTCGCATTGTCCATTACTATCACGCTATTCTGAGGAATGTTTGATAAAAGACAATTCTTGAACCATTCCTCAAAAACTAACAAATTTTACCACAAAAAGATATTTAAATATAAATTAAGCAACCTAACCTACCTGATGTGCCTATATTTAATGATAATTATTACAATCCGGTCCTTTCCACATAATAATAACAAACGGTCATAAATAATGGGATGGCCCAAGGTACTTTTACGGCAGTCTTAAGTTATATCCATTTTTCTTGAAACAATCTTTACCCGAAAAAGTTCCTTGCTGACTCACAGTCGGAACTTCTTTATGGATATGTCGCTTAGACCTCCACTTGACCGGTGTTTTATTATTTTCCCCGTTTCAGGATCAACTTTTGTTTTGCGACGATTGCGACCGCGGCTACCACATGTACTGTTTAGACCCGCCGCTGGAAAATCCACCCGAAGGATCGTGGTCGTGCAAATTATGTATCGAACTGTTTCACCAAAAATAAATATTTGATTCGTCGAGAAAGCCATCGGCTTCTTTTTGCTATACGAGGTATGTCGCGGGGACAACGTTAAATAAATGATTTATATTCATTTACAAGGGGACCGACTAGTCTCTTGAGCCGCATCCGTATTCTGATCGTCTTTTGGCACACCCCGTATAGAACAACGATATCGATGAATTAATTAATAACTAGTAACGGCCTATTTTAAATATTTCGTATTCGATACTTACCTACTTTGTGTTATTGTATTATTATTTTGTCCTTTTATCACCTTATTAATTTAGTTACGACGCTTTCCTTTATGTGAATTATATTTTTTAAGATTTTTAGCATCCGGTCGATTATTATTGAACAATAAGAAAAAGGTACTTAAAAACATTTTAAATATAACAATGATTGTATTGTAATACTTATATTGTAAGTGTAATAAATTAGATTATTCCATAATTCAAACTTCATTGTTTTGGTTTTTTTTTATACCTTTGGTGCGCATGCAGGGTGTCCGGCAACATGTGGGAAATCTCCCGGATATGAAGAAAACACGTGAAAAGAATACTATGGGTTCATATAAACTTCTTTCGTATCGGCCTCCTCTTCGGAGATATGGGCTCCCAAAGAGCACCAATGGAATCAACTTTTTTACACATAATTATTGAACCACCTGGTATATTTCAATTATTTTTTAATATGATGTATACCAGGTAAGACCCGTCAAATTACTACCCAAGAAACTGTTGTGAATTACTCACAGCTGCAGGGACGGACTAGCTGTAACACTCATGGGCCCATTTTTTTTACGCCCTGTATGATGAGAACTTTGGACAATGTTTTTTACATACCTTTAACTATTGGCTAAAAATTAAGTTCTCTTCATTCATGTCGCTAATCCTAACCGTTTTCGGAAAAACCGTCATTTTATTTACACCCCTAAATTCTCACGGGTTAAATATGAAAAGCGGAATTTTGAAGGTTGAACATTTGATCAGAACAGTATCTTTTACTGAAATACGCCAAATACATGATGTATATGAAATGCCGTTTTTTCGAAAACGGTTAGGATTAGCGACATGAATGAAGAGTACTTAATTCTTAGCCAATAGTTAAAGGTATGTAAAAAACATTGTCCAAAGTACTCATCATACAGGGCGTAAAAAAAATGGGCCCATGAGTGTTACAGCTAGTCCGTCCCTGCAGCTGTGAGTAATTCACAACAGTTTCTTGGGTAGTAATTTGACGGGTCTTACCTGGTATACATCATATTAAAAAATAATTGAAATATACCAGGTGGTTCAATAATTATGTGTAAAAAAACTTGATTCCATTGGTGCTCTTTGGGAGCCCATATCTCCGAAGAGGAGGCCGATACGAAAGAAGTTTATATGAACCTATAGTATTCTTTTCACGTGTTTTCTTCATATCCGGGAGATTTCCCACATGTTCCCGGACACCCTGTATACATACGTTTCGATTGAAGATGGTCTCTAAAGGCTGGTTTACATGCAATGCGGTTTCTTGCATCATAGCTGTCGAAACCAACCGTGTTGTAAGGGTCTTGGCAACCCTGAAATTAGGTACCGACTTTAACAAATCCACAATCTGTATGAGATAAAATCGTTTGAAACCAGCCATTACTAAAAGGTAATCATACGCAGTGTCTATTTTTGATTATAGGGGGCCATTGGCCCGTTAAGCAATCCGGGGCCCCTCCTCATCACTCTATTCATTCTGATTGAATAATACTATGAAGAATATTCTTGAGAAATAAAAGTAAAAAAATCAATGTCTGTTTGAAGGTTGTGTTGGTGGTGTTTCTTGAATGATAGAAGAGTTTTGGACTTGCATTGTCTTTATTTGTTATAAATTCCAACGTTTCAACTGGTAAGTATCTCCAGTCGTCTTCAGGTGAATACTAAATATGAGAAGTAACTACAGCTCTATTTATACTAGCTATCTATGTGCACCGAAGTATAACTGAGATGGGTGCAGTCATGTGTTCAGTTTTGCGCGATATTAGTAATTCTAAGCTTACATCTGCTTAGGAGGAATAGAAGTACAACCAGGAGGTCAGCTTTGACGTCGAAAGACTTTATACTAGAGAGAGACCTTAAGAAGCCATCTAACGAAGACGAAACCAACTAGAAAAAATGTTGAGAAAACCTGTATACCAGATCCCCTGCGAATGTGGCCGATCGTATATTGGGGAAACACTACGGCCACTGGAAACAAGGATTAAAGAACACAGAAACAACACTCAAAAAAGGAGAAACGGAAAAATCTGGTGCGGCCGACCATGCTTGGACACACGGCCATCACATCAGATGGACAGAAGCCGAGATCCTGCTCAAAGAACCACACTGGAGGAAGTTCAAGGAAGCTGCTACCATACACCAGAACCCTGGCTGTTTTAGTAAACCTTCATTAGATTTAAGAAATGTCTGGAAGCTTAGAATTACTAATATCGCGCAAGACTGCACCCATCTCAGTTATGCTTCAGTGCACAAAGCTAGTATAAATAGAGCTGTAGTTACTTCTCTTATTTAGTATTCACCTGAAGACGACTAGAGATACTTACCAGTTGAAACGTTGGGATTTATAACAAATAAAGACAATGCAAGTCCAAAACTCTTCCGTCATTCAAAAAAGCAATGTCTCACTACGGTAGTAAGGAAATAATAAAGATATCTGAAAATTTGAATAATGAATGAAGACTTATTCTTTGTTTTGAGTAAATTAATTAATGCAGCAAACAGTAGCTATTTTGGTTATAGGAAGCCCCTCGCCACTTCAAAAAGTGTTTTTTCTTAATAAGTTAGCAACACTAATTTATTACGATCAGTCATTGTATTGATTCTCATTCTCATTCTTGCAATAAAAAAAGTGTGCATATTAAAAAAAAAAACCAACCAAATAATTTTACTGAAAAGTTCTTTTATTCTCACAAATATTATTTAATTACACAAAGTTACATTACAATAGGTATTTTTATAATAAAAACCATTTTGGGTACAGTTTTTAAAAATGAAGCTTTATTTATTAATCAAATACTTATATAAATAATACACCCTTAAGGTTGGTGCGTGACTTGACCGACAGTCGTATGAAAAATATTAAAAGTAAGCAATCGGCGCCCCCTATTGACGATCGGTGGCCCTAAGTTTCTCCTCTACCGCCTCCTGACTCGCTTCCGACAAGTCCGTCGCTTGAATATACTTTTGTACGCCTACCAAGGATTTTTTGAGAGCATCGAAGGAGCTGTAACAAAACGATCCACATTATCAGTCTGAAAACACATATTTTACGGACTACAAGGTTTTTTGCAGTTGTTAAAGAGTCTTCCAAGAATACAGGTTTCTCCGAAAGCACTTTAAGATATTATTTTTGAATTTTGGTGCGTGTTAGGATATCAAAGAACATAAATTTTCAATCACCTAGAATACAACATCTTCTTCTTAACTTTGGCGGTATCGGGGCACCACGACATGAGGAATAGCTTTTGCTTTTTGCTGGCCTCGGAGGTACCCTGACACTGGTGTGTGTACTCGAAGTCGTAGAGGCCGTAACGGCACTCTCCCGCACCCCCCACTTGCAAGTTTGTAAGGAATTGATCGTATTCTTCGTCCCGGGCGCCGATTACCTAAAAAAAAATTAATATGAGGCCAAAAACCTTAAAAAAAAAAAATTCCGGAATCGAAATATTCCAAGCAACTGTTACGGGCCAATGCGTGCGATTTCTTACCTCAACGTCGATCTGTTTCTCATCTTTAATGAAAAAAATTACATAACGATGTTTTTTGTCTTTTTTGATTTCTTCATATGTTGTCTTGCAAACATCTGATACTGTCACGCCAGATGCCTGAAAAAAATATATTATTTTTAGTATAGTTTGAACCCAAAAGGTGATGTCAAAAAGCGAACATTGGCTTTTTTAAATCGTTAAAGCTTCAAAACATCAATCATAAATATTTCATGTAAATTTTGCATAACAGGTTCCATATAAAAATCAACCTGCATTAACAAAAACCTTCACGAGTACCGTCGACCTGCCATTTATAATTACCCAACATGAATGTAGATATAGAAAAAACAGCCAGTCCTTAAATGGCATACCAAAACGTGGTATGCAACTTTGAAGGAATAGTTATTCATGGAAAAAATTCTACACGTCCTTCATAAATAGACATGTCTGGGCCAAAGTAATCTTATGGATGAAAAAAATGTCCTGTTGAGAATTCGTTTTAAACTCGAAGCAGGAATATAAAAATGCCCTAAGAGTTCTGTTTGGTTCAGGGGACCCATTTAGCTGACAAAAAACTGGTCTAGTTCTAGGTCATAACATGCCTAAACTTGAACATTATAATGTTTATTTTTATTAATTTATTGCAAGATAACCAAAATAAATAATATCTGTTTAGCGATAACAATAATAGATAAAAATAAAACATTCTAAATACCGCCTAGGGAATGACAAAGACACTGAATTTTCATTATATTGCATCAAATATACCTCACAAATTCTCACAATGATGTTGGTTTAGGTAACTAATATTTTTAGATTACCAATAATATGTACTTCTAAGATCTTATTAACAATGTTTGCGTAGATTGGAAAATAACAGGTTTTTCAAATGATTCATGATAAGAATTAAGATTACTTTGTATAGCTTTTGTAAGCAAACTATTTTTGTATTCTCATATTGTCAGAGTTCAGTAGAGCACAAGCACAATGGGAAAGTTCTGAATTGAATTTTTAGTGTAAACACTGAAAATAGATATTTTTCTTTTCAATTTTTCAAAAATTAGATTCTCCGATAGTTTATAAGGAATTGACTTTGAAATATAGTGATTTGCTTGAATAAAATACTGCCAGGAAACCACTTAATAATTATTATTTTGGCTATCCGACAAGGTTTCAGTGTATAAATTTAGAAATTAATAAAAACGGAATTTAAAACTTGTTTTTTGGTTCCTAGTAAGTATATTATATGGTACAGCATTAATTTTTAGGGCCTCAAGCCTATATTAGACACAATAAAAGGGAATTAGCAACAATTTTAAGGTCTAGCAGTATCTAAATTTACAGCTGTTCCCTTAAAGGTAAATATTTCATATGTAGGTTAGCTGGTAGATAAATAAAACTTTCCAAGAGCAGTAACAATGTTAATAGGACCATGTTTATATGTTAAAGATGGAAAAAACAATCTAAAACCTTCCTAGAGACACTTTTCGTCTATTCCACACAAGGTCGACCAAAAATGGATAATTTTAGACCTATTCTAGGTTATTATTAGAATGCCCACATGGAGTTTATTTTTAGCCCCCTTTTACCAGACCAGCCTGATAGGCCACGTTGTCCCTTTCAAGCACATCCATAAATTAATTGTATCATGCAACAAATTGTAAATAAATGAGGAAAAAATCGAATGTGGAGTATCGAATGACATGGCCATATTAATACAGGTTGGCAATTTCGGGAACTCCTATATTGTGATAAAGGTAATAAATCGCATAAATCAACCTTGAAAGGAAAAGCCGAAGAGTGAATCACCGCGACCGCGGTCTGATTCAAACGGTATCTTTTTATCGCGCGATACAAAAAATCCAACACACCCCATTTTGACAGCGCGTAGGCAATTTACGGAGACATGTTCAAGCTCTATCGTACCGAAAATCGCTTTATTTTGATGAAAATTGTACGGAAAACGTTTAATTGATGCGAGGACGCGAATAAATCAAGCAAATACAGTTATTTGAGCACTTCATCTGCAAAAAATCCGATTGCCAATCGCAATGGCCGCCCGGCTTACGACGGTCTCGGGGGCCACTTTGGGCTATTTTTACGGGTAAATAACTGTCGGTCTGTTGGGAAAAGGTTACAAAACGAGGTACTTACCATTTTGAATTAATCCAAAAGTAGAAAAAACTTATACACTTCACTACTGCTGTTAGCACTGATGTTAAAATGACTGTCTCGCTCGAGGAGGTCTTCTACGGACGTTGATCTGAGATTCGTTCAATTTCAATGAACTTACGTTTGTCCTTTTCTAAAGCAACCTATAAGACGGAGAAATAAAGATAATCGTCCACTGAATGTTGTTTCGAGTAGGTCGGGACCGGTTGAAAAATGCGCGAGCGCGAACCGGCTTATCTCAACAAAATTCTATTTAAAATTATTCCCTAATTATTCTGAGATTTTTTTTAGTTCTTGTTAAGTGCTTAGCACCTCACTTTCTAATTTGAAATGTTGAACTGAACTAGGTTCGAATCGTTTTGGAGGTTTTTAAATAGTAGCTGCGATAAAAACATACTACTTTTCGCTGCGTATCGGCGCGGGAGTTTCAAAAGTCCGATCCACGGCTGTAAAATGACAAATCTCCGATAAGAAACTGACTTTTCCGAGAAAGGATTTTTACTTTTTCCCTTATTTCGTCCGATTGTTGCAATTTTCGGCGTTAAGGAACCAGAGATATTTGCAAAAATTGCTTTGCAATCGTGAGTCACCGCAACCGACCAATGTAGGAGCCGGTTACTTGAAATGCCCATAAAAGGTAAACGACAAAATTTCAAAATGGCCGCCTTCAAATTGAATATTGGCGCCCCGCCCTGAAGATTTAATTTTTCCCTAAGAAAACGAGGTTTTGCGACAAAATTTCCAAAGTAAATAATTCTAGAGTATTTTCCTCTGTTCATTGCACCATCGCTTCGACATTTCGGACGTTTGAAGGTCATTGAAATTCTGTCTATTCATAATTCCTTTTATGGTATGAATGAATAGATAGGGAACGCATTTTGTCCGCTTAAGGAAATAAATCGACAATAAGCGATAATTTTTTGGATCTCCTTTGTGTCGTCAAGATGTATTATTATGACAAATTTCATTTTTAACAAGCCATATCCTGATGAACTCTGGATTTTTAACATCGCTTCATAACGATAGACATGAGATGACCCGTTCCATGGACCCAAGTTCCTCCGATCAGGTATTTGTAAATAAAACAAAGCTTAAAATTCAGAAATAATATAATAATTATACACAATCGATCATTTCTCAATAAAAAAAAATCACAATACTCAATTTTTGCTTGTCTTAATCGGTCGGTTTCACCTTCAAAAATAAATATTTCTAAAAATAAAACGTTTCTTCTGCACAAAAGTAAACTCTTCAAGGCCGAGAACGTAAACTAATACTTTCTCAAAAGTATTTCGCTTATAAATTAGTGAGGAATACAACTTACACCCTAAAATAAAACCCGGAAAACCGGTTTTCCGAAAAATACTAAATAAGCCCGCGCTTTTTCTTGTAGTCTTGCAGATTCAAACTTCTCTTCGGCGCGAGATCTTTCGGTGTGGTTTTCGGAACTACATTTACACTTGTCGCTAAAAGAGACAAAAAACAAAACTTTAAAAATAGCTCTTTCTGTCCCTGGGCCTAAAAATAACACTCTACGCCCTAAGACCTAAAAGTAGCACTTTTCGCCTATAGAGTATAACCACAGGGCCAACACTCCATTCATAAATCTGTTGGAAAGTGAGTTTGTGATTGTTTGAAATGTTATTGAAAATCAGTAATGGGTGGAAGAGTGACAAAACATGTTGGTCTCGCTAATGGCAACCATGTTGAAGTCTGGTTAAATCAAAGATCTTACAAGGTTAAATCCAATAACGTTTAAAAGGTTGTGGATCGGCCTTCCTCGTTTCGGAGCGGAGCTAGTCTGGGCAAAAAGCCCAACAAGGGCGTATAATTTACTTTGAGATTCTTTACGTTTAACTATATTTTCTATTCAAAAAGTGTAGTTTCGAATATTGGATATTTATAAAAAAAGATAGAAATATTGATCCAGTTTTTATATACAGTGTATCCAAGGATGGATTTAACTATTTATGCTTAGCATCAATATTTTTGGTGTATTCATTACTGGATGATACTCTCCAGATATAAAAGTGTATATTTCTAGCCAGATTGTCATATTTATCACTAAGACATCTTGCAAAATCCCAATTAAAAATTTGTAAATTTGACAATTACAACTGGTTTAAGGCCACTAAGGCATATTGTACACTAAAGTGATTAATTAAATAAGTAAATTAAAATAATATGAACCTAAACAAGTTAGATCAAATATATAAAAATAAATAAATAAATTATATAAAACCTGTCTTCACGTACTTGTTACACTGCAAACGTTGTTTAAATATAGAAAAATAAAGATGTAAAATATTTTGACGGGACTGTTCCTTTCTTCAGTATTTTATTCCCATGTACATTACCTACATAATCTTCTTTTGTGAAGTGTTTCTCACAAATAACTGTTGTATCACCTGGACTATAATTATTCCTTCTAAGGGTATGTATCCAAATTTGGCGTAGTCTACGACCCTTTAGTATCCTAACGAAGTGGATAAACATTTGGTACATTCTTAAACAAACCGAATTTTCATAGTGATGCAAACTCAAAATCAAATTTCTAAATATATTTACTAACCTGTGAAATTTTAATTTAACACCATTGCATCTTCTAGTGAAGTATTTTATGGCCGCACAAGACTCAACCATCTTGTAAATGCAAGATTTATATTAAGAAATAAACCAACTCGACTGCTTTTTGCCCGGACTAGCACCACGGACCGGTCCATAACCTTTTAAACGTCAATGGTTAGTCAGAAATCATATCAATACAATCATATTAAAACATAACCATACTTACCGAAGAAAAGATAAATCCTTGCTTAAATGATCCACTCTTTTACAAACTATACATGAATGCACCATTCTTTATTATAAACAATGATGGTGCATTCATGTAAAGACGATTTTTCAACAATACTCACAAAAAAAAAAATAAAAACAACCAAGTATATAAACACTCCCTTAAAAGCGGTTAGCAGCGAGTAGCAACAGTGTATTCTTCTTCCATTGATAAAGTTTGATCGTTTGCCGTCGAGCGTACTATCTTTTAACTTGATGTTGTCAGAGTGCAGTCGGTTTATTTCAAACTTTTATGTATAATAATAATTTTTTTTTTCTAAATCTCTCAAGGCCTATTCACAATTTATATTAAAATTATTGGGAAGTAAATTTATTTTAAAAGCAATTGCGGATTAACCTTAAACCAGTTGCAATTGTCAAATTAACAAATTTTTAATTGGGATTTTGCAGATACCTTAGCGATAAATAGGACAATCTGGCTCTGCTGCAAGCATAACAGCAAGGTGGGGAGTGCACGTTTACAATCCTTACGTCCACTTCAAATGTAAACAATTCTATCTGGAGTTTGTAAGTTCTTTGAGTATAACAAACACAACACGGACAACAAACATAATTGAAGAGCACAACAGTACCTGGCAGAGGGACTTCCAAGTCGATTTTAATATCAAAATCATGCGCCGAAAACAGATCTTCCTGGCTGACTTGGGGCTGCTTTTCGACCTGTTTGGTTAGCTCCACTTTATCCTGCTTTACCTCCCGCTCTATTTCGGCCTGCGCCGCTCGTTCGGCGGCCGCTATTGCTTCTTTTTCTCCCGCCTTAAAGTTCATCCTCGGCTTCGTCGATCGTCTCGTGAATGGATCGTCGACCTTTAAGAAACTAACGATGTAACGGATATTTATCCAACGAGTGCGGTAATCTAATGGTCAAAATACCTTACCTTTTTTCCTTTATTCGCTCGCACTTCCGCTATAATCGCTTTCTCTGCCTCTTCGACGTTCCTCTTTCTATTTCTATCATTGATATAAGAAATACTAGATATTGTAGACGTTCGCCTTTTATCCAATTCCGAAGCCCTATGAAGAAAAAACCATAAATTACCGATAATTTCCGCTTACCCTTAAAAAAAATAAAGACATACCTTTCTTCCAACTGACCGAGCTTGTCACTCATGTCTCTCGCGTAATCGTCGTCGCCCCTCGTCAGTGCCGCGTCTCTCTCCTTCATATAATGCGCCTTCTTCATCGCATAGTTATGCGGGTTGGTTTTAAACCTTTCCTTCTCTTTAATCTGGAATACAATGTTTGTTAAATTTATCGACCTTTTTCCGGCAAAAAAACGCTTACAATTCTTTCGACATCTTGTTCGTTGAACTCGTAACTGATCGCTTCTTTTATATCGGCCATCTTTTGCTCGAATACCGCTTTGGACGGCAACGCGTTACCGGCAGCCGAGCTGGCCTCGACCCATTTTTGGAATTCCGACTCGGCAAATTCCGAATTCGACACGAATTCCAGTCTGAATACTCTTTCTTGAGACCCATGTCTTACCTTTAATCCCTAAAAACAATACGGATGAAAATAAACGGGCTATTGAAAATTGTGCATTTGAACTACCATTTATAAAATTTTCACTTACAGCCTCCCGTTTCATGAACCAGCAGAGCCTATTATTACTATGCTGCTTTTAATCTTAATAAAGAACTTAAATTGTGCATTTGAACTACCATTTGTAAAATTTTCACCTATAGCCTCCGGTTTCATGAACCAGCAGAGCCTATTTTTACTATGCTGCTTTTAATTGTAATAAAGAACTTAAACTGTGCATTTGAACTACCATTTGTAAAATTTCCACCTATAGCCTCCCGTTTCATGAACCAGCAGAGCCTATTTTTACTATGCTGCTTTTAATTGTAATAAAGAACTTAAATTGTGCATTTGAACTACCATTTGTAAAATTTTCACCTATAGCCTCCAGTTTCATGAACCAGCAGAGCCTATTTTTACTATGCTGCTTTTAATTGTAATAAAGAACTTAAATTGTGCATTTGAACTACCATTTGTAAAATTTTCATCTATAGCCTCCCGTTTCATGAACCAGCAGAGCCTATTTTTACTATGCTGCTTTTAATTTTAATAAAGAACTTAAATTGTGCATTTGAACTACCATTTGTAAAATTTTCACCTATAGCCTCCAGTTTCATGAACCAGCAGAGCCTATTTTTACTATGCTGCTTTTAATTGTAATAAAGAACTTAAATTGTGCATTTGAACTACCTTTAGAATGTACAATCGATTCTTTTTCCTCTCAAAACTCTGAAAAAAAGCGACAAAATACAAACCTTATTAGTCCTAGTATTGCCTAATTGATATATTTTAGCAGTCTCATAAACGCCTATAACTTCGGCGGCCCTGTATACGGGCGCGCCATTGTTGGCCCCAATGCCTATTCTTATGAAACAACCTTTAGCTATCCTGTCGAAGAACGGCATGTGAACGAACCGTTCGAGTTTATGCCTCGACAATCTGAAACGAAAAATAGACACTAAGTTTGGGATGTCGTACGGATGGCGCGAAAGTCAATAAAAACCTTATGTTATTCAAATCCTGTTTTGTAGGCAGATAAACCGTTTTCTTCTCCTCCTCTTGTTCGTTATCGCTACTGCTGGAACTGGAGCTAGAAGATCTCGATCTTGAACCGGACCTAGATCTAGATCGCGATCTGGCTTTTTCCCGCGGAGGAGGTGATTTTTTACTGTCCGAATCTACAAAAATTAAAAGCAATAATTTACAGTTCTTCAACAACAAATGTCAATAATTCAGCAACGTTAATAGGCAAAAATAAATAATATGTACCGTCATTCTCGCTGTCGCTGTCATCAGAATAAATATCAGAGGCTTTCAGTTTCGTCTCGTTCTTTTTCGACAACATTTCTTCTTCCTCTTCCTTCTGTTTTCTCTTCTCCTCTTCTTTTCTTTTCCTCTCTTCCTCCGCTTCCTCGCGTTTTTGTTTGCCTTCTCGTCGAGCTTTCAATTCTGCCATTGCGTTAAATCTAAATTTATATTTATTGTGTTAAAAAAACCAATCATTATTTCATGTTTTTTTACAAAATTTGGTCATTCCCTCTTTGAAAACTTTACGAAACTTGTTTCGAATGAGACAAAATTTTATTATTACCAACACAAAAAAATTAACCTCACTGGTGTCTAGGCCGGATTTAACGTTGACGAGGCCCTAGGGCACTGCTAATGTGGGGGCCCATGCAAGGTCAGTAAAATAGAGTAAATTTTCTTTAGGAATTTTTTTTTCTATGTAAACTAAAGATTTTCACTAATTTCAATAGAAAATATACGAGTCTGACCTCAAACAAGTACATTTTGCCTAATGATAACTTAAAAGACACAACCTGGGCTCAATAAACCAATAAGATTAATTTAGTTACCATTTACTTTCTTGCCTAAGACAAGCACTAACCTTTTGTTCTCCGCCTTCCCCCTATTTTCTTCAATATTTTTTTTCCTCTCCTTACTCCTTTCTTTATGGTCAATGGAACTAAAATCTATCTGCAAATTGCTTGTGTCCTGTTCTTCTCCTTCTTCTTCCGGTTCGATTTCCTGTTCTTTTGGTGGCCTTTCCTCGACTAATTTCTCTTTCTTCTTTTCTTTAGATTTTTCTTTGTCCTTATCCCTCGGCCTGACAAAAGGTCTGTCCTTGTTCCTCTCGAGTCTTTTTTGTTGTCGAAGCTTCTTTTCTATCTCAAATCTGGGAAAATGTTGAGAGAAAATGAAGTTAGGTTCAAAATTTTCTTAGTTTGGCAGAAGTGTCAAATAAGACAAAAATAAACAACCCAGGCACCCTGTGATCATAAATAAAATAAATTTATACAGGGGTAATGAAAGTACCTGATGAAAATTGTATAAATTTCTGATAAATAATTAAACTAAATATTATACTAACCTGGTTTTCATAAGCTCTCTCTGTTCGATACGTTTGAAAATTTCAGTTTCTCTTTCTTTTTCTGTAAGGCTAGCTAACCTTGCCCGGTCCTCTGCATCTCCCATAAGCTGATCATCATATCCATCATTATATTCATCTTCCGAACTACTAGAATCTGATACTTCTCCTAAAAGCACAAATAAAATTGAGATTTTAATTATATTTCTTAATTTCCAATGCCTAACTGCTTTATCACAATCACAACTTTATAAAATCTATATTTGAAATTGTTTACCCCAAAAAGAACAAAAAGTTTCTTAGATCATATTACCTTCTTCAGGTTCAGAAACGCTTTTTTCTGAGATTTTATCCTTAACTTCAGTTTTCTTTATTTCCGTTTCAGACTCTGAGCTGGCAGTATCTCGTTTTACTTTCTTCTTAATGTTTTTCTGTTCACTGTCGCTTTCAGAGCCGCTAGAAGGGTCCGAGCTGGACCTGTGCGACGGTGAAGATTTCTTTTTGTTTTTCTTTTTGGCCAGGCCCAAAAACTCCTAAAATTGTGTTAAAATACATTAAATTAAATAGATTATAAGCTAAAATGTTATATACGAACGTGTTTTTCCAGGTAAAGAACATCGCAAAGCATCTTTACTGAAATTTTATCGTAAACTTTGAATCTTTTAAATTAAACGTCAAAATCTGACGTCTATCAAAATAACCAGGACCTGTTTGAAGGGTCCAATAGTTCTAAGCCAACTATGTTGAACTAGTGGCCAATTTAATAAAAAATATTTTAGAAAAATAGAGAATTCAATGGTTTTAGGTTATAGTATCTTTAAAGAGCAAGAACCTCCGCTTACCGAGTCTAAATCGCTATCAGAATTTTCACTGGAGTCACTATCAATAATAGCCTTACGTTTCACCATTTTGAGTTCACTGGGACAAAACTTTTTTGTAAAAACAGAGAAAAATCAAGTAAAACAAACGAACAACAAACCACTGACAGTTTTCCCAGAAAAACTCGTCAGTGAAGCAATGTTGCCAGCGATGCAAATGTTAGTAGTTCAAGGCAAGATTTAATGAATATCTTAGGCGTATTGTTGTATTAGCACTATGAAAATGGGGCGATAATCCTTTTCATATTATTTGGTAGTCGTTTTTCCTTCATACTCGCGTTAAAAAACATAAATACGATAATAGTTTTTGCTGCTACGATATTGTGAGTATGAAATCTAACATTTACAGGAAGGCATTTTAAGAAACGCGTGGTTAGTTTCGTAATCTGTTCCTCAAACTCCACTATATACCTGAAAAGAATCGTCAATTTCGGCCATCCATACCGTCCTCGTGCCTCGAATATGGAGAGCAACGTGGCAACGCCGCCTGCACAGCCCAGGGGAAAAACAAAAATAACCAATCTTAACGCGCCGAAATTGAAATAAAAACACAAAATCTGTTTCATGGGGAATGTTTTCAACAATCTTTATTATTTCTTTAGTTCTAGCTTATAAAATACTGTGTTTATTTCTTAAAAACCAATATTATAATTACCTAAAACTATCATTGTATCATAAAAATAAAAAACAATATAAAAATCATTTAGATAAAACTTTAAACGTCGTGTTATTTTTCTTTTGCACTTATAATCATCAGTCCACTTCATCTACCCGGCTCTGTTTCCCAATTTTTTCAGCACCCTTAAACCTTGCTCCTCGTACTCTTTCCGAGACATCCAAAATTCGTCCCTATCTTTCATCACTTCCGCCAAAACGGCTCCGCCTATGAAAACCATGTCTTTTCGCCTGGGCGGATCTTCGATACGAATTTTGAATTTGTTTAACTTCTCCGTGTCATTCTTTAGCACTCTTTCCAGATATAATTGTTTGATTTCTCTTTCTAAACGAGAAGGAAGACCTGGGTACATAGTTGAACCCCCTGATAGTACTATATGCTTATAGAGCTCCGGTCTCATATCGATATCTGCAGCCTACAAAGAAATGTGTGAGAAATACACAAAATTTTTTACTTTCTACAAAATATTCGACTATAAATACCTGTATAGTATTAAATATGAGCTCGGCAATCCCCTGTCCTTCCACGTTGATCAAATGGGGCTGAAATAGGGCTTCGGGAGCCTCAAATCTCTCTCCTCCTACCTTAATAACTCTACCATCGGGCAGTGTGTAGGGTTCCACCAATACAGTGGTCTCTAATGCCAGTCTTTGTTCAGTTTCTATATCATAGCCTATGTAGCATAGTTTTTCTTTCATCATTCTAACCTGTTGATAAAAATTGGTCACTAAACATATCTCCTGCAGAAACAAGGCGTGCTATAGTGAAGTTACGGCATCAGGACAGACCTACCGTTTCAAAATCTGCCGAATGATTGAAAGCATATCCTCTGAGCAACAGCAACTTGATTAGATACCGCGTGATATCACGTCCCGCTATATCCAGACGTCGCGTGAGGTGAGGCAGTGCATATTCTTCATAAACAGGGCAAATATGGGTTACTCCGTCACCAGAATCCACTACAACGCCTGACAGGAGACCCTGAAAAAAAACTACTTTAAGGACATGTGCGGTAATAATAAAAGAAATCCCCATACTTGAGCATAAAGAGTTAAAACAGCTTGAATAGCAACGTATGCCCCAGCAAATCCATATTTTTCAAACATCACCTCGATCATTTTCTCTCTGTTTTTGGTCGGATTCATAGGAGGCTCTGTCAAGAGAATCTACAAAGAAATATAAATAAATTCATCTGAACAAAAAGAACATGTCTACATCAGTACCTTTGTGTTTTTCGGATCTAAATTCATTTTACTAGGCCCAAAGGTGTAGTCCCATACATGGCACATGTCCTCCCAATTTCTAACCACCCCATTTTCCATGGGATAGTTCACTTCCAGGAGGGATCTTAACGCCGAGGCTTCATCCCCAACCATAAGATCCTACGAAATTGGTAAACAATGTCTTAAAGTGATATAACTATAGTGTTGAAGTCGTCTTATTTAAAAAGGTATTAGTAAAATAACTAAAATATAATGTTTTCAACCAAAAACATAAGCTATGTTAGTTAAAGTTGCATTTTATTTGAGATAAAAAGTATAAGAAGCATTTAGAACAAAATAACACTACAACACTATTTGTTAAATTTTTAAAAGTATGATCTTTCAGCATAAAAATTTGTTTAGCCATACGAAACAAGGCATTTTTAGATAAAAAATAATGCATGAAATACAACAGGTTCAACTAAAACAACCACAAACAATGGACTTACATCTACATGTAACCCCTAGAAAAACAAAGACATACTGTAAGTATACTACATAATTATTATAAAAGAAAATGACTGCTTAAAATAAGTATAAGAAAAAAATAACTGGACCACATTTACCTTAACTTCTATATCCCCTATTTTGTTTACAGCTCGTATTATGGGCCTTCCCACCATCGAAGGGAAAATGTGAGCGGGGAAGTTGGAGCCAGCATATCCACATTTGACAAACTATAAATAAAAATAATTGTAAATTTGTATTCTCAGGGGGGTTTGGTCTTTCCAACATTGGACGGGGAGGAAACTAATTAGGAAGATAGATGCAGTAGAATTATCAGTAAATTGGGTGTTATGCGGCTGTCGTTCCGCAATTTATTAAATTATTGTAGTTAACGTTTTGCTGAAGGTAGACACTAGACAGCCCCTCATATATGAAAACTCTTGTACTTACACCTGTGCCATTATCACAAACTATAACTTTTCTACCGTCACTATCCATTATGCACTAAATCGACAAAAACATTTAATTTAACTACTTATATCCTATTATTTTAAGTGATTCATCCGGCTTTTATCGAAAAATTTCTTACCACACCTAAACTTGATCACTTTGACATGTCATGTCAATAGGGACCAATTGTCAAATTTTACTTCGATTATAAAACGACCGAATGACAAAACCCATGGTATCATCATTTCATCTCTTTCTACTAACCTAGATTAGTAAAGGACCAAACGGTGGTAGTGACCAAACCCTCTCATTCTAATGGTACAAAATAATGATCCTAAAACTAAAAAACTCACAATAAGAAATATCGTAAATATTAAAAAGCCTTCATCGAAAATTGAATGGGGTGATTTAACTCCTTTTGATTTTTGTGTCTAAAAATGAACAAAGAAAAATCGTAATACGGGTCATATTATTTTAGAACTATTTAATTCTCTGTAAATACAAAAATAAAATTAAAAATCAATCGATAGAAAGGTCACCCTGACATTTAGGACTCGTCTGACATTTCAAAAATCTTCCTTGCGCGTGAACGGTGCGTCATGGACGGTGGGGTTGTTAAAAAAATCTAAAAAATATTGAAGAAGTGTGCGATGGTATCCCCTAAAACCGTTTTGGGGCTTTGTGCAGGCGTCTCCGCGACAATCTTTATTGGATATTGCATCTACTTTGACAAAAAGAGGCACAATGACCCAGATTTCAAAAGGAAACTTCGCGAAAGTAAGTTTTAGGTTATATAAACGCAAGCCACAAAGGCGTCTGTTATAAAGATCTATTAAAAGTTCTAAATAACCCCCTGTAGAGCATCTATATGCCCGAAAGCCGAACATACCCACGAGAAGTTCCTAAAGCATAGTTTCATTCTATAAACATCCCTAAATAAGTATTTATGGTATGACTCAAACCTAAGGGTGATGAAACCCCAAAAAATATTATTTACCTCATAAAAACGGCTAACGATTATATATTACATACCAAATGAGTTATGCAAAGCTTTTTCCAGGGCGCAGAGCGCAGAGAGCGGCAGCTACAACAGGTAAACGCTGCAAAACTGTTTTCCCAGACATGAAAGACCATGAAGCTGTCCAGAGGTTCTTTCTGCAAGAAATCCAGCTCGGTGAAGAGCTTCTAGCTGCAGGGGATCTTGAAAATGGCGTTGACCATTTGGGCAATGCTGTCGCTGTCTGTGGACAGCCAAATGACCTTCTGCAGGTAAGAGAATCATCAATGTATGCATTGATGGAAAGGAAATTATTTTGGTTTTAATAAACGATGCTTTACTGAATTGTGTCTTCTGTTTAAGGTACTTCAGCAAACGTTACAACCAGAAGTGTTCCATTTATTAATCAAAAGGTTACCAGCAGTTGCCCCACGGTTAATGAAAGCTCAAACCACTAATTCATCCTTGCAAGAAGATGATGTAGAGTAAAAAAAAGTTATTTGCCTTTATATTCCTAGTATGGGGGAGCTATTAGTAACAAAATGGCAGCCGTTTATCTAAATTTTTGCCGTAGTAGCATTTTATTCCCACATTGAAATAAAATTACAATGCCCAATTGGTTAAAAAGATGTTTTTAAATGAGTGTGTTGCATATATTGTGTATATGCTTAATGCACATGCCCGTTAATTCATTTTTAAATAATGTAAACAATGAGGCGTCATTTTTTTACTAAAAATGTTCTTATTAGTCACTCGTTGAATAGAATGTATCTTACTTACTATGCCTGTTGTTGTCATGGAAAACTATTTTTGAGTAATAAAAATTGTTGCGTGAAGCAATATTTATAATGTATTTTTAAACTTTTCCTTGTGAAATGTAAATAAAGTTTGAAACCAAATAGCATAATACATAATAATATATTGAGACTTTCATAATTTTACTGAAACTTAGCCCTTAACATCGCCTGTCACAGAGGAATTATTGGTGTGAATAATCGCACTGCTTTCTATTGGTCGACTTGCGTCAAGATTATGTTTCTTAAAATGGCGACTTTCTAAATTATTGCAAGATACTTTTAAGCAGGAATAGTTACAGAGGAATTAACCAAAAGATAATAAAATTTCAACACATAAAGCATAACAATACATCCTTAGGTAAGTAATTTTCTAGGTAAAAAATCAAAGAACCATTTTTTACAAATTTATTTAAAAAAACTCATAAACAAATTACTCCTTGTTGCCAGCTACTTTTTTCACTATTTCATGAACACCCTCGCGTAGCGTTACAACGATACCCTGTAAAGATTCATTGTTATATAAAATGTCAATACAATACAGTACAGCATTATTTGTACTTTTTCGTAACGAATCCAAATACTCTACGAAAACCTCTATGTAATATTTGTATTGATCAGGTAGCTTCTTTAAAAACCCTCTGTATAATTTCTTATTCACATCCACAAAAGGCTGGACTAGAGAAGGCCTGTAATTAAATGCGTAAAATAAGAATAACAATAAAATTGCTATAGTACATAAAAGAAAATATACAAGAAAACTGTGCCCTTCAATCGCTTTCTGAGTAGTTTTCCGCTTCACCTCTTTTTTAATCTGCTTTTTTGTCACATTTGCATTGTTTTTTAAATCACTTTTTTCGGGTTCTTTTTTGGACTTGATCTGTTTTTCCTTCTTCTGTTTTTTCTTTTCCTCCTGCTTTTTCTGTTGATTTATTTCAAGTTGTTTCTGTCTTGCCTTCTTACGCATTTCTACTTCGTTATCTACTTCCTCCTGAAGCCTTCTGTAGAAGTTTACAACATCTTTGGCACACTGCTGGCACCTTTAAAGTAAAAACACTTGTATTGGAAAGATATTTACTTTTCACAGGAAATTATTTAGCACAGGTTTACTTACGTACCCTTTAGTATCCACGCAAGGTCCAGCGACCTTTGCTATAGCAGGAATAAGCGGGTTATCCTTCAAATCTAAAAATTTTAGGCCACCTAGTTGCCCGAAACTTAACGGCAACCGATCAAGACTATTCTTATATAAATCCAAATATTTTAGCTTGGTAAGGCTTCCGAAATCCTCGGGCAGTTCTGTAAGCTCGTTTTTACTCAAATCTAACTTTGTAAGGTTGATAAGAACTGTAAAATTATCCTAAAATGCAATATTTTAGATAGGTTACTATGACATGTCAAAAAATCACTATTCTAACAAAACTTACCGGTATAGAGGTGAGTCTATTGTTGGATAGGTCTAGACTGGTGGTTTTTTTCAAGGCAGCCTAAAAAGAACTATGTATTATCTCAAAAACGAGAGGACATACGTTTTAGTGACCTACGATTTCTTTGACTGGAACTTCATCTAAATCTGACATACTTAAGTCTACCTCTCCATCAGAAAATCTTTCTTTAACGTTTATTTTTCCCTTTTGCACCATTTTAAATTAGTGTTCGCTTTATTATTTTCTATAAATTGAATATTTTTTAGCCGAAAGGAAGAGACACGTCAACAAATAGATAATCCACGTTCGTAAAGCTAAAAACAATTAAGCGTTTTCCAATCGTGTTCGGTTACCTTCATCCCTAACCAATATCTGTATCGGTCGAAATTGCTTGTGCATATGAAGTTGCCTATGTATGTATATAATTGGAATGATTAATAAATTTCGGTAAAATTATCTTATTTTCATTTGATGCTCACTTTAAAAATCCACTCCGCATTTTTAGTTTTAACATTCTCAAATTGAGACTTGAATAGAAAAAGTAAAGAATTATATAAAAAACACAAATATTCCCTTTTATATTTTTAACTTATATTATGAACAAATTTCATATCAAATGTTACAATATAAACTAGTATTCTACTTCTTGTATCCGCATGAGCGCCTGCGGCCACGGGCCCTTTCGAACTTGCGACCCTTAGAACGAACCAAAGGCTTGGCGTGACTGTGGGGCACTCCAGGAGCCTTGCCGAAGTGCTTGACGGCTTCCCTAGCGTTACGGCGCCCTTGCAGAAGAACGGTCTTGGTACCGGTTGGGGCACGGAGGGCCAACTGGTCGAATGTGATTACTTCACCACCTAGAAGTGAAAAAAAAATAGTCATTTATTAAGTTGTGAGTACATGTACAATAACCAAATAATTAGTATCAAAAATTATTTCTTTCAGAATTACGTCCTCTTTTTGTAAACATCATTTCCTCCAAAAGGAAAATCTGGTAAAAGAATCATCATTATTATTATCACCCCCATTTTACAATAATAATAATAATAACATTGGTGTTGTTTTCTTCAGCACAAACTCAATTTTGCACAAATAATAATAGTAGAAATGTCCATTTTAACCATCTTTATAACTCAGTAGATGAAATATTATTATCATCACATTAACCAATATTACAATACCCTTTATAACGTCCCTCCTCATCCCAAAATCAAAAAAATTTGTAAAAACTCACCGGCTTTTAAAATTCTTGCACGAGCTGTTTCAGTAACTCTTAATGCGCAAACTGTTAACTTGGGGACCTCGAAAATTCTAGAGTCGTCGGTTATCGTGCCTACAATAACGGCTGTGAGCCCCTCACGGCTGGGCTTCTTCATGTGCCTCACTAATTTAGCCAAAGAGATTGGGGGCCTGTTTATTCTGCTCATAAACAATCTTTTAAGGACGATTTTGTTGAATTTGGCCCCGGTACGACGGGCCAAATAACGGTACAGCTAAAAATAAGGAAATATTTGTTAGTTGACGTGTGTTTTTAATGCTTAAAAGTGCTTACCTTCACTAACAGACGTAAATATACATCTTGACTTTTGGGGGCAGTACGCCTAACCTTACGGTCGTATTTGTGATTTATGTCGATACCCTGAAAAGAAAATTACACAATATTAACACTGGTACTTGAAGGGACCTTTCCAGATCCCGGAAACAGCGTATAAAAGCCATTTTGAGACGGGATGAATTAAATTAAATAAGATTCTCAACACCAACTCACCATGTTTGACAAGAATACCGAAAAGAAAAGGGCCGACTTTGGCGCCACAAAGTGTCAATTATAGGAACTAATATTTAGCATCATTCCAAACCATTATTAGTTCGGGCTACGCCGTTAAGATGGCGATGAAATCACAAGCAACCCAAAATACACCAAGGGTACACAAGCAATAACAAGTTTATTACTCAATTACTGAGATACACACATAATATTATAATACTTTATTTATATATTTCGAGTAGGGATGAAAACTAAGGGGATTCCATGTCCTTCTCTGCCTTTTTATCCCTTTTGCTGACACTGGAGTTCCCGGAAATATAGAATCTGAGCGGTTT